>QAOA01004621.1:265081-423873 GCA_003255065.1 Cercis canadensis
ATATATATATATATATATATATATATATATATATATATATATATATATAAAAGCTTTAAATTTACAAAAATATAAAAACATTATAAATAAAAATAGATCAATTGGGCCTCATAGAAAAGTTGGGCTATACACATGAATTTTACAAAAATAGATTTTTTTTTTATTAGAAACCTAAGCCCAAGATCACAAAACTCATAAAATTGATGTATGCATTTTTTTTTGGACAAAAACAAAAATTTACCGGGACAAAAATGATGTAAATTTGGGGAAAAGGTTCATCTCTAAAAGGGGGATGGGGTTGGTTCCTGTAACCTTGATAATTTGGCCTAGTGGGTGGACGCATTGTTGGGTAGTTTTGAGGGTAATTCTATGGAGGAGCTTGGTAGTTTGGGACAAATGGTGTTGGGGATGATGGAGGATTAAGTGTATATTGCGAATAAGGTGGGAGAATTGTATTGACTTGGTATGAAGGTGGGAAAATAGGGTTTGGGGAATAATGTGAGCCTCTAGGTTGGAAGTATCGAGTGCCCCTGGTGTCTGTACCCAGTTTACTTCTCCTTCCTTCTTCTTCTGAAAGTTTCTTTTCTTTTGGCCAGAACCATTACTCTCCACATTAGCCCCTTGCAACTTTCCTGACCTTATAAGGCTTTCTATCCTCTCTCCAACCTTAATTATATTAGCGAAATTATGAAATGGGCAACTAGTCATTAGTTCAAGGTACAAAGATTTAAGAGTATCAAGAAAGATAGTGCACAATCTCGAATCAAGAAGTGGAGGTTGAACTTCTGATGCTAAAGTCCTCTATTTTTGTGCGTACTCTCTAAAGGACTCATCCGTTTTTTTTTTTTTGCATACTCTTCAATTGCTCTCTTATTGGAGCAATATCATAGTTGAACTTGTATTGCTTCAAGAAGGCATCTGCTAAATATCTGCCCAACTCCGTATCTTGGTACGGTCTAGATTCATGAACTAATTATAAGTAGCACCAGTCAGACTCTTGGGGAAGAAGTGAAACATTACCATCTCATTCTCCTCTATAGCAGTTATCTCAGTAATGTATGATATCAGGTGAAACTTTGGGTTCCCAGTACCATCATACTTTTGAAACTCGAAAAGCTTAAAATCTCTTGGGATCGACACGCTAGGAGTCAACCGCAACTGCTTGATCCCTACAACACCAAAAGAACTAGTCCCTTCCATAGCTCAAATCCTTTCTTCAAGAGTTAGCAATTTCTCCTTTTGCTCAGATATTTGCTTTTTCTTCTTATATCCCTCACTCCCTTTCTCAAAGTGCATGCTTAGTGGTGGATTTTAGGTGTTGGAATTAGGGATGTGATGAGTAATTGAGTGTGTATACGTGAAAACACCACCTTGATTCTCGTTTGGATTGAAGGCAGTTTCAATCATATATGTAGCTGAAATTGAAGGTGGTGGCAGTATGGTGTATCGGGTGTCCAATGGTTGGGTGATATGTGGAATTATGAAATTGCGGTCAAATCCATGTCCAGGGGCAGATGTAGGAGCCATCATGTGTGGAGACGTACTCCATATCGGAGTAAATTGGGAAGTTGAATATACTGGCTCATTAAACGTCAATGGTAAAAATGGAGCTGTTTGAGAAATTGGAGGAATTGCAATGTTGCTTGGGCCTTCAGACACCCCTTTTAGCTTTAGACTTTCAGTGAGCAATTTCAACATTTCATCCATTAATCCCATCTAACTCATCCCAAAATCTCTATTATGATCTTGAGTCCCTTCCATGACTGTGATAGTTCTGAATTTGAGTACAATTGACCTTTTGATTAAGCATTTTTTATTGAGCTTAGGTTTCTTTGAACGACCAATTGTAAATTATCCCCTGGAAAAAAGAAAGATCAAGAGTAATAAGAAAATAAAGAACAATACTCAACAACTAAAATTGAGATTTTTTTTTTGATGGATTGCTAGCATGGCTTCAGATTTTCTAATTGGCGCGATAAAAAAATGACCGATCTCTTTTATAAGAACATATAGCTCCCTATAAGAGAGATTAGTGTGACTGAATCTCGTGAAAGCATATTACTACTCATAGGAAACAATCTCTTATCCTTCCTTCAAGCCTTCATTTAGGGTTCCTCAATTAACCAATTTTATAAGAGCATATANTGGAGCTGTTTGAGAAATTGGAGGAATTGCAATGTTGCTTGGGCCTTCAAACACCCCTTTTAGCTTTAGACTTTTAGTGAGCAATTTCAACATTTCATCCATTAATCCCATCTAACTCATCCCAAAATCTCTATTATGATCTTGAGTCCCTTCCATGATTGTGATAGTTCTGAATTTGAGTACAATTGACCTTTTGATTAAGCATTTTTTATTGAGCTTAGGTTTCTTTGAACGACCAATTGTAAATTATCCCCTGGAAAAAAGAAAGATTAAGAGTAATAAGAAAATAAAGAACAATACTCAACAACTAAAATTGAGATTTTTTTTTTTTGATGGATTGCTAGCATGGCTTCAGATTTTCTAATTGGCGCGATAAAAAAATGACCGATCTCTTTTATAAGAACATATAGCTCCCTATAAGAGAGATTAGTGTGACTGAATCTCGTGAAAGCATATTACTACTCATAGGAAACAATCTCTTATCCTTCCTTCAAGCCTTCATTTAGGGTTCCTCAATTAACCAATTTTATAAGAGCATATAACTCCCTACAAAATTAATTAACTTAAGTGAATCTTGCAAAAGCATGTAACTCCTTGTAAGAAGCACTTTTACACAACAAGCGAAAGCAATTCGAAACCAAAAATTCTTCCATTACATTCACTGATTCAAAATCTATTGGTCTTTGAAAGCTTCTCGATACATAAATGTTCATAGAAGAGATTACAAAAAACTAATTCAGCCCATAGACGACAATCAACATATTTTTACATTCAGCTATCAACTTTTCAACCTCACGGATAGGTTTCAAACAAGGATTAAGAGTTCTTTCAACCGCTAAGACTTGTCGATGCAATGTTTCAGCTCGAAATTGCAACCCCTCGACAAGCATTCTATGCTTTTGTCCCCAATGAACAACCACATCTCCTCTGAAAGTGACCTCACTTCTTAGTTGCTTTATTTCATATTGGAGGTCATTGACTTGCAAACTCAAATCATTGCATTGTCTGCCTTTTGATCTTGCATCCTCTTCAGCTTCAAGCCTTTTTCTCTTCGCTTCATGAACCTCTTCCTCTAGGCTAATCACATATTGTCCATGAACATCCCTCTCTTGTATTTCCTTTTCTAAAGATGCGACATTCTTTTTGTACTTAGCTGATTCTGCCCTATAATGGGCTACCTCTCTCTTTAACTTTTGAGTTGCATCTTGTGCCTCCATTTCTCGCATTTTCTGTAGCAACAGGGCATTCTCTTCTTCTAGCATTTGCTTCTCTTCTTCAAATTTCGATAGCTTTCCATCCATTTCTTTGACCCTCAGCATCTCTCTAACCACTTGATTGGTCTTAGAATCTTCAAACAAAGGTTGATGTGCATGTTGAATCACTTTTGGCGTCATCAAATTCTTTCCTCGAGACTGAAACCAATTCTTATACTCCACTTCAATGTGCCTCCCCACTGAGCTAAAATTCTTTTCATGAATAGTCATATGCTTCCAAGCTTGGACGATCCTCCCAAGTTTATCCATATCCATTTGGTCTTTATACTTAAAATCAATCTCCGAAAGCTCATCTGTTTGTGGAATAAATTGCAGATGACCAAACTGGCGAAGCACCAAGAGAGGAGTATATGCCACACACCCATGAGTTCCCATGAGCGGAACACATGAGAACTCTCCATAGCTAGTCAAAATGCCAAAACCCTCAACCTAGGGTATGGTCCACTTGCCAGTTTGGTCAGATGCTTTATCCAGCTCTTCTGACCATTTTTGTCTGTTCCATTCCCTGGATAGCTTCATCATATGAAAATTTTGGAGAAGATTTTCAGTTCGAACATATCTTTTCATGCAATCAAATTGCCTTCCCAGAATGTGACAAAATAACCAGACATACAGTAGCTGGGAACAACATCTTAACTTTCCTCATCCTCTCTTTCTACACCAATTAAGGGATAAAAATGTATCAGATAGGATGGCCGGGACGGGATTCACACCATTGCAGATAAAATTATGGAAGACATCTATCACTTCATGACTAATCGAGTTCCTATTACTCGGAAAAAAGCACTAGCCCAAATACGACCAAAATCAATAGCTGTCGTAACTTCTCCCATGCAAAATACACCTTTTTACGAAATACATGGGCCACACATGAGTCTCTCCTTTGATGCCCTTCCTCTCTCTTAGTAACTCTTGTTTGCTAAACCCAAAGTACTCAACAACCTTATCTTCGGCCACCTTATGCTTACTAAAAGTGTACACCTTCCTCCTCTTAGTCAAAGGCATCCCCAACATATGGTTGTATTCTTCTAAAGTCGGTGTGAGGTCTATGTCCCTAAAGGTTAAACACCGATAAGATGGATCCCAGTAATTTACCATGACGATCAGAGCTAGCTCTTGTACTTTGATGTTTACCAAATCTATCAGCTTAGAGTACTGAGTGAAAAGAGGGTCTCTCTCACCAAGGGGAATCTTTTGGATGAATGCCCCAATATCAGACACACCATTCTTGTCTATGACCACCTTTAGCTTTTTTGGTAGATTACTATTCTATCCTTCTGGGAGACTGTCACCTTTTTTTGCTTGTTGTGACTAAGCGTCCCTCATAAAGGCCCTAGAAGGATGTTTGAAAATGGGATCACTAGAAGCCATGCTAACAATCTATCTTTGAAAATTAACCTTTGAAGGAAAAGTACCAAGAGGATGGATTAGAGACAAAAAGCTGATAATTGGCATAAAATAATAAAATGGTAGAATAAAAAGAAAGAAAAGGGATGCTCCTCCCATTGTCCTAGACAGACAGGTCACCTTAGTGTTAGGATTTCTAGCCTAATGACCAGGTTCTAACCTAAATCAGACATCATTACGGCCACATAACGTGCATAGTTTGGTAATGGTACTATCAGTCCTAAAAAGGTCAGGTCCTTAGATTACCTCCATCGGAATAATGAAGATCACACCCTACTAACCTGGTTCACTCAGGGACAACCCCTCAGCTTACCCAAATTAGTAGAATGATCCCCAATCCAAGCGGAAGCTTTCATGTAAACCACCGAAGGATAAATCTCCTAGTAATAACACTAGGCCCCCTTCTAATCCTAGGTTTAATGTGGCCCGGGTGTAGAGTCGATGAGTAGTGTGTAGGGTTAGTGTAAGTGCTCAGTGTACGAGAGGAGCAAACATACCTCAACCAAAAATTTACCTAAACCACCCCAACTGCAAATAAAAGAGAAGCATATGCAACAAATTAGGGCTATATACAAATGCAAAAATAAATATAACAGATATAAAATAATGGAAAAGAAAAAACTTAGAATGAATAAAAAACATCTTGGCCACATCTGATTTGCATAGCTAATTTACTGTGCTTGACTCTCTAACCAGCCCCTAGTGAAGTCGCCAAACTGTCACAACATACCCGAGGGATAGCCGCGATGCGAATGGTCGACCAAATTTAAGAAAAACAGGAATCGGCACCAATTGTTTTAGAAAATAGGGAACAATTAGACCTTCTTATTTTATTATTTTTAAAGGTATGTGTATAAAAGATTAGTTCGGGAGTCTGTATATGCATGGGGAAGGTGTTAGGCACGCCATAACATCAGTCTTAAGATAGTTACATTAAATTAGCTATTGTGAAGAATAAGACAAGATGTGAACAAGAATGCACTTTATTTATTCTTAAAAAAAGAGTTACATTCACTAATCAATGTCATAAAATAAATATGACATGCATGAATTCTAAAGGGTTCAAAATCCTTCCACCCGTTCGTTACATATTGTGCTCATCGGGGTGGCACTTATCTTTGTCTAGGTTAGATAAAAGAGACCCATCCCATATAGGACCGAGTCAGTCTTATTGTTCCATGATAGACAAAGGGCCTACAGATTTTGTAAACCAAAACCATAATCCTTAAATGTTATGCAAATGTATGGCTTTACAAATTACAATACTATTCGAGAATGAGGAGAATGGCGTACAATGTTCAAAATTCAAATGGGGGAAAATATAAAATCAAACAAACACTTTGATAAATTTCCTTATCTCTCATTCTTTCACCTGTCGAAGTCTCCAACCACAAATCAAACATGTGAAGAGAAATACTCAAAGAAAAACACGGGTTAGCCAAATGTATTCATGAAAATCAAAACAAATAATCAGCAANTGTTCAAAATTCAAATGGGGGAAAACATAAAATCAAACAAACACTTTGATAAATTTCCTTATCTCTCATTCTTTCACCTGTAGAAGTCTCCAACCACAAATCAAACATGTGAAGAGAAATACTCAAAGAAAAACACGGGTTAGCCAAATGTATTCATGAAAATCAAAACAAATAATCAGCAATTTAAATCTTTTACAAGAGAACAATATACATGCCCTATTCACTTACATAAATAGCAAAGAAATCATGTTTGGAAAATTAGACAAGAGAAAGATATGAGAAACCAAAGTAAGCCCAAACATGATGCAATTTTATATCAAATTCTGGAAATGAGTGTCACCGAATTCATGAAGAAGGTTTACATAAAAGCAAAACTATGAGTGCTATGATTCTAGTGCATTTGACAGCATGCAATTTGGATGTCCGTAGCTCAAGGTAGAGGCAAACAAGTGATAAGTGTCCAAGATGTGACAGTGCAGAAAACAGTGACAAAATTTAAATACAAATTGAGAATAGGGGAGACATGTAAAAATCTGAGAACTACATACATTGAAAACACATATCTTACGGTTGTAATGAGACAAGAAACACTCAAATTGAAGCTTTGTAGCTCCGAAAATAATTAAATGACTACATGTTGCCAGAGAAAATCAACAGGTCTGATGAAGCAGGAAAACAACCAATTTTAAATTCGAACTGGGAGCAGGGGAGACAGTGAAAAAATATGAAAATTATAGAAAATGAAGAAATATATCTTACGGTTCTAATGAGACAAGAACTATTCAAAATGGAGCACTATGACTTAAAATAGGAACAAAAGACGATGCACTGCTAGTGTTGACTAGTAGCACTGATAGTGCAGAAAATCAGTCCTATTCACATTCAAATTGGGAACAAATAATGAGGAATTTTGCCTTGATGTTTTGATACATGAAAGAGACACGCCTTATGATTCCAATGAAACTAAAATATGCAAAATGAAGCTTTAAAGCTCAGGTTGTGAAGATAACAATGACTACTACAAGAGCAATTTGACAGCAACGAAATGACCAAGGAAAAAAAAAAACTATTGACATTGAAGTAAAAGGGAACTAAGGACAAACACATGAATTACTTACTATGCAGGTATCATAAATTGAAATGGCATCAAATGAAATCTCAGCAGCCCCTCATCTTGAGTATTGACAAAATCAGTAAGTAAATAAACCCCAAAGAAGTTCAGGTGCACCAGCTTTGAAAGTGCAAGAAATTAGAGTCCAAAAGTTGTAACCCAGTGCAGTGTGATGTTGTGTTGTGCTGTAATTATGCAGACACAAAGAACAGCCCCAAACATCCCTAAATTAGTGCTGAAGACAACCCAGAAACAGCAAAGAAAACTACACCATATAACAGCCATATAGACAAAGGAAAACTACCTAAGATTTTCACTAGGAAGTAACTATGTGATTTGCAAATAATGCTTAATATGTACTAAGGAAAAATTCTGAATGAAAATTCTTCTATAAAAACCAAACCAGAACACTTTTGAAAAAATTATCACATAGTCATTCTCTAAGGAGCTGTCAATTAGTTTCAAACATCTTATGAGATTACCTAGCATCAAGAAGAAAGTACATAAATGAAGGTGTAAAAAATGCAATGAATGTGTACAGGGATACTCTCGACATATGGGAGGTCTCTGGTTCGAACCCCCTTGTGAAAAATAAATCCCTTGGGGAGGAAACATACCCATGTCCCTCCCGGTCCCGGAGTGGTTGCTCACTTGCCACCATTTTCTCTACCAAAAAAAAAAAATGCAATGAATATTTTTTTTTTTAAAATGAATGAAGTAGTAATCAAGAACATTGCAGCNTTTTTTAAAAATGAATGAAGTAGTAATCAAGAACATTGCAGCAATCATAGCAGACATGATAGCATAAAATAGTTCATACAAAGGAACAAAAATACAGAACATGAGAACAAAGAAAAATAAACAAGAAAAATCCAAGGAAATTCACCAGAAATGACAACACAATGAAAAGGAAGCTAAGCCAACTCAAATCGACAAGGAACCCCAAACTTAGCAGCAAGAACAAATTATTATATGTCAGTTTTTCTTTCATTTTTCAGCAAGAACTAATGCCACAATTCTCCACATTATATGCTATAAGAGCACAAGAACAAATAGATATTCGGTAACCTTCATGAACTAGGTTCAATTAGAAAAGCAAACCAATTATATTCCAAACAGGTAATAGAACAAATTAACCCAAATTTCCAAATAAACCATTTACTAGTTGCTAGATTAAATCCCAAACTACCAAATCAACAAGAAGAAAATAAACCATACCGAGATGCAGAAAATGAGGAAATGAACACTGGTTCAAATAATTTCACACTCCATAAATCATGACATATCACCGAGCATAGGAAGGGAAGAAAATAAAAGACTCTATGCTTTCTGCCCTATTCTTTCTTGCTCTCTTTCTCTCTATCTCTTGAATGGGTTCTGCTCTCCCCTCTCTATGCCTTTTTTCCTCTTGCTTTGCTCCTTCCTATTTCTCACATCGGTCCTCTTTTTCTCTTGGCAAATGCTCTTTCCTAGAACTTTCTTCTCTGCCACCTACTCTCTTTCTTGTCTTTCTCTCTAAAATATCTCACATGCACCTCTCTTGGTCTTTATCTTCTCTATTTTTTGAATATTGTTTCTTTCATTCTCTTATTCAGTTCTCCCCCTCTCCCTCCTAGAAATTTCCACACACTTTCCTATTTTCTTTTGCTTCCTAAATTTGCCCTTCCCCTTAAAATATCTCCATGCCACATATACTCATTTACTAATATATATATATATATAAAAAGCTTTAAATTTACAAAAATATAAAAACATTATAAATAAAAATGGATCAATTGGGCCTCATAGAAAAATTGGGCTATACACATGAATTTTGCAAAAATAGATTTTTTTTATTAGAAACCTAAGCCCAAGATCACAAAACTCATAAAACTGATGTATGCATTTTATTTTTGGACAAAAATGAAAATTTACCCAGACAAAAACAATGTCTACAACGTACCCAAAATTATTTTTTTTCATAAAATTCCAAAATTCACTTTATATTAGGAAAATTTAGATGCATTGTAGAATGTCCTCATAAAAGGAAAACATGATATGGACAAACTTTGGTTCTACTAAGTGGGAAAAAGGCTCTTTGCATTTGAAGACTATGGTTTGCTATTGCTTGTTATTTTTTTCAATTTGCTTTATTGTGTAAGAGTTTTTTACATGAGATCCTTTAATTTTAGTCAAAAAGCTTTTAGAAAACCACCATTTCAAAGTGGCTCCTATATCTTCTCTGGGGAGTCAATGACAACATAAAATTATTCTTCATTAAACAAGGCCAGTTTCATCCTAATTTTATCGATGCCTAGAAATTTCCATAAAGAAGACAATGGTACAAGGGATTTGGAAATGACACTTATCAGGGGTTTAATTAGTTCGTACCATAAACTGTGCATTTCCACGGTAACAGTATAATTTGTTGTTTAAGAAAGTATTAATTATTTTACAAAAAATCATGGATCTGGTGTTACTATGTTTAGTTTTAGAAAGCTCAACCCACAATGTAAATTTAATGGCAGTTGCATTTTTCTTTTTTATCTTGTTATAGTAAACAATATCCATTGTGAAAGAAAATATTATTTTAAAAAATTTAATGGCTAAGATCAATTTGTTATTGAAATGAATAATGTCCTCTATAATCATAAACAATTGCTAAAAACTAAACATGTCTTTACAACTTTCTAAGGACGCCTTTGACACAAAAAAGGTAGGAGTAGTCTAGATATATAGAACTAAGATGGCATTATAGAAGAAAATACCAAGTAAGGTTTTCCAAGTAAACTTCATAAAGTAAAAGGAAAAAAAGATAACATTCTACACATTTTCATGTTTTTTTTTTTCTTCGGCTATGACTTTGGGTTCAAATATGGAACTCACAAGATTTGGTTACATCTTCATGTTTAAATTCTCCTCATATTGAGAACAACTCCCTAACCTGGTTCTATAACCAATCAAAAAGTGGGTGAATGCTAGTAACTTGATGAGAGAGAGAAGCGAAACTTCAACAAATGAGAGATAAAATCACCTTGAGTTCTGTCATGGCTAATTGCTGTCCAACACAGACACGAGCCCTAACCCTAAATGGTATATAAGCCAGTGGAGTCTTGCATGCCCCAAGAATCCCATTTGCAAATCTTTCTGGTTTGAACTTGTGGGCATCAGGTCCCCAGAGATAAAGGTCTTGCTAGAATACTTGGATTGGAATTTGAATGTTCATTCCTTTTGGAATTTGAATGTCTCTGAATTTAATATCTTTGAAGGCTGTTCTAAATTCTAATCAGAAATGCTGCTGGTGGGTAAAGCTGAAAGGTCTTTTGAATCACCATGGTTAACTACAAATGTACCTTTTTCATAAAAGCTTTCAATCAATGAGCATGTTCATGATCAATCTTGGAAGATACTAACTTGGATATTTTCTATAAAAAGGAAAAAAAAAAGGTGAAAATACGGGATTTTGAGTTAGGCCCTATTATGACAAACAATGGCCCAACAGAGCCCATATGACCAAAGAGGCCAAAACACCTGCTTGGACAAATCAATAAGAGTTGGCCCAACTAGAGGTAAGAGTGGCACAGTTGCAGACCCAACAGGGAAGCTACCTCTGTTGGAAGACTCCTGAGACTGTCTCCACCAGGTACTCCTGCAGCTAGTATGCATGGGGTATTTAGAATGCCCCTAAGAGCATCCCCCAAGGTAAAAAGGCCATGGCTTGCTCCTCCAACTGCAGTTTTCACTCCCTTGAGGTAGCTCTAGCTAGTAGCCAAGACTTGGACACCTCTTGGCTACCCTTCGAGGCAAGAGACCTTACAAATAAGGCTCCTAAAGAAGCCACAGCTACTATAGCGGGAATTATCTTTGGTCCAATGGCTTAGTTGGATTTGGGTTGAGGGAAAGTCCACATTAGAAGAGGTTTCCAAATACCCCTTTGTGAAAATCTGATAAGAGGTGCGGGACCCACATGTAAGAGAAAGTTTGAACTCCCTTCTCAGTTGATGTGATAGGACATTGTCCTTTCTTTGCTTTTACCTTTTGTCTTATCCTCTTATTTTAAACACAACCTTAACCATTTTTGTGAATCCTAAGAAGCCGAACCCACATTCCTTCCCAAAGTATCAACATAAATAGTAGGCTGAGCAAGCCACCCACACAATTGTCATACCACCCAAAATAAACCCCTAAGCTTTGCATTAAATGCCTAGAGCCAAGCACCATCACCCTTAAATAGAAAACTTACACCCATGCCTTGCTTCTATTTGCTTAGCATTTAATCCCCTTGAGTATAAGGTTGATGACCTTTGCCCTAACTACACGTTTAACATTTAATGCCTTCACCTACCCTTTAGCCAAATCTCGAACGTCCATATTTTTGATTATCTTCATCAAAGCATCACCCTCTTCCATTATAAATGTCACTCATCAAACACTAAGAGTAAGGACTTGAGCCATTACTCACCAACACTTAGAACTTCTAGAAATCATCACTTCTCACACACCAACTACCAGAAGAACATCTTCATTGGATGTTCTTCAAGTCTTGCCCTCTAGAGCATCCACCTACCTTAAATTCTAGATTCCCCTCCATAAAAGGAACTATACCTTTCTCTAATATTTTCCTTAACTAACTCTATCATTTCCACCATTAATTGACAGCTCCATTGATATACATTCAACTACCACCAGGTCATCTCCTTAAGCATTAAGCTTCCCTGTCACTATCCATCAACTAGAGCAAAAAGTAACCAGGCTTCCCTTGTTGGGCCAGACTTCGCCACAGCTGGAGCTTTTGGGTGATAAGACTCATCTCCCTTGGCTTCAAGCCTAACACCCTCTTGTTGTCCTATCAGGTTTCGAAAGGTGCCTCAGCTATTCATTCACCAAGCCCACCAGAGCTAGTTCCATAAAATTGTATTGCATCTCCATTGTGTAATTAACGAACCACAAAAACTGACAAAACATTAAGGCGACTCCACTGGGGAGGTGCATACATTTGTAATGAGCATGCAAAGGCGCTTCTCTTTCAATCCTGAAGATCTGGACGAGGAACTAATTATAATAGAAGTTGGTAACACGAACCATGAGGGAAGTATTGTGATAAAACAGAGAGCAATTGCACGCTATCATCTTACAAGTAATATAATAAAAGTGAGTTATCGTTCCTACGAGGATTACAGCTATTAACTATCGAAATTGGGTTAATTCCAATTTTATTTGATCAATTGATTGAGGAGAAGTTGCAAGAATAAAATTGAATAAACTAAAAGTAAGCAAAAACATATAAAAATCAAGAATTAATATAGAGAGAAAGTCTAGGGTTTCCAATTTCACCATAACTAATCTCAGTTTTCATTCCTTAATTTCTTAATATAGATTTATCTTCCTAATTGTTAGCCAAGATTCCTTAAATTATTCATTGGCCTATCCTAAGGTTTAGTGAAAATATTCCTAAGTTATGAACAAACTATATTCTTATGTAAATTACGAATAACCAGAAAATTCATTCAATTATATGGATTTCTTTAATTGACTACACAATCCATAGAGGTATATCCCTATCTTGTATGCAACCTATGATATTTATCCTAATGAACTAGACACACAAATCTTATTGTGATTAACCTATCAAGTAATTGGTGATCAGACAATTAGAAGCATGAAGATCGTAGATAAACACTAAATTAGGAAAAAGATAAAATCATAAATTAATTCTAAAAAGAATTACAACCATTCATAGTTAGGCTACATTGTAACCCTAGAAAAGTAAATTAGTTCATGACTATGAAATAAAATATAATTGATGAAATTCTAGACATAGATGAAAGAGAAAGAGAATAAAAACTCAGTATGCAGCCAAGAATAGTTGTTGCTAATCCTCCTCTCCAAGCTTTATCTTCCCTCTTCTCTGCTCTTCAAAAAGTCTAAAAGTTCTATTTTTTTAAAACCTAAAAGTCCTATGTATACTACTTACAAAGAGTCCTAGTCTAATTAGAAAACAAAGACTACGTCAACGAAAATTAACTCTAGGCACTGCGGCTCTATGGTAAAGGCGCTGATGCGTTGGATCACTGGGCAAATTAATGCATTGTGGGCACAACTGCTCTTGGCTTAAGGCACTGCAACTCCTGGAGCAAGATGTTGATATGCTGCCAATGAAGAGCATTGGTGCAGGGGCACTAATGGGGAGAGTTGCGGCTTTTGTTCACTAAGAGAAGAATTGTGCCCGCGAAAGAACGGCTGGGGTGCTTCATCTTAGGCATTGGTGGGCCTACACTCTGGTCCAAGAGCGTTGGGACTCTAGTTTTCAAGAGCTAAGGCTGTAGTTTTTTGTCTCAATCTCCCAAATTTCATCTCTTTTACTTCAAAACATAAAATATTTTCAAATATTTTAGACCTACAAAAATAACACAAAAATATACTATTTATTAATAAAACTTCTCAAGAGCTCACAAAAATATTAAGTTTAAATTATCTAAAGAATGGGAGCCACAAACTTGTTAGTCAAGTGAGACTTCAATCTGGTGATCAAGCAAGCGAATGGAGAATATGGGGTCAAGGAGATTACTCTAACAAGCTATAGGGAAAGAGCACAGCAGATGATGAGTGAATTTAACAGCATAAGGCTAATGCATATCCCCAGATCTGAAAACAAACATACAGATGCTTTAGCCATCCTGGGGGGGCAAGATACCCCTGCAAGACTCGCAAATGGACATAGAAATAAGGTAGGCTCCAGCGCCGCACAAAATAGTAGAAAGAAAACCTATTGCAGAAGAAGTCTCGGACTAGTGAACAACTGACGGGTGCCGAACCGTACAAAATTAAACTACTAATTGCAACTAAATTGTAGTATAGGATGCAACCAGTGTCGTCTCCCAAGGATTCACCAGAACAACTAATCTTTTAAGAACTTAAGCAAGAACAGAATAAGGGGGGGTTTTGTGTTGAATGCAATATACTAAGAATTAAGAAAGCAGTAAATTGAATTTATCAAATAAGAGAAAACGCAATCAACTCAAGCAGGCAACCAAACTCTAATCCATCCTTGTTCACTAAAGATAACCTAGATCTGATTTAATTCTTGGTTAAGTGTTACCTGGAACCCCTAACAATAACACTTAGAATTCCTACTGATTTACCAATCAGGATTCAATTAATCATGGAATTAAGACTCTAGGCAACCGCTCTATATCACTAAATCCAGATTAATTTAATAACCGAATTATCCAAGTTAACCATATATTAAAGACCTTTAAAGTATGATTATCAATCTGATTACTGTTATGAATCTAATCAACCGATTTAAATTCATACAACTCATGGAATCAAAGTACCATTCAATCACATGAAGAAGGGGAGAAGCAGTAATTCAAATTAAATTAAATCAAACCCGGTTGAAGCACAGGAACTCTGGATTGTCAAGTTTGGCTCCTCTTGAATTGATTACAAACGAACTTAGCCTTCCATGGAAGACTTGAACACAAAGCAAAGGGGAAAAACGAACTAAGCAAAGGAGGCAGCAGCAGCTCAAGGAATTTCGTATCTCTTCTGATTGTGTATATTTGCCTCAACAACTTGAGAATATATACTAGCTGGCTGCCTCCTCTAGGTTTCCTAATTACAAAATAAACCTAGTTTCCTAAATTATTAATGGTAAAAACATGATCAAGCCCTAGTGTCATGTGTGTTGGCCCAAATAAACATGCTCTGGTCCAATAGGCAGCCCTAAGGAAAGGAATCAGTCAATGCTGGGCGGAGTGCTGGGCGGAGCAGAAAATCTGAACTGCTTGCACGCGAATTTCAGTTGTCTAGACGCGAGAATCAGCTTCTGGGCTTTTCATATGAAATGTGTAATTTTCTGTCAGCTTTCCAACGAAACTAGAATCACATCAATCGAACATCTATAGCAAAAGATATGGTGAAAAACGTAAGCAGTGCCAGAATTTAACAGTTAAGCAATTAAAATCTACAAGCACCAACAAGTCCAAATCTACAAAACATGTCTAAAAGCCATAAAAATCACTAGAAACACACACTAAAAGACTAAGTATAAGAGAAACAAATAGTATAAAATAATGTGTTATCAACAACGATAAAGGAAGAGCTCATCAGCCCTAGCAGGATCAACGTAAAAATGGCCAAAGAATTTCAGTTGAGGAATGGAAAATTATACAAAAAAAAAATACTGAGCGATTGCTAATGCAGTGTGTCATAGAGCAAGAATGGCTCGAAAATGCACAGCTGCTCCATCGGACCAGCAGTGGTCAGAATGGAGTAAGTATATACAGAAGGATGTAGAGAATGGGACTTAATTGGCCTTCCATGAAGCTTAGCTATGACGCTATCCAACACAGCTACTCCAGGTGTAGAGAAGTAAAAGAAGAGATGCAGGTGAACATGATTGAAGAAAAGACAAATTGGAGACAACTCCTCATGGATTATCTAACCCATGGCACTTTACTTTTAGACAAAAAAGAATATTCAGCTTTAAGAGGAAAGCAGAAAGATACTTCCTAATGGAAGGTAAGCTCTACAAGAAGAGCCTTTCAACAAGGGCCATAAAGTGTGTCTTTGAAGAAGACAATGAGAAGCTGATGAAAGCTGTGCATAGAGGAGAATGTGGAGAGAGCCAAGGCTCTAGGAAACTCCAGAATGAGCTTGTCAGGTTAGGGTACTACTGGCCTTCAATAGAAATTGATTCCATCGATTTTGTTTGAAGTTGTTAGCCCTACCAGTGTCTTAGCAATGCCATGCATGCTCTAGCTGTAGAATTGCATGCTAGCTCTTCTCCTTACCCATTCCATACATGAGCTTTTGATCTAATAGGACTTATCAACTCACATTCTCGTGGTAAGATGTGGATCCTAGCAGCAATAGAAAAGTTCACCTATTAGCGATGGCTCTAAAGAAAGCAACTGTTGAGGCTATAGCAACCTTCATCAAGGAGCACATCATTTGTCAATTTGGCATTCTTAAGAGAATCATCTCTGACAATAGAACCCCATTCATAAACAAGACTGTGGGACAGATCTTGAAGCATTACAATTTAGCACATGATAAATGTACACCTACCATCCCCAGGGCAACGAGCTAGCAGAAGCGACAAACAAGAACCTTCTGAGGATCATCACCAGAATGACCACAGATGCCCCTCATGACTAGAGCAAATATCTCCCCTTAGCATTATAGGCATATAGAGTTTCAAGAAGAGGCCCTACCGAAATGACTCTCTTCTCCTTAGTCTATGGCACTGAAGTTGTCCTACCAGTTGAGATAGAAGTGTCATCCATGAGAATAGCACTTCACGCCCAATTGGAAGGAGATAGAGAAGTCGAGGTAGAACTGGTGGAAAAAAAGAGAAAGAAGGTAGAGGAAGTCCTGCTAGCCCATCACAGAAGACTCACCCTGACTTATGATAAATTAGTCAAACCAAGGATGTTCGAAGAAGGAGAGTTGGTGCTCAAAGCTACAAATGTAGCAATGCACAACACTCACACTTTGAAGTCTGCAGCAAGGTAGGGAGGGGCATATGATATCATGGTAGCACACTCTAGCAAATACTGCACCATCATCAACCCCTAGAATGACAAACTAGTAGGCCCACTCAACTTTAAGTATATTAAGAGATACTATCCATAGATATAGATGGATTGTTGTGAAAGAAGGGGATACCTCCAAAGGTACCTTCAGTTTGCTAAGCAAATATGAATGTTTTGTATCCAACAAATGAAAAAAACCCCTAGAGGAATCCTTAATTTGAAAACCTCTCCAATTACTTATCTTATCCTTTACATATCACACAAATGTGGCAAATAATGATAGTTCCTGTAAACAGCTCAATAAGAAGTTGTGAGTTAATAAAAGAGCAGCTCTAGCAGAAGCTACAAAGAAAGTAATAGGTTAAGAAGAAGCTATGAAATCAAAACAACTCCAAAAGAAGTTGTGAGTTAATATAAGTAGCTCAAGCTGAAGCTACAAAGAAAGTAGCAGCTTTAAAAGATGTTGTGAAATCAAAATAACTCTAGAAGAAGTTGTGAGTTAATAAAAGAGTAGCTCCAGTAGAAGCTACAAAGAAAGTAAAAACTCTAGAAGAAGTTGTAACATCAAAACAATTCCACAAGAAGTTGTGAGTTAATATAAGTAGTTCCAACAAAAGCTACAAAAAAAAAGCAATAGTTCTAGCAGTAGTTGTGAAATCATAACAACTCCAGAAGAACTTGTAAGTTAACAAATAAAAAAAAAAAAAAGGAAAATTAGCCTCAATAGAAACTATAAAAATAGCAACTCCAATAGGAAAAGCAAAAGAAATAGCTCTAGTATAAGCCATGACTTTGCAAAAGACAAGAAAGCAAACGTAAGGAGAAGAAAGAAAGCAATCAACAAGCTAGCCAAAAGATACATTAGCATTATCATTCAAAATACCTTAGAAAATATTTAAATTAAGCCATGGTGAAGTCAAAGAAACAAAAGATTTACAATAGCCTAGAGGCGAAAAGGGCGCTTCAAGACCTCTCTAGCTTTCAACAGGACTGGCTTCCTCTCTGAAGTAGCTCAAGCCTTCGCCTTAGCAGCAAATAGTTCATCCATGAGCCTTCGCATGTTTCTTTTAGAAGAAAGATCTTAGAACGAACCCACTTGACAGTCTATAAAGCCACCTCCTCCTCCGTAGCACAGTCTTACAAAGCTTCTAATGTTGCAGTAGAAGAATGAGCTGCAGCTGCAACCTAACTTTCCATAGACTTCAACCAGTCCACATCAAAAGGAAAGAGCCTCACTTCATACAATAGATAGGAGAATCTCCGTTGGTCTGCTTCAATCATCTCCAAGGGAGAGCACCCATTCATAAACCTAAGCAAATCAGCCCAAAGATCTAGAAGTCTAGCTAACAGAAGGAAGGAGCATTGTTGGCCTAAAGGCCAACAACTCCCTAACAGTGACAACTACTTCAACATCTAGGAATCCACCAGTCACCAAATCACTAAGAGCCCTAGCAATCTCTACAGAAAAAGGTAATGATTAGAAGAGGAAAAGAAGATGAACAAGGTAATTGCAAGAAAAAGAGCTATGCTAACCATCATTAGCTGCATTTAACAAGTTTGCATTGGTAGTAGTAAGAGCAATTGTACCAGAGGTGGCACCCCTAGAAGAAGCACTACCAAAAATGGCAGCCATAGAAGTAGAAGCTATGCTAGCAGAGTCAACCAGGCCAGAAGACACCAAACAAAGAAGAAGTGGTTGCAGAAGCAAGCACATCGTCTACAAAAAAAAATATACTATAAGCAAAAGAAAAGGAAGAAGGAAATTATAGCTAATGAGGTAAAGGAAGAAAGGTACTAGGATCATTAGCCAAATATTCACAACAAAAAATTCCTTCTAAAATAGAATCCAAGTGTGAAGTTGTAGCATAAGAGGTAAGGAATGTATGGGTAGCTCCAACGCTGGACCAATGTGTAAGGTCCCTCCTGCTGCGATATACACCTGCCTGAGTTTATGCCCAGATGGCATCCTTGATCCCAAGTTCCTTAAAGAGACCCACTGCAGCAGGCTGGTTCTCAAACATATATTTCACCTAGGTGGGCCCATTGAGAGGTAAGGTTGGTGCGAACAAGGGTATTGAAGTTACACCAGGGAAACTTTCCCTAGCAACACGGCAACGGAGGATGAAGCCACCAAGTTGGATATTAGCCAGAATTGGTAGATGAAGTAGATAATGGAGAGACCTCTCATCTTTAGCCTCTTCTTTTAGTAATTTTTCATCTTCAATTGATTTTGACATTTGGCATTTCTTATGTGCCATCTGTTCTTTAAGTATTTTTCTTCAAAAAAAAAGGTTAAAATCAACTATAGGTCCTTATAGTTTAGATGAATTTTAAATTAGATCCCTTTAGTTTTTTTTTTTTTCTCTTTTGGGGTTCTTATAATTTGAAATTCTTTTAATTAGGTCCCTATCATCACCCCTGGTTATTGTTGAGTGGATTTTATACCCACTCTTTAGGTATTCTTAATTTAATATTTTGTATATTTCTTGAGGAAGTTTAGAATTAAATAATGTGTTTTTGTTAATTTTGTAGGTTTGATTTAGAATATACGGATTTCAAGTTTTAAAGTGAAGAAATGGCACAATTTAGAACAAAGAGGCAGAAACCCAGCATTGTGTCCCTTGCCCCTTGGCACTGTAGTGCACACGATGCTTCAATCTTGCCTAATGATACAGTGCACCAGTGCCCATTCGTAAGCGCCTCAGCGTCCTTTCGCGCATCAGGCAGAGATGCAGTGCACTAGCGCCTTTTCCCTAGCGCATCAACGCCTTGCTCATGCCCACGCTAGTCACTCTCCAACAGCAAAGCACCACAGCACCTCATGCTTGGTGCTGCTATGCCCGTGCCACTTTTTCTCCACATTGACTAGCACTTCAAGCAGAATTCAAGGGGTGCAGCGCCCTTAACATAGAACTGCAGTGCTAGGCTTTAATTCTATTGGGCGGAAATTCTATTTTCCTAATTTAAGTAGGACTTGTGCAACAATAGTATAAATAGGACTTTCGGGATTAAAATTAGGACTCTTGGAATTTTTGGAGAGCTGAAGAAAGGAAGGCAAAGCTAGGAGAAAGGATTTGCAACAGTGAATCTTGGCTTCTACATTGAGTGTTTATTCTCTCACTACAAGAAAATCCTCATTTTCTCATGAAACAATTCCGTGAGAAATGGTGGAAAACTCCATGAGAAATAGTGTTGTTATGGACTTGTGGGTGCAAGAAAAATAGTTGTGACAAAAGCCTTTTTTCATGGACTTTCTCAAAGATAGACACTTGTTACGGATGAGAGTGTCTCACACAAAAGTCATCTCATCATTTTTCGTTCTCACAGACATGTTCCGTGAGAATTTTCTCATGGACTATTTCTCTGTGAGAAAATTCGTGAGAAACTCCTTTGTAAATTTTTTTTATTTAAGGATTTTTTTTATCAAATAACTATTTATTTTTTCTAAACATTTAATCAAATTAATAAACAAAATTAAATGAAATATAATTAAATTTAATTACATTAAAAAATTTTATACAATATAAAAAAAAAATACAACATAAGTCATCAGTTGAGCACTAGTCCTCCTTATCTGTCTCGAGGTCCTCAATTGCATCATCCTCAATAGAAGGCTGTGGGGCCAAACTGGGTCCTGGACGTTGGTGTTGCTACTGTAATTGTTCTACCATAAAGGCAAGCGCCTCAGGTGATATGTCGTTCGCATCTAGTGCCTCGACCACTGGGTGAAGGCAAGCCATTTCCTGCTGCAAGACTGCCATCTGGGATAGCACCTTAGACATCTGAGGATCCAGTTGTAGGTAGGGTTGGGTAGGCTGAGTTGGTGGAGTCTAAAACATTGGCCTCAGAGCCCATGAACATAGACAAGGTCGGCTCGATCTGAGAAGGCCAAACAACAACTTTGCCTCTGTCCCTCCTGGACAACAACCTAGTTGTGGGAGATGAGAGCCTCGGGTGGCCTGACATCTATCATACAATTTAAGTAAAATCAATGAAAATATTAGAACAATAAAAACAGTAATCCTTAAAGTCAAACCAAAACCTTATACCTTAACCCTAAATCCTAAATCCTAAATCCTAAATCCTAAATCCTAAACTTAAACCCCTAAACCCTAAATCCCAAACCACTAAACTTTAAAACCCTAAACCCTGACTCCTAAATATAAACACTAAACCCTAACCCTAAACTATAAATAAAAATTAGACAGATTCTCCCCTAAAGCTTGAACATTCTAGGAATTTAAATTTTCATACAAATACGCAGAATCACAATCATAAAATTACAATTCTTTATTTACATAAACAATACTGAAGAAACCAAATTAAAATTAATATATATAAAATACTTAGAAATCTTTTTTACAAACTTTATTACATAAACAATAATTCTCTCAAACATATATACTAAAAAAGAAAATGCTCAATTTCTTATGTTCAGACAAGCTAAATTAATAGCACCTCCTCATAAATTTTGTTTGATCTATTATCATCTGCCACTTACCCCACATTAAATGCAATAAACGCATGGTACATTGGTATAATCATCGTATAAATGAAGATTCTGAATAGTACAAGGTCATATAAGACTAATGGCAGATAATTCATATTCAAGATGATACTTGTCCTATCATAGAAAAAGATGTAAACTCCCTTCTCAAATAATAATTTAATAAAGAAATCTTAGACAATAAAGGGATACAGAACTTACCTCAATGAGCTATAAATCGAAAAAACTAAATTGATAGAATGAAAGTGGAGGTGGACCACCGGAAAACCCAATAAATGCCGCCAAGAATGGTGCAAAAATGCCTCAGGCCGAGAGGGAAAAGAGAAGAGAGAGAAAAACTTGAAAATGTTGAAAATTGAGAATGGCAGCGGTGGGTATGCAAGGTTGAAGATAAACAGATTTTCTCACGGACTCCGTGAGAAAAATCCTAAAAAATTTAAATTTTAAGTGAAACGGCGCGTTGAAGTTTCCCACGGACTTTCTCACAGATTTAATTGTCTATGAGAAAGTCTGTGAGAATATTCAAGATTTCTCACGGACCCAGTCCCTAAGAATAGTAAACACATAAATGGCAACAGTTAAGACACAATTTCTCACGGATTTTTCTCACGGGGAGTCTTTTCCGTAAGAAATTCCATGAGAAAATCTCAACAATCACATTCCATGAGAAAATCCATGATAAATCTTGAGATTTTCTCACATAATTTTTGTCCGTGATAAAAGTCGGTGACTAATAAACATTTTTCTTGTAGTGTCTTTTCCTTCTATCTATGTCTAGAATTTATTCAATCATGCTCTATTTTACCATCATGAACTAATTTATTTTTTTTATGACTACGATGTAGCATAGATATGAACAGTTGTAATTTTTTTTAGAATTAATTTATGATTTTATCTTTTCCAATTGAGTGTTTATCTTTGATCTTTATGCTTGTAATTGCCTGATTATTAATTAGTTGATAGGTTAATCACAATGAGACCAAGACGAGATTTATGTGTCCAACTCATTAGGATAAATACCATAGGTTGCATGTAGGATAGAGATATACCTTCATGACTTGTGTAATCAATTAAAAAGATATCTAGAATTAAATGAATTGCTAGGCTATTCATAATTCACATAGGAATATAGTGGATTCATAACTTGGGAATATTTTCACTAGACCTTGAGAAAGGCTAATAAATAATTTAGGGAGTCTCGGCTAGCAAATTTGAAAGATAAATCTAGATTGAGGAATTTAGGAAAAAAACCTAGATTAGTTATGGTGAAATCGGAAACCTTAGATACTTTCCATCCATATTTTAATCAGAAACCCTAGCCCTTGCTTGCTACTAGGAGGGCAGAACTTAAGGGCCCCAATGCCCAAGGCCAAGAGCCCCAACGCTTGGGCCATTTCAGCATTACGTAATTTTGTGTTTTTTCACTTGTTTAGGCTCTGAATTTAGTGATTTTTAGCCCATTCTTTTCTAATTAAAACCCTATGTTATTTTCCTTATTTGGTTTTGGACTTGTATTAGGAAAGTAGGATTTTGACATGGGTTAGGACCTTTGATCCATTTTAGGTTAGTTTGCTTATTTTGCTTAAAGAGAGTTTTTCCCCTTTGTGAAAGAAAAGACTTGTTTTATGAATGAAAATTGAGAGTTTCTCTCCAACCTTAGTTCTTTGAAAAAGTGCTAAACTTATTAAGAACCTTGTTCTTGTGGCATTCAAATCTGAACTTATCGAGAACCTAGTTCTCATGGCGTTCAAAACCTAGCTTATCACTCTCTCTCTTCCTCGTCTAGAGTGTGGCGTCTTATCCATTTCTTTCCCTTTATTTTGGTTCTTGTTGATTGTGTTAATCTGAAAACTCGGATTGATTGGAGGATCTTCGGGCAGGAATCTCTATTTTTAGGTCATCCCCTAAGAGCTTCGCATCAATTTGGTATCAGAGCTCAGTTCAATCGAGGTTCGATTATCTTTTATTTTTTGATTTTCGTTTTCCATTGTCTCTTGTTGTTTTGTTTTGATTTTTTCTTTTTTCTTGCTTGTTCATCTTGTTCTAGATTTTCTTTTAATTTTTGAAAATTTTCTGGGCAACTTTTCTGGTATTTTCATTTGTATCCTTGATAACTGCCCTTGGGCCTTGTTTGGCATTTTTCTATTTTATTTCTTTTGGATTATCTTGTTCATTCCTCTTGCTTTATGCTTTTTTGAGCTGCTGTCCATCTAGCTAATGATTTGAGGTTGAATGAAGCATGAATGAATCAATAGTATAAAAAAAAATTTCTGGATTAGATCAAAAGAGTGGAATTAAGTGATTCTAAGATTTTTAATGCTTCATATGATAGTTATGAGTTGAGAATGCATCCTTTTGCTCAAATTGTGCTTGAATTTGTTGGATTAACTTGAATGTGTGGAAAATTCTATTGCCTATTGCTTGCAAACTGAATTTCTTATTTGTTTGTGAATTCAAATTTGGTATTGAGTGCCCTATTCTTGTTCTTGAATTTTTGAAATTCCCTTGCTATTGTTTGTCTTGTGCTTAAGCTCATTTTGTTTCTCCTTAAAGTTCTTGAGTTTGTGCCATACTTTTTATCCTTCTGGTGAATGATTTGCTGGAAGTTTGTCACAATGTTCTAGCCTCTTGATTGGTGGTGTAGTTCCATAAGAACTAAAGGAAATAGATTAGAAGTAGAAAAAGGAAAGTGTGTGAGATCATTAGAGGGTAAAAGCCACTAGTGAGTCAAACACGAGTATGAGTGACACTTTTTTATTGCAAACACATAAGGAATTGGTGAAGTTACTTTGCTAACAACTTTTTCAAGTTTTGAAATCATGGATAGAAAAAGTGAAACGGGGAACCAATCCTTTATACTCCGTGTCATGTAGTAACATTTTGTGAGAATGGACATAAGATTTGATGAGGTGCATGACATAATGGGTGGGTGTAAGGAGCATTTACAAAGGAAACCATCTAGAGCACCCGAAGTAAGGAGAAGAAATATGGGAGTTATGGTGGAGGATGAGGTAGATAGAGACCAAAGCAACGCTAGAGGCCTAGACTAGTTTGCTAGACATGATGGAGGAGAAAGGATGGCAAGACATGCTCATGTGAATTATGACCTAAGTGGCATACAAATGAAGATCTCATCTTATCAAGACTTCCACACTAGAGTCCTTGTCAATGAGAAGATATGTAGTATGATCATTGATGGTGGTAATCCTTTCAATGTTGCTAGCACTACCTTAGTTGATAAGTTGTATTTACCTAATTTAAAGCATCCTAGACTCTATAAATTTCAATGGTTAGATGAATAGGAAGAGATTAGGGTGACTAGACAAGTGTTGATATCATTTGCTATTGGGAGATACAAGGATGAAGTCCTATGTGATGTAGTTCTCATGCATGCAGGACATATTCTTTTAGGTAGGTCATAGCAATATGATAGGTGTGTGACCCATGACGAATCCACAAATAGATTCTCTTTCACCTTGAACAAACAGCCCATTACTCTTATGCCTATGACTCTTAAGCAAGTGCTTGATGATCAAGAGAAACTTCAAAAGAGGAGTGAATCAAGAAAAGAGAGTGAGAGCTCAAAGGACAACATGGTTGAGAGCTTGAAGGAAAATAGTGCAAAAGAGGCCAAGAGCCCAAGTGAAGAGAAAGGGAGTACAAAAGATACCGAGAGCCCAAATGTACAGAAAAAAGTGAGAAATGCAAAAAAGAATAGAGCATTAAAAAAGAAGAGAAACAATAATCGAGTGAGTATGCAAAAGAGAGTGAGCTTATTTCTCTTAGCGCTAACAAACTTGATTCTAGTGTTGTTATACCTCTTTTTCAAGACTTTAGAGATGCTTCCCAACATCAAATAGATTTTCTTGGAGGAGAAAGAAAGACAACCTCTTGCATGCTTTATCAAGAAGCCAAGTGGAGCTACCCTGAATGATCATACATAGAACAAGGAGGTGTATGCCTTGGTGAAGGCGCTAGAGACTTGGCAACACTATCTTCTTCCTAAGAAGTTTGTGAGGGTGGTATTCGAACTGGGAGCTTGGGTGTGGGAAGTGGCGAGGATCAATAACAATGCTCACAAGTTGAAACTACCTAGTGAGTATGATTTAAATACCTATTATAATGTAACTAATCATTCTCCTATTGATGTAGATGAAGATTCGAGGACGAATCTTTTTCAAGAAGGGGAGATTAATGAGAATCCGGTCCAAACTACTACTCAACCCTTTGCGCATCCATGGAGGCCCAATCACCCAAGCTCGAGCCAAGAGGATCTAAGAGAGTTTGAATGGCTTCATAGAGGAGATTTGAACCCAAGAGTCAAGTATAGAAGCAAGTAACCAAGAAAAAAATGTTATATGCTTGATTTGGGAGCTAGAAAGCTCAACCGTCAATTCTTAGCAGAGCTAGAGTGCCCCAGCCCTTGCTTACTACCAGGAAGGCAGAACTTAAGGGCCTTAGCACCTAAGGCCAAGAGCCCCAGCACCTAGGCCTTTTTAGCATTACATAATTTTGCATTTTTTTTCACTTGTTTGGGCTCCGAATTTAGTGATTTTTGGCCCATTCTTTTCTAATTAAAACCCTATGTTGTTTTCCTTATTTGGTTTTGGACTTGTATTAGGAAATTGGGCTTTAGACATGGGTTAGGCCCTTTTATCCATTTTAGGTTATTTTGATTGTTTTGTTTAAAGGGAGTTGTTCCCCTTTGTGAAAGAAATTACTTGTTTTATGAATGAAAATTGAGAGTTTCTCTTCAACCTTGGTTCTTTGAAGAACTGCTGAACTTATCAAGAACTTTGTTATTGTGGCGTTCAAATCCAAACTTATCGAGAACTTAGTTCTCGTGGCATTCAAAACTCGACTTATCACTCTCCCTCTTCCTCGTCTAAAGTGTGGTGCCTTATCCTTTCTTTTTTCTTTATTTTGGTTCTTTGTTAATTGAGTTAATCTGAAAACTCAGACTGATTGGAAAATCTTCAGGCAAGAATCTCTATTTTCGGGTCATCCCCTTAGAGGTTCACATCAAGGTTTGTTGGAATGCTGACTCCATTGATACTGCCCTGCAACGATGGAACAAGACTACCCACACATGTTTTTACTTCTTGGGGAAAATTCACCCCAACTCTTGAAGATGTTCGTGTTATTACAAACTTGTCAAATTACAAGTAGGATGAGGCTACCATGAAAGTGGTGGTAGCGCTAAAGAAGGTCTCTACTATTTGTGCCCAACACCCTACTAGACTCTCCTCTTCTTTTGGTTCTTCTGAAGCCACTACGGCTTCTGCTGACACTCTCCTTGCTGCTGCCAAAGGAAACAAAGTGAAGAACCAGGGAAAAACTACCCATGCTGTATGGATCCAGTATTTCTATAGCAGCTTGGTGGTAAGAGATCATTTTAAGGCCGGTCCAGAGAATGGGAGTCCTTTGGAGATTCCTGCCCTACTTACTTATTGGCTAGGGCGGTTTGTCTTTCAGGGACTTCCTTCTAAGGCCATCAGCCCTGCCTCTATGGGTCTTGGTACTATCATTGCAACAGGGGTCAATTGGGCCCTTTGTACTTAGGTGGTCTGTATGCATGACTGGACCAAATCCAAGAACAAATGTAGCTTTCCTATGGTTGTTATGATATTGTAAGTTACTTGGATAATTATTTCCTTCATATTTTTCTCTATAAGAACTTTAAATCCTTTGGCCCAACCTTTCTTTTCCTAGAACCCTCCCTTCAAAGTCTTAAGGAAGGACAAGGTTCTTTTATTGTGCCCAAGCTAGAGCTGCGGTCTTGGTGTTGGTCAGCAGCGGGGAAAACTAAGGTTCTTCTTTCTGAGGTGATAGATGAGGTAGGGGAATTTGTGTTCACACCTTATACTTCCCCTTCAAATGCTGGCATTGAAAATATGTCTACCTTATATTCTGCTGCTGCCCTAGCAGAACGTAATGATGTTACTTTTGCTACGGAAGGAATAAGGGACTTCTGGCGCTTATGCATGGTGCCATAGCTATTATCTGGTTTTGTGATGACTAATTCCTCTAGCAGTCAAGGTGAGTCCTTATTTGCTTATGCATATCGCCCTAATAGGGTGGTAAGGCAGTTTGGTCTGGATAATTGGAATGTGCTCTTACTCTTGTTGCGAGGGTTGCTGACATTGGATTGATGATGTGGTCTTGCTTTTTTGCTTCTCCCTTGCCTTTCTCTGGGGTAGACTTTGCTGCATTTATTACTGTTGATAGAGTTGGAGGTGCCTCTGAAGGTTAGGTGAGGCACTTTCAGGCTTTAAAAGAAAATATCAAGGGTTTTGAAGGATTGAGAGATGTTGAATCTCATAAGGTGCACGTGAAGAAGTAACCCATCATGGTTCAACAAAATTCCTATTTTGCTAAGGCTAAAGAGCCTGTTGCTAAGGTCAAGACTACTTCTAAGACCAAAACTGATAAATCAACTATTGTTGCTTCTGACAAAGGAAAGGGAGCTCCCTTCCACTTTTCGGGGCTCAAAAAAAAAAAATTCTTCTAAGGCTACTCTAGCTTTTAGGGTTTTGAAGTTTGCTACTTCTAAAATTCCTAGGGGCGCACCTGCTACTGAACCTTCAAATGATCCTACTTCCGCTATTGGCAAAGGGGTACCTATGAAGACTTTTCTTGGATCTAATCTAGTTATGCCCTTTAAGGAGGAGGCAGTTCCTGAAGAAGTTCAATCTACGCGTGTAGAATCTCTTGTTGCTTCTTTTATTTTAAAGACAAGTGCTACAACATCCCCTACTCTCTTAAAGCTACTATTCAAGAGCCTCTTGCTTTCCCTAAAGTTACTACTGCGGAGCCTCTTCCTAGCCCTGAAGTTACTGTTACGGATTATCCTGCTGCTCTTGAGGCAATTGCTATAGAATCTCATGTGGCTGAGGCAACTCTAGTTGGTGATAGAGCGGCTCTTGTAAGTGTCACTTTTGCTACTTCCTCAGACTTTTCCACTCCCCTAGCTGTCAGACTAAGGAGGTATGGGAGGATGAAGTCTGTAGCAAATAGGCGCCTGAGTGTTACTTCCTCAGTAAGTTTTATTCTAACTTAGCCAATTTTCTTCTTTTGTAACCCAATCTTTTGTTTGGACTAATTTGCTTTGTTGTTGCTGCAACCTCTTGAGATTGTTGACTTGACTGACCCTGCTCTTAAGGAAGAGTTTCATACCTTAATTGTGGCTACTCTACCTCTTCAAGTGATTCCTCCAACTTCTCCTGAGGCTAGTTCTTCAAGTTCTAATGTTGCTAAAGTCTCTGATTCTTCCCCTTCTTCAATTGGCCCAAGCCTAAATGACGTCATGGACGATGTCTTTGGAGAGCCAGTTTTTTTTTAGGTTACTTTCTCTCTTCCCCTAGAATTGCCATTTTTGTTATTGCTATTTTCTTATCTTTTCTTTTCCAATTCATACTAACAGCTAGAGCAGAAGATGGTAGTGATGTGGCTTCTTCCTCTGTTGTTACTTCTTCAGTTCCTGGTGCTGCTCAGGACTTTACTGCTACTGCAGCAGCTGTTCCAGCTAATAAGTGCCATCGTCACGCATTTCTCATTTTTTTCTTCCTTTTTATTGTATTATGTGGTTTTGAGATTTCTTTCTAACTTTGCCATTATTTTCCTACTCAAGAGGCTTTAGCATTATTGATGACTTGGGTTCTAAGGGGTTCTTGAGCAGAGATGATGATGTCTTTCTTAAGAATTTTGTGACTGCCCATCCAAAAATGTGTTTGTCTCTTGCTATACTGACACAAAGGCTCTTAGGCTAGGCCTATATTCCTCTGCGGGACTTGCTTTTCTTTTTGAGAACTCATTCCCCTTTAGACATGAACTTTGAGGCCCAGGCCACCTTTGGAGCTTTACTCAGATAGGTGTGCCACCTTGGTTTAACCCTGGCTGGGTGAATGCTACTGAGAGGCACGTTACTACCCAGTTTTCTTTTAAGGTTGTGATTAATGCGGCGCTGAAGGAAGTGTATGCTATAGAAGCTACTACCCTAGAGCGTTATGAAAAGCGTACTAAAGAAATAGAGGCCCTGAGAGAAAGGTAGAAGAGTCTTGCAGCTCATATTAGGGAAGTAGCATCTGTACTAACAGTTGCTAAAGAGATAGAGGATGAGATACTTCGATCAAGGGATGCTCTTAGGACACCATTTAGGTATTAGGTGCAAATGTTGTTATAGCTTTCTTTCATGTAACTTGCATTTTGATTTGACCTCTGTGATTTCTTTCTTTGCCTTTGTAGGAACTTTTGTACTTCTGTGGTATTTATGCTCAAATTTTTTTTTTGGCTCAGTTAGCTCTTGGCTTTTGTTGGAGCTACTTGGGCTAACTTACTACTTCCTTGGTGATAGGCTAACTCTGGTAGCCCTTCTCTACTATTTTTATTTTATTTTATTTTATTTTTTATTTTAAGCAAGGTATGGATAATTTAAAGTATGCATAATATGCAACAAGAATTCAAAATGAATGTCATTGCGCATTAAGTATAAAGGTTAAGCTAACTATCTATACCTAAGGGTAATACTTCTTTATATACTTGAAATTAAGAGGTCCTACTAACTTGTTATTTTGAGCATTGATGAGTGTGCAATAGCCATTCTTATGAGTTTCCTTGACTTCATAGGGTCCTTCCCATCTTGCAGTGAACTTGGAAGTGTGGACTCCCATCATTGATGCATCTGTGGCTTTAAGTACTAATTCTCCTCTTTTGAACATCATTGGCCTAACCCTTTTGTCGTAAGCTAAGATAAGGCATCTATGGTGCACCAACAAAGTCTCCTCTGCTTGCTTTCTCTTTTCATCGACCAGCTCTACTTCTACTTCTCTTTCTGGTTCTAACTGCGCATGCAGGGCTATTATCATGGATGACACTTCTATTTTAGTTAGTAGGACTGCTTCAGCCCTATAAACTAGTGAGAAGGGGATAGCTTTGTGTCACGGGCCTACAGGTTCACCCTTGTCAGACCGTGCGACACTTGCTTAACTCCTCTGAGAAAGCAAGTCAGTCTATCCCATTCGATCCAACCCACACATGTTAAGTGACTAAGCAACCGATAATATACCCGAGGCTTGACAATAGCGTCTCCCGCAAGCACAACAACGATAACATGCACATTATAACATCTCACGTATTGCACACAACAAGCAAGCCAACACAATAAGAACGCGCACACCAAAGCAAGTGTCACACATTAGTGAGCAAAACATAAGGCCGCAAATATATAAGAAGAGGGGCTACTCCTTTTATTGATAGATATGAGTGCAATACAATACATTGGCAATGTGTAGGAGAAGTAAATAACAACACAAAGCCTACCCCTATGCTGGCACCAAGTCCCACCCCGGGTCACCTGGTACCCTCCCCCTAAAGAGACTAATATGCAGATTCCCTCCCAACAGGACAATACATCATTTTTTTCCATCCAACATAAGGCCTCTTTTTGGAGTTTTGGGGATCGAAACGCCTATTAAGATGTATGTAAATTCATCTAAAACCACGAGCTACGCGGCCATGTACCGAACACCCGCACTAGACAACCATAGTGGAGTAAAAAGATGAAAATACCCCCAAACTTTACAAAAATGGAAAAAAATTACACAATGCTCCATTTGGGCTCAAATTTGGCGTGCGGCTTTCCTAGACTCCTCTTTACCTCTCTTCAAAGTTTCAAATCAATTAGAGTTGTCTAGGTACCAAAAATCTACTCGTCACGTTTGCAGACCGTGACACTTTGGTAGGACCTCTTTTGGAGACTCAATAGGCCTATAACGCCAATGGAAAATACTGACTCCAATCATATAGAGCATCTGTGATCATTCTGGTTATGATCTTTAGCAAATTCTTGTTTGTGGCTTTAGCTTGCTCATTCCCCTGCGGGTGGTAAGGAGTAGATTTATCATACTTTATATGATACTGCTCCAGAATCTGGCTTAGTACCTTATTTACAAAGGGAGTTCCATTGTCAGAAAAGATACGCTTAGGTATGCCAAAGCAGCAGATAATGTGTTCTTTGATGAAGGTGGCCACAACTTCTGCAATAGCCTTTTTCAATGCTACTACTTCTATCCATTTAGTGAACATTTCTGTAGCTGCCAAAATCCACATTTTCCAGCGAGAGTGGGGATTAATAGGTCCAATCATGTCAAAATCCCAAGTATGAAAGGGGTAGGGAGTTGATATTGCATGCAACTCTACAGCTGGGGCATGGATAACATTCCCATAGCGCTGGCATGGTTGGCAACTTCTAACAAAGTTAATAGAATTTGCTTCCATAGAGGGCCAGTAATAGCCTAGTAGTCAAACTTCTTTTGTAGAGCTCTCCATCTCTCAAGAAATATCTTTCTGCTATCTTTTTAAGGCTAATTATTTCTCTCATTTATGTTGGGAGGATGCCATAGGCCAGGTGTTCAATAAAGAGATGCCTCTAGTCTAGTTGCTCCTTTATCAAGTTTACTTGTAGCTCTTCGCTCTCTTCCTTGCAGCTGGGGCAACTATCCTGAAGGGAATCACAATTGAGTTTCATGGAGGGCCAATAGAGCCTATAGCGCTGCATCCTCCAGTAGACACTAGTTTTACCTTGGCCAAAGGCGCTTTGATGGAGCAGTTGTGCCTTTGCAAGTCCTTTTTGCTTAGTCACACATTTCATTAGTAGTCCTTCAAAATTTTTCTTGTATAACTTCCCATTTCTCAGCTGAAATTCTTTGGCTGTACGAAGGTTGGTACTACCAAAAGCTGTTCTTTTAAAGTAATTCACCAGTCAAAGGGGTCTATTGGCTCTACCCTGTACTTTGTGGCTTTGCGATAAGTCACAGCTCTTCGGATGATTAGGTCTAGCTGTCCCTTTAGCAGGGGAGTTTTACTATCTAGAGTAGCTATGGCATCTACTTGTCTGTTCTCTGACCATGGCATATGCATGGGTTTCACACTATTGAATTCTTTCATCATTTGCTACAAACTCTTTCTGTAGCTGGTGAGAGCGAGTTCCTTTACTCTATACTCTCAATTGGCTTGTTTAATTACAAGGTTGAAATCCCTTTTAATCAGTAAGTTTGTTGCCCTTACTACCTTGGCCATCTTCATTCCTAAGAGAAGAGCTTCATATTTTGCTTCATTATTTGTGTAGCATAATGATAGTTTGTAGGTGAATGGCAGTGTTTCTCCCTTGCTATTGATAAGGATTATATATGTTCCACCTTCTGGGCATGTCGGGGAACTATTGAAATAAAGGGTCCAGACTCCACATCCCATTTTCTCACAAGAATAGACTTCTAGTCCTTCAGGAATTTCATCATCTATAGGCCTATGATTGTTTGAAGGGAATAGAGCTAGCATGTCAGCTAATGCCTGGCTCTTGAGTCCTACTAATGAACAGTATTTTTATATCTTAATTAATCCCTATTTTTAACCTCCTAATCCTATTTTGGGCTTATTTGATTGGGCTTGGGTCATATTTCATTAATTAGGTTCAAATTGGGCTTAAGTGTGTTTTTCAGCATTATTAGGGTTTTGACACTATTCTATATTTCGGGTATATCTTTAGTTATGAATGTCTAAAAATTGTGATTCTTGCCTTGTAGGAAAGCTAAGAGGATTAACTACAACTTGCATTCAGACCTCCAAGGCTAATTTAGACGTTCAGTGGGTCAAATTTAACCCGGAAGTCAGAGTAGAGTTGCTGCCGCTGGATCCTGACCCGCATGCAGTGTTTGGACCATAACTTGTGTTTTACATGTCTTATGAACTTGAAACCGGTCCCATTGGAAAGCTAAGACGCAGGGGTTCAATTTTTATGAAGGAAGGTTCAACACATTATGAAGTTAAGATGGTCTTATTGCCTATAGAAAATGACTAATTAGTCCAAAGACCTATATGGACCTAGATGGACTTAAATGGGCTTAACTTCCTCAATTGAGGCCCAATTAGGCCCAAACTGGAGCCCATTTAAAGCTGAGGTCCAGAGGTTTAAACTAGGTTAGGGGTAAATTAGGTGTGCATGAAAGTTAAGAAGTTTTAATCAGAGAAAGGAGGCAGACGAGTTATCAATTCTTGACTAGACAGTTTTAGTTTGCTCTCTTGTATTTGTTGGAACTTATTGAACTATGGTTTTCTTCCCTCATTGGAGCTTGGATTTCATGACCATGGAGGAGTAGAACTCTTGTAACTAAGTTAGACTTCTGATTAAATTCGGATTTATTCTTGAGATTATGTACTTAATTTGATTAAGCTTAATGCAATTTCGTTTTTCATTGGATTCGGATTGTCTGGATATTTTATATGGATCATGGAGATCTTTGTGATTTATATGGATGTTTAGGTGTGACATAGAATTTAGATTGATTAATCTTTAATTCTGTGCATGAATCCTTTGAAGAATTGCTAATTGAGGTTCGGTTTTCAGATTAGCCACTAATTGCTTAATCATTGTGATTACAAGATTAGTAATTGAATGAGGTTAATCAAATTCTAAGTGATAACTTAGTATGAATAATTAGTCATAATTAGAGATTTCGGTTGTGATTAAACTCAATTAGCATTGCAGCATTAGGACTTAATCACTCATGTTAATCTTGGATGGATTAAACTGGTTTATGGATGAATGTCTAGCTAGGTTACGTTTTAATCAACTTAATTAATCTTATTTCAGTTCTGCTTTTTACAATCTAGAAATACAATTCTATTTTACAATCCCCTGTTTTTAACTTGAAATTATTGATTACACATTGCATTCCTTGTGAGACAAACCCGGATTATGCTCTCTATTGCATTCTAATTAGGGGATTCAGTTTAATTTAATTGGTTAAGCGACATTTCCAATCAAATTTTGGCGCCGTTGCCAGGGAATGTTATGTTAGTTGATGATTTTAAGTTCATTGTGTGAATTCTAGTCATTTTCTTCCATTCCTCCTCTGCTTTATGTTTGTTTTTGTGTTCTTTTTTACGGTTTAGGCCACATTTGCATTACTTTTTGGCTAAGTTTTTTTTTCTGTGTTAGCCCTGTGGCTATTGTTTTTCTTGCATTTTAGTTTCCTTTGATGTTTTAGGTTGTCAATGTGTGAGTTTTGGTGATTTACTCCCATTTCCCCCTTGTTTTCCTTGCATTTTGGCTTTATTCACTAATTTTCGCTTGTACTGTTCCGGCTAAAATTTTTTGCTCCGATTGACCTGAAACTTGGTCAGTTAAAGGAAAAGGGGCCAACAATCAATAATCACAGCTGGTATCTGTGAGGTCTGCGTTTTTAAGCTAAATTCCACTATTTTGAGCACTTTTCCATTTTTTAAAGATTTTTTATTTGATTTTTGAGTTCCATTTAGTCTCAGCTTTCACCCTGTGGTGGTAGAAAATTTTAAAAAATGTTTAAATGGGTCAACTAGTGTTATTTTGGTCTCTTTTTGCCTTTGTTTAGTGCATTTTGTGTGTTTCCATTTTAGTGTAATTTTGTCACCCTGTGTGTGGTAATTCTGTTTTAGTGTGTTTTAGCCTTTTGCCACTAGATGTGCATGGTTTATGACTAGTTCTTCTTGCAGTGATTTAGGTGATTTTGATTGTGAGATTGATCAAATATTTCATAGCCGAAATAGACAATCTAGGAGAAGAGTAGTCATTAATTCTGTTACTAATCCTGTGATTAATTCTGTTGATAACATGGCTGAGCATAACATAGATCCTAATGTTAATGATGCTGCCAATAGGGCTGGACATAATGATATGCATGTTAGACCTAGGACTCTTAAGGAGCTTGCTGCCCCAGATGTGACATACCAACCTTTACGCATCCAATACCCTGAGTTAGATGCTTTTTTTGAACTCAAGTCCGGATTGATACACTTGTTGTCTAGATTTCATGGTCTTGCAGGTGAGGATGCCCATAAGCACTTGAAGGAATTCCATGTGGTTTGTTCAACAATGAAACCACAAGGAGTTTATGAGGAGGACATTAAATTGAGGGCATTTCCTTTTTCTCTTGCGGATGCTGCAAAGGATTTGCTCTACTATCTCTCACAAGGCTCAGTGACAAATTGGAATGGGATGAAGAGACTCTTTTTGGAGAAGTTTTACCCTGCCTCTAGGACTGCTACAAATAGAAAGGACATTTGTGGTATAAGGCAACTTCTAGGAGAGACCTTGCATGAATACTGGGAAAGGTTCAATAGGTTGTGCTCAAGTTGTCCCCATCATCAGATTAGTGACCAACTCTTAATTCAATATTTTTATGAGGGTCTAATGCCTATGGAAAGGAGCAATATTGATTCTGCTAGTGGATGAGCATTGGTGGATAAGACACCTACTGCAGCTAGGGATTTGATTTCTAATATGGCTGCCAATTCCCAACAGTTTAGCACTAGGATGTATTTTGCCAATATAGGGGTCAATGAGGTTAATGTGCACCCTGCTGTCCAATAGAGGATGGAACATAGGCTTGATGAGTTAACCTCATTGGTGAGACAATTAGCCATGGGGCAACATCAACAGCCAGCCATGCCACCAGTGCAACCAATCCGAGTTTGTGGCATATGTTCTTGTTCTTCCCATTGCACTGATGTTTGTCCTACCCTTCAAGAGGATATCTCTGCCTTCCCTAACCAAACAGCAGCTGCATCCAATATTTTTCCCAACAAGCCTCAGTATTCCCAATCTCAGTACTACCAGTCTCACCAACCAAGACATGACCCTTTCTCTACCACATATAACCCTGGTTGGAGAGACCATCCAAACCTAAGATATGGCAATAACATGCAACCACAACAGCAACCTAATCCTCAGCCTTACCAGTTATACCAAAATAGACCACCAGGCTTTCAAAATAGACAATCTTTCCATCCTGCCAACCAGCAAGCTTCCACTTCTAACCAATCTACACCTAACCTAGAAGAGCTTATGAAACAATTAGAAACCAATAACCTCTAATTCCAGCAGAACACTGGAGCTACCATTCAAAATTTGGAGACTTAAATTGGCCAATTGGCTTCATTCATTAGTCAACTACAAGCTCAAGGTTCTGGTAACCTTCCCTCTCAAACAGTTCCTAATCCAAATAGGAAGAATGTGAGTGCAATCACCCTTAGGAGTGGCAAGGAAATTCCTAACCCTACCCCTGCACCTGCAGCCAACCATTCCAGCAGTGGTCAGAGCAAGCCAAATGTACAAGATAAGCCTGTTGTTGACCCTCGCAGTTCTAACTCTAGCACTCCAGAGATGCCACAGCAGCATAAGAACACTAATTCTGTTCATCTGCCTTTCCCACAGAGAGCCCTTCAATCCAAAAAGTTGGATGAGGTAGAGAAATAGAGGGAACTTCTGGAGACATTTAGGAGAGTTGAGATTAACATTCCACTGTTAGAGGCAATCAAGCAGATTCCAAAGTATGCAAGGTTCCTAAAGGAGTTGTGCACTCACAAGAGGAAGTTAAATGGCAATGAACGGGTCATTATGGGCCAGAATGTTTCTGCCCTCATTCAACCTATGCCTAAGAAGTGTCAAGATCCTAGAACTTTTACCATACCTTGTGTCATTGGAAACTGTAAGTTTGAGGATGCTATGTTGGACCTTGGACCTTCTATTAATGTCATGACCAAGTCAGTTTTTCAGTCACTTGGATTAGGACCCTTGCAGCCAACAGGAGTGGTGATCCAACTAGCAAACAGAAGCAATGCATACCCTGCAGGCCTGATTGAGGATGTACTAGTTCGGGTTAATGAGTTATTTTTTCCTGCTGACTTCTACATCCTAGACATGGAGGGTGAATTAACAAACAGCAAAAATCCAATCATCCTTGGGAGACCTTCCCTCAAGACTGCTAGAACCAAGATAGATGTCCATTCTAGAACTCTTTCAATGGAGTTTGGTGATAGTATAGTGCAGTTTAATATCCTTGATGCCATAAGATATCCCATGGAAGACCATTCTGTTTACTGCATTGATATTATTGATGAGTTAGTTGATGAGGTTGATGATAGTCTTCCCTCTGAACNCCTTTCCTCAAGACTGCTAGAACCAAGATAGATGTCCATTCTAGAACTCTTTCAATGGAGTTTGGTGATAGTATAGTGCAGTTTAATATCCTTGATGCCATAAGATATCCCATGGAAGACCATTCTGTTTACTGCATTGATATTATTGATGAGTTAGTTGATGAGGTTGATGATAGTCTTCCCTCTGAACCCTCTGAGTTGCTGTTCTTGAATGATTCAATTTGTTGTGACTGTGATAGTGATTCTGTTTGCTATGTTTGCTTAGGGATTACTGAATTTTTAGGGAGCAATGATTCTATCACAGAGGCTATTGAAGTAGTCGATGGAGTAGTTGATGATCCTGCAGTGGCAGTTGATGCCAAGTGTGAAGGGGAGATTTATGCACTAGAGGCTGCAGCCAAGACCTTACTTCCTTCCATAGAGTAGCCATCCAAACTGGAGCTTAAACCCCTCCCTGAGCATTTGACTTATGCATTTTTAGAGGAGAATAAGCAGCTGCCAGTTATTATTGCTAAGAACCTTCAACCTGAGCAAGAGGCAAGGTTGTTGCACATTTTGAGAGTGAACAAGAAGGCAATTGGGTGGACACTGGCAGATATACCTAACATCAGTCCTTCTACCTGCATGCACAAAATTCTACTTGAGGAAGATGCTAAGGCAGTGAGGCAGCCACAAAGGAGACTCAATCCACTGATTCTGGATGTGGTCAAGAAGGAGATAACCAAGCTTCTTAAAGTTGGAATTATTTACCCAATCTCAGATAGCAAGCGGATGAGCCTAGTGCAAGTTGTTCCAAAGAAGTCGGGAGTGACAGTGGTGAAGAACCAGCATAATGAGTTCATTCCCACTCGAGTTCAGAATAGCTGGAGGGTCTGTATTAATTACAGGCGGCTTAATCATCATTACCCATTTCCATTTATTGATCAGATGTTGGAGTGGCTGGCAAGAAAGTCCCACTATTGCTTTCTAGATGGATTCACTGGTTATTTCCAGATTCACATTGCACCGGAGGATAAGAAAAAGACCACCTTTACCTGCCTCTTCGGCACCTTTGCATACCGGCGGATGCCATTTGGTCTTTGCAATGCCCCAGGTACCTTCCAACGTTGCATGATTAGTATATTTTTTGATTTTATAGAGCATTGTATGGAGGTATTCATAAATGATTTTACTGTATATGGCTCTTCCTTTGATGACTGCCTATATAGCTTGTCTAGAGTTTTGCATAGGTGTACAGAGACTAATCTTGTTCTGAATTTTGAAAAGTGTCATTTTATGGTAGAACAAGGTATAGTCCGAGGACATGTAATCTCTAGCAAAGGCTTAGAGGTAGATTCTACTAAGATTGATGTTATTTCTTCTTTGCCTTACCCCGCATGCGTGCGGGAAGTTCGTTCATTTCTTGGTCATGCAGGATTCTATCTGCGCTTCATTCGTGATTTCAGCAAGATTGCTGTCCTGATGTCCAACTTGCTGCAAAAGGATGTGGTTTTCATTTTTAGCCAGTCTTGCAAGGATGCATTTGATCACCTCAAGAAGGCTCTCACTTCTACTCCCATCATCTGACCTCCCGACTGGACGCTGCCATTTAAGTTGATGTGTGATGCATCCAACTACGCAGTGGGAGCAGTCCTTGCCCAGAGGGTTTGTAAGGCCCATTATGTGATTTACTATGCCTCGAGGATATTTGATTCTGCCCAAGCGAACTATACCACAACTGAGAAAGAGCTTTTAGCAATTGTCTTTGATTTAGATAAATTTAGATCTTACTTGCTTTGTTCTCATGTGGTGATTTTTTCTGACCATGCAACACTCAAGTTCCTCCTGAAGAAACCAGATGTCAAACCCAGATTGATCAGATGGATGCTTCTTCTCCAAGAGTTTAACCTTGAGATTAAAGATAGGAGTGGAGTAGAGAATGTGGTTGCTGACCACCTGAGCCGGATCGAGAGAGATTCTGATGAGTAGTTTCCTATTCAGGATTCATTCCTTGACGAGCAACTTTTAGGGCTGCATGGTGAGTTTTCCTGGTTTGCTGATATTGTTAATTATCTGGTTGCTCATGTTTTGCCTGCACACCTCACACGTGCACAGATTGATAAATTTAAGAGTGAGGCTAAATATTATGTATGTGATGATCCTTATTTGTGGAGATTCTGTAGTGATCAGATAATTAAGAGATGTGTGCCTAACCATGAGTTCCATTATGTGCTTACTTTCTGTCATTCCTATGCCTGTGGAGGCCATTTTGGTCCTCAGAGAACAACTAGGAAAGTATTAGATTCTGGTCTATATTGGTCCACTTTGTTTCATGATGCATATGCCTTTTGTAAATCTTGTGAGCAATGCCAAAAATTAGGGAATATAACTCGTAGGAATGAGATGCCCCAACAACCTTTGTTGTTCTGTGAGCTTTTTGATGTTTGGGGTATTGATTTTATGGGTCCATTTCCTGTTTCCTTTGGCTTTGTTTATATTCTGTTGGCTGTGGATTATGTTTCCAAGTGGGTGGAGGCTATTCCCACCAGGACTGATGATTCTCATGTGGTTGTAGAGTTTGTTAGATCACATATCTTTTGCAGGTTTGGCATACCCAGAGCGATAATCAGTGATCAATGATCACACTTCTGCAACCGGCACATGAAGACCTTACTGAGCAAGTATGGAGTTTTCCACAAGACTTCCACCCTTTACCATCCTCAGACGAATGGCCAAGCCGAAGTCTCTAATCAAGAGGTTAAGAGAATTTTGGAGAAAACTGTGAGGCCGGATAGAAAGGATTGGAGTAAGAGGTTGGAGGATGCTTTATGGGCATATCGGACTGCCTACAAGACACCTATAGGCATGTCGCCTTATAGGTTTGTCTTTGGGAAGGCGTGTCACTTACCAGTGGAGTGAGAGCATCGGGCGTATTGGGTAGTTAGGGTTTGCAACATGAACATAGGACTAGCAGGAGTCAAGAGGAAGTTACAACTTCAAGAGTTAGAGGAACTCCGATTAGAGGCCTATGAGAACTCTCGGCTATACAAAGAGAAGACTTAGGCCTTTCATGATAAGCTAAACCTTCGGAAGGAATTCCAAGTGGGGGAGAAAGTGCTTCTATACAATTTTTACCTTAAGTTGTGGCCAGGTAAACTGAGATCCCGATGGGAGGGACCCTTTGTTATCACTAATATTTTTGCTTATGGTGCAGTTGAAATCCAAGATATGACTACGGGGAGGACCTTCAAGGTCAATGGACATTGACTTAAGAAGTTTCATGGTGGAGATGAGAGTTTGGTTGAGGAAGTGGCTTTGAGTGATGCCATCTACCTGACTTGATAGAGCTTCAGGGGAGTTCTTTCGGATTATGTTTCTGTTTTTGTTGTTCTTTCGGATTATGTTAATTTTCTGTTCTTGTTGTTTAGTTTTGTTCTGTTGATGTTTTTAATTCTGTTTGTTGGTTCTGTTTTACGTGTCGGTTTTGTGTTTTCTGTTATTCTTCCCTTCTTTGTTTGCCGTTTTGGTGTGGTTTAGCATGTTCTAGATTCTGTTCACGCTTCTTCTTGAGCTTCTGTGCAGAATTCTAGTTTGATATCCTTTCTTGATTCGCTGTCCCACCTTTTTCCTAGTTGTTTTTCATTCTGTTTTGTTGTTTTGCTTTACTCTCATTCCACTCATATTCCACATTTCCTTTTTGTATTTTCCATAGCACTTTGAGAATTGTAGAATTTGTGAGCTTGAAGCAATTGTCATTTTGAACTTTCTAGCATGGTTGAATAGATCCTTGCATCTTTTAGTTAGCTAATTTGGTGATGGATTAAGTTTGATAAAGCATACCTAGTGAGTTTTTGAACCTATTGTCATTCTATATTCCTTTCTTGTGTGCATTGTGCTCATGATGTTTGTTGCTCTAGAACTTGTTTTGCTTCTTTTTGAGACTACATTGTCATTTGCATACATGAATGTGATGAAGGCCATCTTTTTTTCTTTCTAGCTAGATAGCTAAATAGCCTTCCTAACATCATTTCCCTTGATTTCTCCCTTGAGCTTTTTTTTTTTTTTTTGTGTAAAATCATGTTTCTATCTACCTTAGGGAGTATGAAAGCATTGGTTGATCAATTGATGAGTTCTATTTGTCCGGGACGGACAAAGTTCTAAGTGTAGGAGGGATGATTTGTGAAATTTGAAGGAAAGTGGCTATATGAAATGTAAAGACAAAGAAATGTTAGCCAAAAGAAAAAGAAAAGAAAATTCTGTTTAAAAAAAAATCAGAAAAAGAAAATGCAAAGAAAAAGAGAATAAAAGTAGTGGTTTGCCTTCCAAAGATGAAGAAGTGTGTAAAGAAAATTGCATAGAGCTTTTGGGTATATTTTTGTGCTTAGTGTTGGTTTTGACTCATCATTCCCAATGTTCTCATGCTCTCTTTGGTTTTAATTTGCCATATCCATATTTCATTCTTTTTTTTTTCCTTGGTCCTTGACCCCATTACATCCTTAAATAAAGTCCTTCTGATTTGTACATGCATGTGTTTAAAGTAATGGAGATTAGAAAATAAGCAAGCTTATGGTAGTGCAAATTGTCATGATGTGATTTGAGTGAAACAATAACCCCCTTAAACACTTGAGGGATTGAGAATGTATCTTGTGTGAGGTTCTATCTTTCTTAGTTCTTCACTTTATTTGAATTCATCATACTTGTTGATTGAAAATGCAAGAAATAAATTCATGATTGTTTTGATTCTTTTAAATTCTTGATTGTTCTTCTTGCTCACTTAACTTTTGCATTCTTGGAAGTTGTTGTTAGGAAATGATCTCTTAGTTGTTTTAGTTGTTTTCCTTCTTTTCTAGTTTTAACTCTAGTTTGCCCAAGACGTGCAAATGATAAGTGTGGGGGGATTTGATGAACAATATTTTTATATATTAATTCATCCCCATTTTTAACCTCCTAATCCTATTTTGGGCCTATTTGATTGGGCTTGGGTCATATTTCATTAATTAGCTCAAATTGGGCTTAAGTTTGTTTTTCAGCACTATTAGAGTTTTGACACTATTCTGTATTTCGGGTATATCTTTAGTTCTGGATGTCTAAAAATTTTGATTCTTGCCTTGTGGGAAAGCTAAGAGAATTAACTACAACTTTCATTCAGACCTCCAAGGTCAATTTAAACGTTCAGTGGGTCAAATTTAACCCAGAAGTCAGAGTAGAGTTGCTGTCATTGGATCCTGACCCGCATGCAGTGTTTGGAACATAACTTATGATGTACATGTCTTATGAACCTGAAATTAGTCCCATTGGAAAGCTAAGACGCATGGATTCAATTGTTATGAAGGCATGTGCAACAAATTATGAAGTTAAGATGGTCTTATTGCCTATAGAAAATGGCTGATTAGTCCAGAGAGTTATATGGACCTAGATGGACTTAAATGGGCTTAACTTCCTCAATTCAGGCCCAATTAGGCCCAAACTGGAGCCCATTTGAAGCTGAGGTCCAGAGGTTTAAACTAGGTTAGGGGTAAATTGGGTGTGCATGAAAGTTAGGAAGTTTTAATTAGAGAAAGGAGGCAGACGAGTTATTAATTCTAGACTAGGCAGTTTTAGTTTTCTCTCTTGTATTTGCTAGAACTTATTGAACTATGGTTTTCTTCCCTCATTGGAGCTTGGATTTCATGACCATGAAGGAGTAGAACTCATGTAACCAAGTTAGACTTCTGATTAAATTCGGTTTTGTTCTTGAGATTATGTACTTAATTTGATTAAGCTTAATGCAATTTCATTTTTCATTGGATTCTAAGTGTCTGGATATTTTATATGGATCATGGAGATCTTTGTGATTTATATGGATGTTTAGGTGTGAAATAGAATTTAGATTGATTAATATTTAATTCTGTGCATGAATCCTTTGAAGAATTGCTAATTGAGGTTCAGTTTTTAGATTAGCCACTAATTGCTTAATCATTGTGATTACAAGATTAGTAATCAAATGAGGTTAATTAAATTCTAAGTGATAACTTAGTAGGAATAATTAGTCATAATTAGAAATTTTGGTTGTGATTAAACTCAATTAGCATTGCTGCATTAGGACTTAATCACTCAAATTAATCTATAATGGATCAAACCAGTTTATGGATGAATGTCTAGCTAGGTTACGTTTTAATCAACTTAATTAATTATATTTCAATTCTACTTTTTACAATCTAGAAATACAATTCTGTTTTACAATCCCCTGTTTTTAACTTGAAATTATTGATTACACATTGCATCCTTGTGAGACAAACCCGGATTATGCCCTCTATTGCATTCTAATTAGGGGATTCAGTTTAATTTAATTGGTTAAGTGACATTTCCAATCACCTACTGGCTGCAGAGGGGTGATGTCAAACTCCCATATGATTAGAGACCATTTATTAATACGTCCGGAAAGGAATGGGTGCTTCAGAAGGAACTTCAGTAGGTCAGATCTGGTCATCAAATGCACTTTGTGGCCAAGGAAGTAATGTTTAAACTTCTGTGTTGCATAGACCAGAGCTAGACAGTGCTTATCTTGCCTTGTGTACCTAACTTCTGGACTTTTGGTGAGGTGACTGAGGTAGTAGATAGGATGCTCTGCCTCAGCGGCTTCTTGTGCTAGTAACTCTCATTTAAAAATATCAATGAAGGTCAGGTAGATAATCATTGGTTTCCTTGGAATAGATAGGGACATGGTCTGAGCTTAGGTCAGTACTGCCTTGATTTTTTATAGAGTAGTTTACTGCTCTTCTTCCCATTTGAAGGGTGTCTTCTTCACCAGATGCGTGAACAAGTACAAAAGTTCAAATAGGGCTGGGATGAATCTTTTTATGTATCCTAACTTCCCCATGAGACTTTGACCTTCTTTGGTGCTAGTTGGTGCTTTCATTTCTTAAATGGCCTTTACTTCGTTAGCCTTAGTTATGATTCCTCCCTTGTGTACCTTGAAGCCCATGAACTTTCTACAAGGTACTCCAAAGGCACACTTCAAGGGATTCATCTTTAGATGGTACTTTCTGCTTCTTTCAAACACACACTGAATGTTCCTCCCATTTTTTTGGATTTTATCACAAGGTCATCCACGTAGTCTTCAACAAAATCATGTAACATATAATGAAATATTACTGTCATAGCACATTGGTAGGTAGCTCCAGCATTTTTTATCCCAAAAGACATGATAGTATAGTGAAAGTTTCCAAAGGGAGTTCTAAAGGTTGTCTTTTCTGCATCTGTTGTATTCATTTTTATTTGGTTATACCCACTGAAGCCATCTATGAAAGAGAAGCGTTCACGGGAGGATGTGGAATCAACCAAAGCATCTATATTTGGGAGAGGAAAGTCATCTTTAGGGCATGCTCGATTCAGGTCTCAAAAGTCTATACAGCACATGATTTGCCCATTTTTCTTCTTTAGCGGCACTATATTTGCTAGCCAAGTAGGGTGTTGTACTGGTTTAATGAACTCAGCTCTAAGGAGCTTAGTTGCTTCGACTTTGATTTGCAACCCTACCTGCTTCACTGGTATAGCCCTAGGATTTATAGCTAGGTTTTGACTGATTAACATAGCATCTAGACAAGGCATTTCCTCATATTCCCAAGCAAACACATCTTTGAATTTCTTTAGTAAGTTGATTAATGCTTTCTTTTCTTCTACACCTAAAGTACTATTTACAAAAATTGGCTTGGGTTTTTCTGCTCCAAGTTCCAAAAATACTTGTTCCAGCTCTTCCTCCTGTTGCTTAGGTATGTCCTGCATTTCTGGAGGAGCTTCTCTGACCTTAGATTCATCAAATATCTCTGCTTCCTCTTTAGCTTCTCGAGCTTTCATGGTTGGGAATCCAGTGGCAGAATCTGATGGTCCTACCTCTAGACCCGCGAGTTCCTATAAGATTTTCTATTGCACTTCCCCGTTGGGGAGTATAACTCTTTCAATGGCTCTTTTGCCTTTGTTTACTATAGGGGTTTTTCCTTTTTCTTCTAGTTCCTTTCACTTTTTTACAGTGTCACCAGCTACCTTTACTGGTACCTCTTCTGCTTTTCTTTTAGGCTCCCTAAGCAATGCTAGTTCATTTTCCTTTGTCTATGCTTCCAGGGCCAATGACTCTTTCCTTCCCCGCTACTTTTTCACTTGATGGTATCAACACTCCTTTAGGTGGTTGGACCTTGCTAGCACCTATTTCAACTAATTCATCAAAGTACGTAGCCTCTAGCATGTATGCATCTGTTTCATCAATGGCGACTTAGTAGCTGTGATTAAGATGTCTTTCCCTTTGAAGTTAGACCTCACACATTGGTGTAAGGTAAATGGTACATAGCTATGGGAGTGCAGCCACAACCATCCCAGCAAGATATGATAGCTAAGGTTATCTTTTATCACTTGGAATCTGTTGGATGTTTTGATGAGGCCAACTTTGAGGGTTACTACCACACTTCCTAGGGCCTTAATAGGAATCCCTTGGAAGGTATTTAGAAGGGTGCCAGATGGCTGGAACTTCTCTTTGGCGAGGCCCAGAGAGGTGAACATTGAATAAGGTAGCACATTTACTCCAGAGCCACTGTCTACTAGAGCTCTCCTTACCTTGTGTCCTCTGATAAGACTATTTTTATATTATTTGTTTCCCTTATGTTTAGTCTTTAGTGTGTATTTCTGCTGATTTCCATAGCTTGTAAGCATATTTTGTAGATTTGGACTTGTTGGTGCTTATGAGATTTTATTTGCATATTGGTGGTTTATGGCATTGTTTATGTTTTTTGCTATACCTTGAGCTACAGTTGTCCGATTGATGTGATTCTAGTTTTGTAGGAAAGCTGACAGAACATTCTACACTTTCTATGGAGCTCAGAAGCTGATTCTCGCGTCTGGGTAATTGAATTTTACATGGAAGCAGTCCAAAATTTCTGCATCCACCCAACATTGACTTATTCCATCTATTGGGCCTGCTTATTGAACCAGCACCTGCTTATTGGATCAACACTTACTTATTGGGCCAGCACACATGTTATTTGGGCTTGATCACGTTTTTACCATTAAGGGTTTAGGAAATTAGTTTTATTTTGTAATTAGGAAACCTAGAGGAGATAGCTAATATTTATTCTTCAGTTGTTGAGAAAATTAGGGATCTTCTGCCTCATGTTGCTATATTTCGAGTTTAGACTTATACCTTTGCTTTAAGCCTTCCATGGAGGGTTAAGTTCTTCTGTAATCGATTCAAGAGGAGCCAAACATATTAATCCAGAGTTCTTATGCTTCATAATCCGGGTTTGATTTAATGCAATCGGATTATCTTCTTCTTATCTTCATGTGATTGAATGGTATTTTAATTGCATATTTGATATGATTCTAGTCAGTTGATTGGATTCATCACAGTAATCAAATTGCTAATCATATTTTAAAGGTCTTTACTATATGATTAACTTGGGAAATTCAGTTCTTAAATTAATATGGACTTAGTGATATAGAGCAGTTGCCTAGAGTGCTAATTCTTAAATCAATTGAATCCTGAATGGTATTCAGTAGGAATTCTAAGTGTTACTGTTAGGAATTCCAAGTAACATTTAACTAAGGGATTAAATCAAATTTAGATTATCTTTAGTGAATAAGGATGGATTAATTAGGTTTGGTTGTCTGCTTGAGTTGATTACATTCTCTTACCTTGATCAATTTTTTGTTCTACCGCATTCTGATTTCCTTGCCTATTGCACTAAACACAAACCCCCTATTCTGTTCACATTTAAAGTCCTAATAGATTACTTGTTCTGGTGAATCATTGGGAGACAACACTGGTTGCATCCTATACTACAAACATGTTGCAATTGGTCTTTATAATTTTGTACGGCTCAGCACCTGTCATCCTCCTATGACAGCTTCCACATAAATAGGCCTGTTGTTGTGGGGATCCTCCCAAACACAATCAAATTCCTTGAACACTATGGCATATCCATATGCCCTTGAAAGTTTTTTGATAGGAGTGTCTACAGCATAGTAGTATGCTTCCTTATTTTTCATGATTTAGGCCATTGCCACAACAACCTCTTCTATTCCCTGGTCATCCAACCTCATTTTCTAGAATAGGGTTTTGAAATTCTTTGCCTTTGCCAGGCTTTTGCCAATGATGGTAGCTTGGGATAGTTCTAGTTGGTCATCTAGATTAATTTCTAAATCTACCTCTTCAATGATAGGCTCATCGGTAAAGGTGGTATGAACATCATGTTACGGCAATGGTTCCTTGTGTACATTATTATTTTCAGGGAGAATAATTTCTCTGCTTTTTAATTTTTCATGAAATAGTTCTCTGAGATGGAAGCAATCTTTGGTGGAGTGGTTTTTTAAGAAATGTAACTTACAGAAATTGGGTTTCCTAATGTCAGCCGCTGAAAACTTCTATGACCTCTTTCTCTATTGGAGCACCCCTTCTCTCAACCATTCTTCCATCAGTTGGTAGATCTTGTCCATAGCACAGGGGAAAGGAGGGGGTTCAGCTCCTCTCCAATTTCTAGGCTAGGTAGGTCTGTTCTCATAGTTTCCTAAAGGTGCCACTGCATTGTACTTCTTCTTACTTGCTTTTTCTTCTATAGTTGAGATGTCGAAGAAAGCTTCTTCTTTAGGACGCTTTCTTCATTGTAATCTCATAGCATCAACCATGTCTGCTGCTCTAGCTATTAACTAAGAAAAGGGCTTGATTCCAGTTAGATGTAATTGGGAATCGTCCTCTATGCTTTTAACACAACCATAAACTAGATCAACCTCCGACAGTGTCTCTTTGCATTGAAGTGCTTTATTTCTGTAGCGTTTTATGAAAGCTACAAGATTCTCACTACTTCTTTGCTTAACTATTCCCAAGTCCATGATGTGGATTAACTATCTTCCTCTAGAAATTTGTTATAGAACTCTGTAACCATCTAGGCCTAGCTATGAAAGGAATTTTCTTTTAACTTAGAGTACCATGTAAAAGCACACCTAAGAAGGGATTTTAAGAACTCCTTCAGGCACAAGTCAGTATTACTCATATGGACTCCCATGTCTTCCAAGTAGGTCAAGATGTGTTCTCTAGCACTCTCAGTCCCATCATACTTCCTTAGCTGGGGTACTTGATAATGCGGTGGATATGGCATGACAACTATGCTCAAGAAGAAAAGAGGTTGGAACTCCATTACAGCTGCATATTGGTCCTTCTGCGTCTTTAGAATCCTTCTCAACTCATTCCTTGTCACATGAACCTCTCCAAGGTCTGTTGGGCCTTTTAGAGTGGCTAGAGGAGTCCTGATAGCTTCCTCCGCAATAGTTTCCCCTTCCTCTCTTTTATCACTTTCGCTTCTTCTTTCAACAAGGCCATCTCTTCACTTTTCTTTTAGGTGTGCAATGGAGTTGAGCTCCTCCCTCATTTGGGTTACGATTTCAAGGAGTATATAGAGAATGGCCGTTAGGACAATGTTGTCTTCTTCAACGGCGTTGGTTCTAGCAGCCCCATCTCCTATTAGGAAATCTCTGAAATGCACTGCATCTTCTCTAACATTCTCTTCTTCTTGGTAACCATTTATTTTTGCATTATGGTCCCTTATTTTATTTAGCTGGCAAGGTCATGCTCTAGCACCATTTGGGCAAGCATTTCCTCCTTCTTGAGCAAGACCACCATTACTTTGCTCTCCCTCATTTTCAAGGAAGTCATCAAGGTTAAAAGAGAGGCGTATGCTCACCAGTACTGCATACACCTCCCCAGTAGAGTTGCCTTTAATGTTTTGTCAATTTTTAGTTCGTTAGTACCCTAACAGAGATGTAAATACATTTAAATAAAAGTTCTTATGGAACCAGCTTTGGTGGGTTTAGTTGTTGAACAATTGAGGCACTTAAGCACTTTTGTGAGACAGCAATTGAGGGCAATGGGCTCAAATCCAAGGGAGTTAGGTCTTGCGGCCCAAGAACTCCGATTATGGTTAAGTCTAACCCGGGTATAGATTCTTTCAGCACTTTGACACTTGGTCCAGCAGTTATGGAGACTCTAGGCTGGGCAGGTAGTATTTATAGGGTGTTTCATGGTGGTCTAGGATGCTCTGGGAGGCATTAATGGTGGAATCTTAAGGTTTTTAAATGATAATGATTGTTATGGAGATGGTCTCTTCAAGAGGGAAGAAGAATATTACTAGTGTGGCTGTAGTAGTAGATGGATATTTAAGATGGTGTTCTTTCTTGGGAAAGACATTTCATGATTGAAGGTTGGTAAAGTTAAACAACATTCAATGAAGTGTTCTTCAATGGAGTCTTCAAAATGGCAGAGTTTCAACAAGGTTTTCAGCTTCTGATGGAGCTTGGCCTCAATGTTTGACAAAGGGTTCTATTTATAATTGGAGGGGAAGCCTCTGGTTTAACTTAAGCTAGAGAGGTTACTTACAACAGTGGCTTTGCATTAAATGATTGGAAGGGTTTCCTTCAAACGAGGTATTTTTTAGGGATTTTGACAATAGTTTAATGCTGTGGCAAGGTTCTCAGGTGAATAATGCCAAAAAGCATTAAATGCTCTAATAGGAAAGTTAAGCAATGGGCATAGGTTAATGGTAGGGCTACAGCTTAGAGTGGATTGATGGTCAGTCATAGGTTCAGAAGGTTAGGAATTGTGCTGATGTACTAGGTTTATTGAGGAAACAATGGAAAACTTGGAGAAAATGCATAGGTGCTAAAAACTTCTATATTGGGGAATTATAGCCTTACCTAGGGTGGTTGTGTCAGAATAATTGACTGTCTTGCTAAAAGGGAGAAAGGAAATGGTTTATCCTTAGGATAATGGAGGGGTGCCTTAGTGCCAAAATCATATACATGCAAAGGTTCCATGCCTCACACAAAGGTACTTAAGGGGCCTTAGGAAGGTATGAAATACCTTATCTTATTGAGCTTTACCTTAGCCTAACTCCAACCAAACCACTTACCATTGCTAAGTTCCCTGGTATTTATGTGGCCTCTTATGATGGGCCATAGTCGCAGTACGAGCGAGGCTCTTTGGGCCTCAAGGCATAACCAAAGGATGTCCTAGCCTTAGTCATGATAAGGAAGCTACCTCCATGGAGTAAAGATTGTAGTTGGAGGAGCAAGGTATCAGCTTTCTCTACCTGGGGATGCTCTCAAGGGCGTTACTAAGTACCTAGGCACTTCGTTTAGCTCAAGAAGCACTTGGTGAGGGCAATCTTAGGAGCAGCAACAGCAAAGTGGCTTCTCTTAAAGGGTGGTGCCACTGGGTCAGTTGCCAATTGTAGGTAAATTATATTTTGACAATTTCCTACATGATTTTTATTTCTTAAATTAAATGCTTTATTAGTCAATGTTCTTTTCTACTTAAAAATACTATAGCTTTTTGGTTTGCTTATGTTAATGCTTGATTAGAGTAAATTTTGGAGTGTTGTTTTAAAGTTTGTCCATTCTATTGATTCTCAGTTTATTTAAGAAAACTTGCGACTATGCCTGACCTTAATTTCTTCTTAATTTGGCTAGTATTGCGGTTTTTCCAACATGAATTTAGTACTCTAAGGCATGTGCTGAATGTTAAATTCATGCTTCAAATGATTGGTAATAGTTTCTAGAATCAATTATATGATTTCAAGTGGGTTAGAGGGAGGTTACTGATGGCTTTGATAGTGGCAGGTCAACATCAATTTTTGATGTTCAATTTTTAAACTTTTTGTTTACTTCCAGTAACACGATATAATGAAATATTTAGTCTATGTTTGGTATATTAGTCCATAGCTCTATTATCTAAATAGTTTGCAATTCCCACTTTTTGACCTTTTGGTTTGGTTTGAAAATTTGTATGCTTTATGCTTTATCATTGACCTTATTTAGCTGTTTTTCCACAAAGGTGATTTATTTTTGGAGTGCAGAGATGGATATTAACCTGGATAATTTGAGGAGAAAATTTCAAGGGAAGGAAAAGACAATCATCCACATATTACATATTGATATGGGTTTTATGATGTTCTGTGGTTAATCAAAAGGAAAATTTCTAGCTATTCTTACTCAGAATTATGTCAATGTTTAATTCTTCTCTAATGTAAGGGTTACAATCAATTTTTTGAAAATTTCAAAATGATGTGCTTTTTATTATCTAAATGCCTTAAATTATAGTATTCTTTATTAAGGGAAAACTGATTTGTCTTGCTAATTTCACTTTTTATATGATTTTTGTTTTTTTACAGGTTGGGCAACACTGGTTTGAGTCAAATGAAGGGAGATTTAATCATGATTGTCATACTGGAAATGGTCAATTTTCAAGCCATATGCATGTTGACGAAGCTTTTTATTGAGTAATTGTGTTGGCACAAGGTTTTATGGATGGCCGTTATATTTTTGTGCATTATGCCTAAAATTTTGTACAAAATTTTATTGTGATGTTATTTTAGAGATTTTTGGAGGCCACTTCCCTAGAGAAAGTCAACTTTTGAAATTTAATAGATATTATTGCCTGTAATTATATTACGCTTGCTGCATAATTTAATTGGTATAACTATATTTTTAATACATGGTTTCGTTTCAATATTAAACCCCTATGAAGCAGGAAATATTGCTAATTAGTTTAGATAATAAGCTATGTTATTATCTGAAGAGACATGTTATTGTGCATTGTTATCTACTTAAGTAGTTTGAATTTGATTTAATTGTTATTGATCATTTGATTAATTGCCTGGGATTTATTTTTGGGAATAATTTACAATAATCAAGTTATGTACGTTTTATTTCTTATCAAGTTATTGAATCATATATCATGTAAGAGTCAACTTTTAAAGCAATATCTAAAGAAAATAAAGTGGTCATAATTGACTTTGTGGAACATATTTTCATAAAAGTAAATGGCCCCATTTCAAGATGCCCATTCTAGGAATAACATCATCTTGAAATGGCGCCATATAAGCAAAATTAGTTGCACAATTAAAATCTTGCCTCCATATTGGTAACCTTATAATAAACTAAGCGGAAACAATTTAAATTTATTATAATTAAAGATAAATAAATAAATAATTGTTATTTTACTAGGTGGTAGATTTTGAAGAGAATTTTGGCTATAAAATTATGACAAAACATTCAACTTTTTCGTAAGAATTAAGAAGTGATTAAACCTTTAATGGTCCAAGTGGTCCATTATCAAGATACTTTGGTTAGAAATATAAAATTTAACCACCAAGCGCACAATTGAGAAAGAGGCTATTTCTAATTTTCTATATTAACACCCATGAAGTATGGTCCTTCAATGAGTTAGTGTGAATAGTTAATTAGAAACAGACTTACTTAATTTGAATTACCCCACTTTCTTAATTTCCAGTCTATGATCTGTAACATCTTTAATTAATTGATCTATGTTTTGTGCATATGAAAATGGGTTCTTGTGCTTAAACCACCTATAAAATGTGTTCTATTGTGAAAACATTATACACCATCTGTGGGGAGTTGATAATGAGTTGTGGTAACTGGGTATTACGTTCTTTGTTGCCCAAGAGTGGAAAAATTATTTTTTTACATTTCATTTCATGTTATCAGAGGATTATTTTAGGAATTTTATCTTACTATTAGCATGTTATTCTCAATAATACATTTATCTGCAACTTTAATCTTTAGCAATATCCAAATTACAAAAAAACTCATGAATTTTAACCAGATGAAGGTCCTTCAAAAAATTGGAATACAAATTTTTTGGGAAATATCCTCTCCTTCAGAAATTGAAAAGAGTAATTAAAACCTCATCATTCTCCAAAATTGTTGATTAAGTTTCCTTCATCTTATCTTAATATTTTAGTCTTCATTTATTTTCCAANTAGGAATTTTATGTTACTATTAGCATGTTATTCTCAATAATACATTTATCTGCAACTTTAATCTTTAGCAATATCCAAATTACAAAAAACTCATGAATTTTAACCAGATGAAGGTCCTTCAAAAAATTGGAGTACAATTTTTTTGGGAAATATCCTCTCCTTCAGAAATTGAAAAGAGTAATTAAAACCTCATCATTCTCCAAAATTGTTGATTAAGTTTCCTTCATCTTATCTTAATATTTTAGTCTTCATTTATTTTCCAAATTCTGAAGAACCAAACAAAAACATAGATATTTTCATTTCAATAAATTCCTTTGACTTATGCAAAGTTCTGAAAATTTCCATGATGTCTTTGTCAACATCTTTAACAGTACTAATATATGTCTAATTTTTTTTCATGTCAAGTGCAAAAAAAAAAAAAAAAAAAANAAAAAACAAACCATTAAAGAGTGTGACTAGATCATTTGCAAGAATTTGTGTGCTTGGAAGGATTAATTTTTTGTTCAATTGTCATGTGCCTTTAATTTGTTTCTTTGTTTATTATCTATAAAGAATATTTTATGATATTATTTTGAATTTTTTTTAATGGTACAATCAAAACTCAATTTTAAATATCTAAAAATTATTGATATTATCTATTTATTTGAAGTAAGATGCTCGTCCTCATACTTAGCGCGGGAAATTATCTAGTAAATATTATAAAGTAAAAAGCATGGTTGAAAAGTTTTGCCATTTGTCTCATTCAAAGACTATCTAAAATTTAATTTATTTTAATATTTAATAAAAAAAATTTCTTTTAGTAATTTTTCATCTTAAATTGTTTTAATATTTAGCATTTCTTATGTGCCAACATTAAGTATTTTTTTAAAATATAAAACAAACCATTAGCATTAAACTTTTCTTCTCTTAAAGCCTCGATATTCTCTTTTTTCATATCAATTCTAAATTTCTTCAAAACAATATAGCCTCTCAAGAAGGTGACTACTCATTTTCCAATGTAATCACACGTAAATCAAAGTACTCATTTTCTCCATTATTATCCATCTCATACTTCCCCTATGCACTTAATCTTTACCCACATTTTATGTTGCCATGTGTAAATACTGGATTCTATCTATGTGAATAACAATAATGTCCAATAAAATAAGATGGACCCAAAAGAGTTCACCTATGGCCCAATATGCTAAAAGCCCCTAAAGGGATTGCTGTTGTGGGTCCAGCCAAAGATTGTTCCAACGACAGCTGCCAATTGACCTAGCAACACCACCTTTCAAGATAAGTCACTTTGCTGCCGCGACTCCTAAGATTACCCTGCCAAGTGCTTCCTAAGATAATGCCTGGATACTTAGTAACACCCTTGAGAGCATCCCCAAGTAGAGAAGGCTAAAGTCTTGCTTCTCCAACTACAGTCTTTACTCCTTGGAGGTAGCTTCCCTATCATGACTAAGGCTAGTACACCCCTTGGTCATGCCTTGAGGCCCAAAAATCTCACCCCTATTTGATCCTCGCTCGTGCTGCAGCTCTGGCCCATCATAAGAGGCCACAGAAGTACCAAGCAACCCAATAATGGTAAGTGGTTTAGTTGGGTTTGGGCTGAGGTAAGGCCTAATAAGAAAAGGTCTTTTATACCTTCCCAAGGTACCTTAAGCATCTTTGTGTGAGGCATGGAACCTCTGCATGTATATGATTTTGGCACTAAGGCACCCCTCTTTTATCCTAAGGATAAACCATTTCCCTTCTCCTCTTCAATAAGATAGTCAATTCTTCTGACACAGCCATCCTAGCCAAAGCTACAGTTTCCTAATTTAGAAATTCTTAGCATCCATGTGTTTCCCCAGGTCCTTCATTGTTTCCCCAACAAAACCTAGTACATTAGCACAATTCCTAACCTTCTAAACCTAGGACTAACCATCCGGTCACTCTAAGATGTAGCCCTACCATTGACCTATGCCTATTGAATAATTTCCATACCAGAGCATTTAATGCTTTTTGGCATTATTCGCCTAAGCACCTCATCAGAACATTAAACTATCATCAAAACCCCCTTAGAAATACCTCGTATGACTGAAAACCCTTCCAATCATTTAATGCAGAGCCACTCCTGTAAGTAACCTCTGTGGCTTACGTTAAACTAGGAGCTTCCCCTCCAGCTATAAATAGGACCCTTTTGTTGAACATTGGAACCAAGCTCCATCAGAAGCTGAAAATCATCTAGAAATTATGCCATTTTCAAGACTCTATTAAAGAACACTAAATTGAATGTTCTTCAACTCCACCAATCTTCAACCATAAAATACATTTCCCAAGGAAAAACACCTTAAATGTTTATCTGCTACCACAACCATACAAGTGACATTATTCTGCTATCTTAAAGAGATAATCTATATAGCTCCATGAATCATCACCATTTAAAAACCTCAAGATTCCACCATTAATGCCTCCAAGAGCATCTTAGTCCACCATTAATGCCTCCCAGAACATCTCAAACCATCATGGAACACTTCATAAATACCATCTGCCTAGCCTAGAGTATCCAGAGCTGTTGGACCAAGTGCTAAAAGAATCTATACCTAGGTTAGACTCAACCACAACCGGAGTCCTTGGCCCACAAGACCCAACTCTCCTTGCTTGGAGCCTATTGCCCTAAAGAATTTTCCCACAGAAGTGCTTAAGGTGCCTCAGCTATTCACCAACTAAGTCCACCAGAACTAGTTCCATAAGAACTTTATTTAACTGTATTTACATCTCCCTAAGTGATTTACGAACCAAAAACCGACAAAATATTAAAGGTTAGGGAGGTGTATACCGTAATGGTGAATAAACGCCTCTCTTTTAACCTTGACGACTTCCCTGAAGATGAGGAAGAGCAAAGTAATGGTGGTCCTGCTCAAGAAAGAGGAAATGCTGGCTCAAATGGTGCCAGAGTAGGACCCTGCCAACTAAATGAAATAAGGGACCATAATGCGGAAATGAATGGTCACCAGGAATAAGAGAATGTTAGAGAAGATGCAATGCACTTCAGAGATTTCTTAAGAAGAGATGGGGCCGCTAGAACTAATGCTGCTAAAGAAGACAGCGTTGTCCCAACTATCATGCTCTATACACTCCTTGAAACTATAACTAAAATGAGGGAGGAACTCAGCTCCATTGCCCCCTAAAAGAAAAGTAGAGAAAGGACCTTGTTGAAAGAAGAAACGAAAAGGACAGAAGAGAGGAAGAATAAACCTTTGCTGAAGAAGCTATCAGGACTCCTCCAACTACTCTGAAAGGGCCAGTAGACTCTAAAGAGGTTCTCATAACAAGGAATGAACTAAGAAGGACTCTAGAGATGCAGAAGGACCAGTATGCAGCTGTGATGGAGTTCTAACCTCTTTTCTCCTTAAGCATAGTTGTCATGCCAGATCCGCCTCATTACCAAGCACCCCAGCTAAGAAAGTATGATGGGACTAGGAGTGTTAAAGAACACATCTTGACCTTTTTGGATGATATGAGAATCCATAGAAATAATACTGACTTATGCCTAAGGGAGTTCTCAAAATCCCTTATAGGACATGCTTTTACATGGTACTCCAAATTAAAAGAAAATTCTATCTATAGCTGGGCTTAAATGGTCAAAGAGTTCTGCAACAAATTCTTGGAGAAAGATAGGGAAATCCACATCATGGACCTAGGAAGAGTTAAACAAAGAAGCAGTGAGAATCTTGTAGCCTTTATAAAACGCTACAGAGATAAAACACTTCAATGCAAAGAGACACTATCGGAGGCTGACCTGGTGTATGGTTTTGTTATTAGCATAGAGGATGACTCACAGCTACACCTAATCGGAATCAAAACCTTTTATGAGCTAATAGTTAAAGCATCAGATGTGGCTGACACCATGAGATTGCAAGAAAAGAAGCATCCCAAAGATGATGCTTTCTTCGATGTCTCAGCTATAAAAAAGCAGGTAGGAAAGAAGAAGTACAGTGCAGTAGCACCTCCAGGGAATTACAGACCTGTCAAATCCAGAAATTGGAGAGGAGCTGAACCTCATCCATTCCCATGTGCTATGGACAAGATTTACCAACTGATGAATGAATGGTTGAGATAAGGGGTGCTCCAACAAACAAAGAGGCCAGAGAAGTTTTCAACAGCTGACATGAGAAACCCTAACTTCTATAAGTTACATTTATCAAGAAACCACTCTACTAAAGATTGTTTCCATCTTAGAGAACTATTTCATAAAAAGTTGAAAAATGGAGTAATCATTTTCCCTGAAAATAATAATGTGCACAATGAACCATTACCGGAGTATGATGTCCATACCATCTCTACTAATGAACCCATTATTGAGGAAGTAGATTCGAACAATGACTCAGATGACCAACTAGAATTGTCTCAAGCTGCCATCATTGGTAAGGGCCTGGCTAAAGCAAGAAATTTCAGGACCATGTTCTGGCAAATGGGACTAGATGACAAGGGGATAGAGGAGGCTGCTATAGCAGTTGCTCAAATCATGAAGAATAAGGAAGCATATTGTTGTGTTGTGGATACTACTATTAACAAACTAGCTAGAGCATATGGATTTGCAATAGTGTTCAAGGAATCAAATTGTTTCTGGGAAGATCCTCACCACAATAGACCGGTGTATGTGGAAGCTGCTATAAAAGGGCATAGGGTAAGAAGAGCTCTAGTAGACAGTGGGTCAAGAATAAATGTCTTGCCTTACTCAATTTTCATCGCTCTGGGTTTCCCAAAAGAGAGGCTCCAACCATCCAATACCTTCCATAATACCTTCTAAGGGGTTCCCATTAATGCCCTAGGGAGTGTGGTAGTGACCCTCAAGGTTGGCCCCATCAAGACATCCAATTGATTTCAAGTGATAGAAGGTAGCCCTAGCTATCATATCTTGCTGGGACAACCATGGCTGCATTCCCATAGCTTTGTACCATCCACCCTGTATCAGTGTGTGAGATATAACTTCAAAGGGAAAGACATCTTCATCCCAGCTATCAAGTCACCATTTGATGAAACAGAGACATACATGGTAGAAGCTACATATTTCGATGAATTAGCTTAAGCATGTGCTAGTAAGGTCCAACCAGCCAGGGGAATGTTGATATCATCAAATGGGAAAGTAATAGAGAAAGGAAAAGAATCATTAGCTCCGAAAGCACAAGAAAAAGAAGGTGAATTAGGGGTGCTTAGGAAGATTGAAAGACAAGTAGAAGAGGTACCAGTTGAGGCAGCTGGTGATACTGCAAACAAGCAAAAAGAGCCAGAAGAGAAAGGAGGAGCCCCTACAATAAGCAAAGCTAGAAAGAGTTATACTCCCCAATGAGGAAATGCGATGGAAAATTCTATAGGGACTCGCGGGTCCAGAGGTAGGACCATTGAATTCTATCACTGGACCCCTAAGCAAAAAATTCTACACATTGCATTCCTTGTGAGAGACTTCCCGGATCATTCCCTTTATTGCATTATATTTAGGGGATTCGGTTTAATTTAATTGGATTAGCAATAATTCCAATCAAATTTTGGCGCCGTTGTCGGGGAATGTCAATGTTAGTTAATGATTTCAAGTCCCCTGTATGAATTTTGGTGATTTGGTTCCATTTCCCCCTTGTTTTCCCTTCATTTTGGCTTGAATTAGTTGATTCCTTGAATTGATTGCTTTGTTAAATTCGGATTACTTTCTGTCATTTAATTTATGTCGATTACTTTCTGTCACTTACTTTATGTCATTTACTTTATGTCGTTTAATTTCTGTCATTTAATTTTTGTCATTTACTTTTTGTCGTTTAATTTATATCATTTAATTTTTGTCGATTACTTTATGTCATTTAATTTTTGTCGATTAATTTCTGTCAATTACTTTCTGTCGATTACTTTCTGTCATTTAATTTTTGTCGATTAATTTCTATCAATTACTTTATGTCATTTACTTTCTGTTGATTACTGTCTGTCAATTACCTTATGTCATTTACTTTCTGCTGATTACTTTCTGTCGATTACCTTATGTTAATTACTTTCTGTTTTAGCCATTTTCTGACCCTATTTCTGTGTTGTGTTCCTGTTGTAGTGTGTTTTGGCATTTTGCCAACCTTATGTGCATGGTGTATGACTCAGTCTTCTTGTAGTGATTTATGTGATATTGATTGTGAGATTGATAAAACATTTCATAGCCGGCATAAACAATCTAGGAGAAGAGTAGTTGTTGATCCTATTCTTAATCCTGTTGTTATTAATCTCGTTGTTCATAATTCTATTGACAACATGGCTGACTATAACATAGATGATAATGTGGATCCTATTATTAATGATGCTGCTAATAGGGCTGGAAACAATAACATGCATGCCAGAGCTAGAACCCTTAAGGAACTTGCTGCCCCAGATGTGGCATACCAACCCTTAGGCATTCAATACCCTGAGTTAGATGTTGCCTTTGAACTTAAGTCCGGATTAATACACTTGTTGCCTAGATTTCATGGCTTTGCAGGTGAGGATCTGCATAAACACTTAAAAGTATTCCATGTGGTGTGCTCAACAATGAAACCACAAGGCATTCTGGAAGAGCACATCAAGCTCTAGACATTTCCATTGTACTACTTGCCCTTCGGTTTTATCACTTCTTGGAATGACATGAAAAGACTCTTCTTGGAGAAATTCTCCCCTGCTTCCAGAACTGCAGCTATCCAGAAGGATATTTGTGGGATTAGACAACCATCAGGAGAAACACTCCATGAGTATTGGGAGATGTTTAAGAAATTATGTGATAGTTGCCCTTATCACCAAATCAGTGATTAACTGCTCATTCAATATGTTTATGAGGGCCTAATGCCTATGGATAGAAGCTTAATAAATGCAGCCAATGGAGGAGCATTGGTGGATAAAACCCCAGAGGCTGCCAGGAATTTAATTTCTAAAATGGTTGACAATTCCCAATAGTTTGGTGCTCGGATGGTTCATGGACTCAATGAGGTTGTTGTATCAATTGCTGACCAATAGAGTTTGGAGCATAGACTTGATAGGTTGACATCCTCGGTAAGACAGTTAGCCATGGGGCAACATCAACAACCTGTCATGCAACTAGTGCAACCACTCAGAGTTTGTGGCATATGTGCTTGTACCTCCCACCCTACTGAAGCTTGTCCTACCCTTCAAGAGGATGTCTTTACCTGTCCTAACCAAACAGCAGCTGTAGCCAATGTTTTCCCCAACAAGCCTCAATATTCTCAATCCCAGTATTACCAGCCTCACCAGCCAAGACATGATCCTTTTTCTACCACATAAAACCCTGGTTGGAGAGACTATCCTAACCTGAGATATGGCAACATACAATCACAACAACAACATAGTTCTCAGCCTTACCAATCATACCAAAATAAGCCACCAGGATTCTAGAATAGAGTACCACAACCATTCCAACCTGCCAAGGAGCAAGCCACCACTTCTAGCCAAAATGCACCTAACCTAGAAGAGTTCATGAAGCAGTTGGCAGCCAACAATCTTCAATTCCAGCAGAGCACTGAAGCTACCATACAGAATTTGGAGAAGCAGATTAGCTAATTAGCTTCATCAATTAGTTAATTGAAAGCTCAATGTTCTGGCCAACTTCCCTCACAAACCATTCTAAATCCAAATAGGAAGAATGTGAGTGCAATCATCCTTAGGAGTGGCAAGGAAATTCTTGACCCTGCACCTACAACTACACATTCCATCAATGGTCAGAGCAAATCGAGTGTGCCTGTTGCTAACCCTAGCAGTTCCAGCCAAAGTAGTCCTACTCTAGAGATACCACAACAGCAGAAGAATACTTATTCTATCCCTCTGCCCTTCCCATAGAGAGCCCTTCAATTCAAAAAATTGGATGAGGCAGAGAAAGAGAAGGAGTTTCTAAAGACATTGAGGAGAGTTAAAATAAAAATTCCATTGCTAGAGGCAATCAAGCAAATTCCAAAATATGCAAAGTTTTTGAAGAAGTTGTGCACTCATAAGAGGAGGCTATAAGGCAATGAAGGAGTCAATATGAGCCAGAATGTTTCTACCCTCATTCAAACTATGCCTCAGAAGTGCCAAGATCCTGGGACTTTTACTATACACTGTGTCATTGGAAAATGCAAATTTGAGAATGCTATGTTGGACCTTGGAGCTTCTATCAATGTCATGCCAAAGTCAGTGTTCCAGTCACTTGGACTCGGACCTTTGCAATCAACAGGAGTAGTGATTCAACTGACCATTAGAAGTAATGCTTACCTTACCGGACTCATTGAAGATGTGCTAGTCCGAGTTAATGAGTTGATCTTTCCAGCAGACTTCTACATTCTAGACATGGAGGGAGAGCCAACAAGCAGCAGGACTCCAATCATTCTTGGGAGACCTTTCCTCAAGACTGCCAGAACCAAGATAGATGTGCATGCAGGAACCCTTTCCATGGAGTTTGGTGATAGTATTGTTCAATTTAATATCTTTGATGCCATGAAATACCCCATGGAAGACCATTCTCTTTACTGCATTGATATTATTGATGAGCTAGTCGATGAGGTTTATGATAGCTCTCCTTCTGAATTTCCTGAGTCACTGCTTTTGGATGATTCTATATGTTGTAGCTGTGATAGTAATTTTGTTTGTTCTGAGATTGCTGCATTCTTGAGAGATGGTGATTCTAATGAATCTATTTCTACAGAATTTGAAGAAGACTCTCAAGGGACAACCCAAGGCTTCGTGAGAGTGGTCTTTGACCCGGGTATCTTGCTGTGCTTGTTGCAAATAAAAGGAAGATAACACCAGCTTCAGGGGAATTCTCTTTCTGATTATGTTTTTGTTGTTGTTTTTAAAATGTTGTTTCTGTTGTTTATTCTGTTTTCTGTTGTTGTTTTATGTTTTATATTCTATTTTGTGTTTATGTTTTTGTTACTATTTTTTATTTCTGGTTATGTTTTTAATTCTGTTTTGCTATTTTTATTGTCATTCTGCATGTTGTTCTAGCCTTCTTTTTACATTTCCATAGCACTTTAAGAATTGTGAAGGTTGTGAGCTTGAAGCAATTGTCATTTTCAGGTTTCTAGCATGATTGAATTATTTCTTACATATTTTAGTTAGCTAGTTTGGTGATGAAATTTGTTGTGATGGATTAAGCTTGATAGTGCATACTTAGTGAGTTTTTGAGCTTATTGTCATTATCTATTTCTTTCTTGTGTGCATTGTTCTCATGATTTTTGTTGCTCTAGAACTTGCTTTGCTTCTTTTTGAGATTACATTATCATATGCATGCATGAATGTGATGAAGACCATCTTTTTTTTTCTTTTATGATAGCTAGCCAAATAACCTACCTAACATATTTTCCCTTGTTTTCCCCCCTTAAGCCTAATTTTCTCATTCTTTCATTTAGCTCATTGCAAGCTTTTAGTGTAAAACCATGTTTCTACCTACCTTAGGAAGTATGAAAGAATTGATTTAATTTTTGATGAGTTTCTATTTGTTTGGGAGGGACAAAGTTCTAAGTGTATGGGGGAGGATTTGTGCAAATTGAAAGAAAAATTGGTCATGTGAAAAGAAAAGAAATAGTAGCAAAAAACAAAGAAAGAAAATTCTGTTAAAAAAATTAGAAAAGAAAATACAAATAAAAAAAGAATAAAAGTAGTGGTTTTCCTTCCAAAGAGGAAGAAGTGTGTAAAAAAAAATTGCATAGAGCTTTTGGGTGAAAATTTTTGTGCTTAGTGTTGGTTTTAACTCATCATTCCCAATGTTCTCATGCTCTCTTTGGTTTTAACTTGTCATATCCATACTTCCTATTACATTATTTCCCTCTCCTTGGCCCCATTACATCCTTAAATAAAGTCCTTCTGATTTATGCATGCATGTGTTTGAAGTAGTGGAGATTAGAAAATAAGCAAGCTTATGGTAGTGCAATTTGTCATGAGATGTTTTTCGGTGAAACACTTACCCTTAAACACTTGAGGGATTGAAAGTGTATCTTGTGAGACTCTATCATTTTTAGTCTATTCAATTCTATTGAAATCACCATTCTTGTTGGTTGAAAGTGCAAGGAAGAAATTCATGTGTGTCTTTGATCCTTTTAAGTTTTGATTGTTCTTCTTGCTCATTTAACTTTTGCATTCTTGTTCTTGTTTGGAAATGTCTCTTAGTTGTTTTCCTTGTTCCCTAGTTTTACTTCTAGTTTGCCCGGGACGAGCAAAGGATAAGTGTGAGGGGATTTGATAATCACATTTTCTATACAATAATTAACCCTCATATTTAGTGTCCTAAATCTCTTTTAGTGCTTAATTGAGTGGGCTTGGCCATATTTCATAAGTTTGGGTTCATATTGGGCTTAATTGTTTCATTCAGCATTATTAGGGTTTTGATATTGTTTATGTATTTCAGATATATCTTTAGTTATGTATGTCTAAAAATTTTGAATCTTGCCTTGTAGGAAATCTAAGAGGATTATCTACAACTTTCATTCAGACCTCCAAGGCCAATTCGGATGTTCAGTGGTCAAATTTGACCCTAAAGTTAGAGCAGAGATGCTGCCGCTGGATCCTGATCCGCATGTAGAGTTTGGACCATAACTTGGGCTGTAGATTTCTTATGAACTTGAAACTGGTTTCATTGGAAATCTAAGATGCAGATCTTCAATTTTTGTGAAGACCGTTTCTCCAAATTATGTCGTTTTGATGGTCTTATTGCATGTCGAATCTGGCTGATTAGTCCAGAGACCTCTTAAGAGTTAATTGGGCTTAATTTCCCTCAATTCAGGCCCAATTAGGCCCAAACTGGAGCCCATTTGAAGTTGAGGTCCAAAGGAGTAAACCTAGGTTAAGGGTATTTTTGGTGTGTACTAAATTTCTGATGTTATAATTAGGTTAAAGAAGGCAGCGTTTTCATTATTGTAGGTAGACAGTTTTTAGGCAGCTTTTATTTTATCTCTTGAAAATTCTGGAGCTCTTTGATTTATGACTGCACTTCTCCATTGGAGCTTAGATTTCATGACCATAGAGGAGTAGAATCCTTGTAACCAAGTTAGACTCCTGATTAAATTCGGTTTCGATTTTGAGATTATGTTCTTAATTGGATTAAACTTAATGCAATATCTTCTTCTTTGAATTTCTGCCTTGCTTTAATCTTTGTATGAATTCATGGAGATCTTTGTGATTTATATGGATATTGAAGTAAGAAATAGAATTTAGATTGATCAATCTTTAATCTGTGGTTAGAATTCAGAGAAGTTATGCTATGCTAATTGATGTTCGGTTTTTAGATTAATCACTAATTGTTTATTCTTTGTGATTACAAGATTAGTGATTATATGTGGTTAATCAAATCCTGAGTGATAACTCAGTCGGAATAATTGATCATAATTAGAGATTTTAGTTGTGATTAAACTCAATTAGTAGTGCTACATTAGGACTTAATCACTCATGTTAATCTATGATGAATCAAACTGATTTTTGATGGATGTCTAGCTAGGTTACACCTTTAATCGACTACATTAATCTTTGTTTAATTCTGTAATTTACTATTATAATCTTGTTTCAAAAATCCTTTATTCTTAAACTTGAAATTATTAATTACACATTGCATTCCTTGTGAGAGACTTCTCGGATCATGCCCTCTATTGCATTATATTTAGGTGATTTGGTTTAATTTAATTGAATTAGCGATAATTCCGATCACCAACACGCTATTACAGCAATCTTTCATGATATGTTACATGATTTTGTTGAAGACTATGTGGATGACCTTGTGATAAAATTCAAAAAAGATGAGGAACATCTAAAGCACCTTCAGCATGTGTTTGAAAGATGTAAAAAGTACCAGCTAAAGATGAATCCCTTGAAGTGTGCCTTTGGAATATCTTGTGGAAAGTTCTTGGGCTTCTATGTACACAAAGGAGGGATCACAACCGAAGCTAGCAAAGTAAAGGTCATTCAAGAGATAAAAGCACTAACCAGCACTAAAGAAGTACAAAGTCTCATGGAGAAATTAGGATACATAAGGAGATTTATCCTAGCCCTATCTAAACTTTTGTATCTGCTCACGCATCTAGCAAAAGAAAAGACACCTTTCAAATGGGGAAGAGTAGCAAATTGCCTTAAAGAAAATCAAGGCAATACTGACGTTAGCCCAGACCATGTCCCCACCTATTCCAGGGAAACCAATGATCCTCTACCTGACCTCCATTGATATTTCCATAGGAGGGTTGCTAGCACAAGAAGCTGTGGGTGCAGAGCACCTAATCTATTACCTTAGTCGCCTCATCAAAGGTCCAGAAGTTAAATACACAAGGCAAAAGAAGCATTGTCTGGCTCTAGTCTATGCAACGCAGAAGTTCAGATATTACTTCCTTGGCCACAAAGTGCATTTGATGACTAGATCTTACCCACTAAAGTTTCTCCTGAAGCACTCAGTCCTCTCCGAACGTCTAAACAAATGGTCTCTAATAATAAGAGAGTTTGACGTCACCCATCTACAGTCAATAGGACCCAAAAGCCAGGTCTTAGTTGACATGCTAGCTTTATTCCCTTCAAGCAACCATGAGACTATAAAGGAAGAGATACCAAGCAGACTAGAAGTCTATTCCTGTGATGAAATAGAGTATGGAGTCTGGATCATTTATCTTGATGGTTCCCCAGCATGCCCAAAAGGTGGAGCAGGTATAATCCTTATCAATAGTGAAGGAGAAACACTCCCATTTGCTTATAAATTTTCTTTCCCCTGCATAAACAATGAAGCAGAATATAAAGTCCTTCTCCTAAGAATGAAAATGGCCAAGGAAGTAAGGGCAACAGATTTACTGATCAAAGGAGATTCCAACCTTGTAATTAAACAAGCCAATGAAGAATATGGAGCAAAGGAGCTTGCACTTACCAAGTACAGAGAGAGTCTGCAGTAGATAATGAAATAATTCAATAGTGTGAAGCTCAAGCATGTGCCACGGGTAGAAAACAGGCAAGAATATGCCCTAGCTACACTAAGAAGCAAAATTGCCTTGCCTAAAGGGCAGTTGGACCTAACCATCAAAAAAGCTGTAACTTCTTACAAAGCCATAGAATACAGGGTAGAGCCAACAGACCCCCCTGATTGGTGAATTCCTTTAAAGGAATAGCTCCAAAGCTTTGGCAATATCAACCTTCGTACAGCCAAAGAATTTCAGTTAAGAAATGGAAAGCTATACAAGAGAAGTTCTAAAGGGTAGCTAATGAAATGCGTGACTGAGAAGGAAGGACTTGTAAAGGCACAGCTGCTCCACCAAAGCGTCGTGGCCAAGGCGGAACTAGTATCTATCGAAGGATGCAGTGCTATGGGCTCTATTGGCCTTCTATGAAACTCAATTGTGATTCTCTTCAGTACAACTGCCCTAGTTACAAGGAACAAAAGGAAGAGCTACAAGTAAATTCGATAGAAAAAAAAGCTAGACTAGAGGCATCCTTTCATTGAATACCTGGCTAATGGCATTCTCCCAATAGAGAGAAGAGAAATTATTAGCCTTAGAAAGATAGTAGAAAAATATCTCTTGAGAAAGGAAGAGTTGTACAAAAGAAATTTAACTAGTAGGGCCCTGAAATGTGTTTCTCCAAAGGAGAAAGTCAAACTCATGGAAGCTATGCACCAAGGGGAATGCGGGGAACACCAAGGGTCTAAAAAATTGTAAAATGAACTGCTTAGGCTAGGCTATTACTGACATTCCATGGAAGCAAATTCTATTGACTTTGTTAAAAGTTGCCAGCCATGCCAACGCCATAGGAATGCTATCCATGCCCCAGTCATAGAATTGCACGCAATATCAACTCCTTACCCCTTTCATACTTGAGCCTTTGACCTGATTGAACCCATAAATCCTCATTCCCATAGGAAAATGTAGATCTTGGAAGCTACAGAAATGTTCACCAAATATGTAAAAGCAATAGCACTAAAAAAGGCTACTGCAAAAGTTGTGGCTACCTTTATCAAAGAGCGCATCATTTGCCGCTTTGGCATACCCCAACGTATCATTTCTGACAATGGAACTTCTTTTGTTAATAAAATAATGAGCCAATTTCTAGAGCAGTATCATATAAAACATGACAAATCTACTCCTTACCACCCTTAGGGGAATGGGCAAGCTGAAGCCACAAACAAGAATTTGCTAAGGATCATAACCAAAATGACCACAGATGCTTCCATGACTAGAGCGAATATCTGCCATTAGCATTGTGGGCATACTGAGTTTCCAAGACAGGTTCTACCAAGGCTACCATTTTTTTCACTAGTTTATAGGGCTAAAGCAATCCTACTAGTTGAAATAGAAGTATCATCTATGAGAATATATCTTCACACGCAGCTAGAGCTAGAGCGAGAAGAAGAGGTAGAACTGGTAGACGAGAAGAGGAAGCAAGCAAATAAGACTTTGTTAGCACACCACATACGACTTACCTTGGCTTATGACAAAATGGTCAGGCAAAAAATGTTCGAAGAAGAAGAATTAGTGTTCAAGGCCATAGGTGCAATAATGAGAGGATTACATACCTCTAAGTTCACTGCAAGATGAGAAGAACCCTATGAAGTCAAGGTAGCACATTAGAGTGGCTACTACACACTTATCAATCCTCAAAATGACAAGTTAGCGGGAACCCTCAATTTTAAGTATATAAATAAGTATTACCCTTAGGTATAGAAAGTTAGTTTAACCTTTGTACCTAATGCGTGATGACATTTAATGGAAAGTTAAGGACCCCACCAGAGGTATCTTTGTTTGGAACTCTTATTGCACATTATGCATATATTGAATTATGTCTATTTTATTTAAAATAAAAAATAAAATGGTGGAGAAGGGCTACCAAAGCTAGCCCATCGCTAGAGAAGTAGCAAATTAGCTTAAGCAGCCCCAGTAGAGGCCTAGAGCTAACTTTGCCCAAAAAGTTGGAAAAGAAAATTGTGGAGAAGGGCTACTAGAGCTACCCATCGCTTGATAAGTAGAGAGTTAGCCCAAACAGCCCCAATAGAGGCCAAGAGCTAACTTTACCAAAAAAATTACAAAATAAAATGGTGGAGAAGGGCTACCAGAGCTAATCCATTGCCAGAGAAGTAGCAAGTTAGCCCAAGCAGCCCCAACAGAGGCCAAAAGCTAACTTTGCCCACAAAAGGTTGCAAAATAAAGAAAGAAACCACAAGAGGTAGCAAAAATCCTGATAGCATAAATAATTATGTTTTAAAATATAGACAGTGGCACAGAAGGCCAAATTAAAATGCAAGTTACATAAAATAAAAGCCACAACAACATCTATGCCTAATACCTAACTAGTGTCCTAAGAGCATCCCTTGATCGGAGTATTTCTTCCCCATTTGCTTGAGCTACTGTTAGTGCAGTCGCTGCCTCCCTAATTTGAGCTGCAAGACTCGTCTTCCTCTCTCGCAGGGCCTCACTTTCTTTAGTAAGCTTCTCATAGCGCTCTAGGGCAGTAGTTTCCATAGCATATGCCTCTTTTAGTGCTGCATTAGCCACAATCTCAGAAGAAAAATAGGCAGTAACACACCTCTCTATAGCAATCACCCAACCAGGGTTGAAGCTAAGGTGGCGCACTTCTCTAATCAAAGCACCAAAGGTAGCCTGCGCCTTATATTTCATGTCTAAAGGATAATGAGTCCTCAAAAACAGAAACGAATCTTGCAAAGGAATATAGGCCCAGCCTAAGAGCTTTGTGACGGGTGCCGAACCGTACAAAATTAAACTACTAATTGCAACTAAATTGTAGTATAGGATGCAACCAGTGTCGTCTCCCAAGGATTCACTAGAAGAACTAATCTTTTAAGAACTTAAGAAAGAACAGAATAAGAGGGGGGGTTTGTGTTGAATGCAATATCCTAAGAATTAAGAAAGCAGTAAACTGAATTTATCAAATAAGAGAAAATGCAATCAACTTAAGCAGGCAACCAAACTCTAATCCATCCTTGTTCACTAAAGATAACCTAGATTTATTTTAATTCTTGGTTAAGTGTTACCTGGAACCCCTAACAATAACACTTAGAATTCCTACTGATTTATCAATCAGGATTCAATTAATCATGGAATTAAGACTCTAGGCAACCGCTCTATATCACTAAGTCCAGATTAATTTAATAACCGAATTAGCCAAGTTAACCATATATTAAAGACCTTTAAAGTATGATTATCAATCTGATTACTGTTATGAATCTAATCAACCGATTTAAATTCATACAACTCATGCAATCAAGGTACCATTCAATCACATGAAGAAGGGGAGAGGCAGTAATTCAAATTAAATTAAATCAAACCCGGTTGAAGCACAGGAATGCTGGATTGTCAAGTTTGGCTCCTCTTGAATTGATTACAAATGAACTTAGCCCTCCATTGAAGGCTTAAACATAAGGCAAAAGTATAAAAACGAACTCAGAAAATAGGAGGCAGCAGCAGCTCAAGGAATTTCGTATCTCTCTGGTTGTGTATGTTTTGCCTCAACAACTTGAGAATATATACTAGCTGGCTGCCTCCTCTAGGTTTCCTAATGGTTTCCTAATTACAAAATAAACCTAGTTTCCTAAATTATTAATGGTAAAAACATGATCAAGCCCTAGTGTCATGTGTGCTGGCCCAAAAAGAAGATGTTGGCCCAAATAAACATGCTCTGGTCCAATAGGCAGCCCTAAGGAAAGGAATCAGTCAATGCTGGGCGGAGCAGAAAATCTGGACTGCTTGCACGTGAATTTCAGTTGTCCAGACGCGAGAATCAGCTTCTGAGCTCTTCATATGAAATGTGGAATTTTCTGTCAGCTTTCCAATGAGATTGGAATCACATCAATCGGACATCTGTAACAAAATATATGGTGAAAAACGTAAGCAGTGCCAGAATTTAACAATTAAGCAATTAAAGTCTACAAGCACCAACAAGTCCAAATCTACAAAACATGTCTAAAAGCCATAAAAATCACTAGAAACACACACTAAAAGACTAAGTATACGGGAAACAAATAGTATAAAATAATGTGTTATCACTTTGGTATCAACACAGCGGGAGACAAACACATCTCTGGGTGGGCAGTAAAAAATTTCTTAAGCAACATAGCATCATCTCTGCTCAAGGTTCCCTCAGAGCTAGGTCATCAATAAAGAAAAATTAGCTCTTAGTCCCAAAGCCAAAGTGCAAAAGAAGATAAAAAAGAAATGTGTTTTAGAGACACCTACCATTTGGAACAGTTGCCATAGTAGTAACAGAATCATGAGCAGCCCCAAGAACTAAAGAAGTTGCGATAGAAGAAGAAGCCACAACACCACCATCTTTTGCTCTAGCTATCAAGATGAACCAAAGAAAAAGATAGAAGAGAATAATAATAGAAATAACAGAATAATAACACTAAAAGAAGAAAGAGTACCCTCTGAAAAAATTAGGCCCCCAAAGACATCGTCCATGACATCATCAAGACCTGGGTCATTCGAAGAAGGGGAAGAATTTGAAACTTCAGTAGCATTAAAACTTGAGGAACTAGCCTTCGGAGAAGTAGGAAGAATCACTCAAAAAGATGGAACAACTACAATCAAGGTACGAGTCTCTTCTCTAGGAGTTGGCTCAGTCAAATCAACAATCTCAAAAGGCTATAGCAACAGCAACAACAAAGCAAGTTAGCCCATCCCCAAAGAAGAAGCAGGTTAGCTTAAGAATGTGTTACAGAAGAAGAAAATTGACTAAGATGGTATAAAGCTTACTGAAGAAGAAACACTCAAGCATTTGCTTGCTACAGACTTCATCTTACTAGACCTCCTTAGTCTGACAGTTGAGGGAGTCGAAAAGCCTAGGGAAGTAGCAAGAGTAACACCTACAGGGGCCACCCTACCACTAACCAGAGTTGCCTCAGCAGCAGGAGATTTGGTAACAATGGCCTCAGGGGCAGTAGAAGATTATGTAATAACAGCCTCAAGGGCAGTAAGAGGTTCCACAACAGTAACCTCAAAGGAAGTAAGAGGCTCTTGAATAATTGCTTCAAGATGAGTAAAGGATGTTGCAGTATTTATGTCCAAAATAAAATGAGCAGCAGGAGAATCCTCAGTCATATGTCAAACTTCTTTAGAAACTTCCTTCTCTGGGATAACTAGATCAAGTCCAGGAGAAGTCTCCACAGACACTTCCTTACCAGTAACACCCTCGCCAACAGCAGAAGTAAGATCATCTGAAGGATTAGTAGTAGGCACACTCTTAGGAATCTGGGAAGTAGCAGACTTTGAAACCCTAAGAGCCTTAACCAGACTGAGCTTAGAGGAAACAACCTTTCTTTTTTTAGCCCTAGAAGGAAGAAGGGCAGCCCATTTTCCTTTGTCAGAAATAGTAGTTGTTGATTTAACAGCCCTGGAAATAGTCTTGGCCACAACAATAGGCTCATCAACCTTAGCAAAATAAGGGTCTTGTTGAATCATGATAGGTAATTTTCTCACATGGACCATGGGAGATTTGACATCTCTCAATCCCTCAAAACCCTTAATATTCTCTTTCAAGGCCTGGAAGTGCTTCACCCAACTCTTAGAGACACCTCCAACTCTATCAATAATAATGAATACAGCTAGATTCACTCCAAAAAAAGGCAAGGGATAAGTAAACAAGCAAGACCGCATCACTAACCCGATGTCAGTAGCACTCGCAGCAAGGGTAGGAGCATACTCCAGTTGATCAAGCCCGAATTTCCTTATTACTTTGTCTGGGAGGCAAGCATAAGCAAAGAAAGCACCACTTTGGCTGCCCAAGGAATCAGTCACCACAAAACTAGGCACCAGCTGTGGTGCCATGCAGAGGCACCAAAAGTCCTCTACCCCTTTTGTAGCAAAGGAAGCATCATTGTGTTTTGCCAACACAACAGTGTATAGAAAAGACATGTCTTCAATACCAGCATTAGGAGGAGAAGTGTAAAGCCTAAAAACAAACTCCCATACCTCATCTATCACCTCAAAAAGAAGGACTTTGGTCTTCCTTATTGGTGACCAATACCAAGACCGCGGCTTCAGCTTGAGTGCTACAGAAGAACCTTGTCCTTCCTCAAGAGCTAGAGAAGAAGGATATGGGCAGAGGAAGGCAGGGCCAAAAGACTTGAAGTGTTCATAGAGAAAATGTTGAAGGAAGCAGATGTCCAAATCACTTACAATATCATAACGACCAAAGGACAATTGCATCTGTTCCTGGACCTGGTCTAGCCATACATAAAAACTGCCTAAGTACAAGGGGCCCAAAGGAAGTCTAACCCCTGTAGAAAGAATAGCACTAAGACCTGTGAAAGGAGGGCTGAGAGCCTCAGAAGGAGTTCCTAAAAAGACAAATTGCCCTAGCCAACAAGTTAGCAGAGTAGAAATCTCCAAAGGTTTTCCCTTTTTTGGTCCAGCTTCAAAGAAGCCTCCTGCTACCTAGCCACCATAAAAGTATCGGATCCATTCAACATGGATAGTTTTTCCTTAGTTCTTCACTTTCTTCCCTTTGGCAGTAGTGATAGGAGTCTTAGCAGAGGCCATAATGGCTTCAGAAGAGCCATCAAAAGTAGATTTGGTAGGACATTGGGCACAAACAGTGGAAGCCTTTTTCAGTTTCGTCACCACTTCCATAGTAGCTTCACCCTACTTATAATTTGATAGATATGTGCATTACCAAAGCATGGCAGTTGTAAAATAACTTGAACAACTTCAAAAATAGGGAGTAAACTCCCCCCAAGAAGAAAAGAATATGTGGATGGTCTTATTCTATCGTTGCATGGTAGTATCAACATAGTCGGCATTTCGGCAAACCCTTGCCTGGGTCGAAGCCCAAATGGCATCCTTGATGCCTAACCTCTCAAACAATTTCATTGCCTCAGGGTTGGTTTCGAAAACATCCTAGACCCAAGAAGACCGTCCTGATAGGGGATTTGTTCTCACAGGAGTTTGAGCATAACTCCATGAGAATTCTCCTCTGATGACCTTGAACCGCATAATGGAAGTCTCAACATTGGGATCAGAAAAAGTAGAAGGAGTCAATAAAGAATGAACTTCTTCCTTTGGCTCGATAAGCAATTCTTCATAATGAAAAATCCTTGCTTGTAGTAGGAGGAGAGACAAAAGGTTTCGTAGGTGCTGGCAAGGCCACCACGTCTTGCTTCTATCCTCTTATGGCCACCACTGGTCTAGGAGGAGCGGTTTGCATAGAGAACTGCAGAGGAAGAGGGAACTTTGTTGGCAAATCAAAACCCTGGCCAACAAAGCCAAAATAATAAGAAGTTGCACAAGCAATCGTCCTAGCCCCTTTAGCCATGAGTGTTGAAGTATTTAAGAAGAGGAAGATGGAAGATGGAGGAAAATGCTAAGTCACAAAAAACACAGAGCAAAAAGTAAGAGGAAATAGAAAAAGTCTTAAGCAGAAAAATGAAGAAGATAAGAAGGAGAAAAAACACTCAGTAGAAGAGTTTAAATAAAGGTAAAGAGAGACGTTGCTTCATTTAATGAAGGAGCATAAGTTGCAGACCACGTTCACCTAACGCACGCCATGCTAGTCCAAGAGGCAGTTGCAAGCGCCACATCAGCAAAGAGTTATGGAAGAAAGAGAAAAAAGAAGAACTGCTCATGATTCTCCAAAATTGTCAAGGCAGTTGTCATTTCAAAATAAAAATGTCAACTTTTGGAGAATTGAAAAGACATAGAGACTGTACCAAGAAGACTTGAAAGGACATGACGCTCTAGTAAATAAAATAAGGTCTTTAAGTTAGAAAATTTTCTTAAGTTTCAAAACACCAAACTTACACGTAGTTGTAGAGACACCCACATTAAAATCTAGCCAAGACACACATGGCTCCCCTAAAGCCATAGCATCACTCAGAAATATCAAGACTAAGGGGACTATCGCCCTAGCAAAAAGCCCCAAGAGGTTGTGGCTGACTCCATGAGAAGTCATAGATAAATCAAGGCTCCTATAGAAGCCAAGACCTCAAGAGAGGCCATAAATATAAAATTCAACCTAGTCCAGTAGTAGACTAAAGGGCTACTGCCCTAGCAAGCCAAAATCCCCAAGAGGTTGTAGCTGACTCCATGAGAAATCATAGATAAATCAAGGCTCCTATAGAAGCCAAGACCTCAAGAGATGCCATAAATGTAAAATTCAACCTGGTCCAGCAACAAACCAAGGGGCTACCGCCCTAGCAAGCTAAAATCCCTAGGAGGCTGTGACTGACTCCACATGAATTCATAGAGAAATCATTAGCTCCCGGAAAAGCTAAGGCTTTAACAAAGGTCGCAAATATAAAAAAAATTAACTTGATACAACTACAGGTTAAAAGGCTATCGCCCTAGCAAAAGCAAAGTCCAAAGAGAACCATAGAAAGGCACTGCCCTAGGGTAAGTCAAAGGTAAGTACTTAGCTTTCTTTATGTTCATTAGAAAAACAAAGTAATTCTCATTTTTCCAATGAACAAGGAGACTAATGTAAATACTGAATTATATCTATATGGATAACAATAATGTCCAATAAAATAAGATGGACCAAAAAGAGTTCACCTATGGCCTAAAAGAGGCCCAATATACTAAAAGCCCCTAAAGGGATTGCTGTCGCGGGTCCAGCCTAAGATTGGTCCAGCCACAGCTACAAATTGACCCAACGGCACCACCTTTTAAGAGAAGTCATTTTGCTGCCATAGCTCCTAATATTGCCCCACCAAGTGCTTCCTGAGATAATGCCAGGATACTTAGTAACACCCTTGAGAGCATCCTCAGGTAGAGAAGGCTAAAGCCTTGCTCTTCCAGCTGTAGTCTTTACTCCCTGATGGTAGCTTCCTTATCATGACTAAGACTAGGACACCCCTTGGTCATGCCATAAGGCCCAAAAACCTCACCCCTATTTGAGCCCCGTTCGTGCTGCGGCTCTGGCCCATCATAAGAGGCCACAGAAGTACTAGAGAACCCAGCAATGGTAAGTGGTTTGGTTAGGTTTGGACTAAGGTAAAGCCCAATAAGAGAATGTCTTTCATACCTTCCCAAGGCCTTTTAAGCATCTTTGTGTGAGGCATGGAACCTCTGAATGTATATGATTCTGGCACTAAGGCACCCCTCTTTAATCCTAAGGATAAACCATTTCCCTTCTCCTTTTCAATAAGGCATTTAGTTCTTCTGACATAGCCACCCTAGCCAAAGCTATAGTTTCCTAGGACTGACCATCCGATCATTCTAAGCTGTAGCCCTACCACTAACTTATGCCTATTGAGTAACTTCCATACCAGAGCATTTAATGCTTTTTGACATTATTCGCCTAAGCACCTCATTAGAACATTAAACTACCATCAAAAGCCCCTCAGAAATACCTCGTATGACTGAAAACCCTTCCAAGCATTTAATGCAGAGCCACTACTATAAGTAACCTCTATAGCTTAAGTCAAACCAGGACCTTCCCCTCTAGCTATAAATAGGACCATTTGCTAAACATTGGAACCAAGTTCCATCAGAAGCTGAAAACCATCTAGAAATTCTTTCATTTTCAAGACTCTATTGAAGAATACTTCATTAATGCTCTTCAACTCCACCAACCTTCAACCATAAAATACATTTCCCAAGGAAAAACACCCTCTTAAATATTCATCTACTGCCACAGTCATACCAGTAACATTATTCTGCTCTCTTAAAGAGATCATCTCTATAACTCCACCAATCATCACCATTTAAGAACCTCAAGATTCCACCATTAATGCCTCCTAGAACATCTCAAACCACCATGAAACACTTCATAAATATCATCTGCCAAGCCTAGAGTATCCAAAACTGTTAGACCAAGTACCAAAGTGCTAAAAGAATATATACCTAGGTTAGACTCAGCCACAACTAGAGTCTTTGGGTCACAAGACGCAACTCCCCTGGCTTCAAGCCCATTGCCCTCAAGAACTATCCCACATAAGTGCTTAAGGTGCCTCAACTATTCACCAACTAAGCCCACTAGAACTGGTTCCATAAGAACTTTATTTAACTATATTTACATCTCCTTAAGAGATTTACGAACCAAAAACCGACAAAACACCATGTGTCAAACAATTTTTGGCTAATCCTTCAATTTCTTCTTTGTCAATTATTTAATTTTCTTCCATATTTTCTCTCTCTTCTGCCCTCTCACACATGTTCTTCTTTCTTCTCAGTCTCTTACCCTTTTCCCATGGGTTTTGACTAAAATTATCAGTATAGAAATGAATTTATTTGGCTTCTTCTTCTTTATTGGGTTTTTGTCTCTATTTTGGCTTCCTCCCTACAACAATGGTCAACCCAACCTAGGTAAATTGTTCTTTCATGTGGTTCAATCTCATTATCTTATCTTACTTCCTGTGATTTTTTTTCGTATTTTTCATTCTCTTCTCAACCTCCACCATAGATTTGCTTATAAGGATTTTCTATCTTTCTTTCTTAGGATTGGACCAAATATGGAGAGAGGAATAAAGAGATGTTGGAATGCAGGATCTCCTGCAAGTAGCCAAATCCTCTGATCCATGAAGTCTGACACTGCATTGAGGGCATCAATGGTGTCCAATAGGGAAGGTGGAACATTGCTCCAACCTTCTACAAACTAAATTTTTCATGTTTTTGGTTTAGTCTAAATTTTCTTCTGAAATACTTTCTCCCTTTGCTTAAAATTATCAATTCATGCATGCATTAATTTCTCAATATTTTTCTTTCTCCATAACTACATTCTTGAAAGTCCAATATGGTATGCATGCCCTTTGGCTGTTGAATGGTGTTGTTGGGTAACTTAATTGTTCTTTTATGAATATAAGGTATGGTTTTGGTCTTAAATATAGGCTGCTTGAATTGCCAAATATGTTTTTTAGGAGAAGCCAATTATCGAAACCAAATTATGGAGAGGTACGACTTATTTTTAGCACTCAAATGTTGCTTTTTGCCCATGAGTTCTCCTTATGTTTTGTATTATCTTTGAATATCCCATGTTTTGTTTCTCTTTTTCCATCCTTATTTAAGGGCTTATAGTTATGGAGGTTTAGTTGTTTTTCCCATAATTTTATCTTCTTATTTGTGACACTGTGCATTTTTCTATCTTATGAAACCCATTTGTTCTATTTCATGATCTTCACTATTACAATTTGAGGCTTGGTTGATTAAGAGTTTAAAAACCATTGGTTAACTTATTTCCATGTTTTGAGACCCTTTTAAGGATGATATAATGTTATCATGATCATATTACATATTCTCCCAAGGGAATGGAAGAAGCATGGGTATCATGCATATTATTTGTGACTCTGTTTCTTTTTTCTGTCAACTGGATGTATCTTCTTATCTACGTCTTTATATAATGAATGTCTTTAAAGAAGTTATACATTGGTTTGTTATATTTTGATAAAGGTTATCACTATTTCTTCTCTCTAGAATGCAAATAAAGTTAATTATATTTTGAGCTAAGAAATTGAAAAATTAATTGGTTTTGTTTATCAGTTGAAAACTTTTTCCCTAAAGTTTTTTGTAAGGATACATATGTAACTCAAAAAATTTAACCTTATGAATTTGAACTTGAGAAAGTAAATATATGTATATATTATATGAATATTTGCAATTGTCTCTACAACAAGTGTAATCTTGATTGGGAAAGTTGTTTACTTATTAATAGATAAATTTTGCAGTTTTTTGTAATTTTCATATTCCTTATGCTTGAAATTTTGTATATGAAGGATACCTCTTCATAAAAGAGGTTTAAATATTGTCATATTTTTAACTGAATTAAAATAAAGTTTCTATTACAAGAAGACATACTTTTCATGGTATTGATATATAATTTAAATATTGACCAAGTTGTTATAAATAGTGATGCTAAGAGTTGAGATGCTGACGTTATATTTAAATTTGAACTTTGAACATTTATCTCCTATATAGAGGTTTTTTGCAATCCAAGAAATATAGTTGTTATTGAATCTTTAGATTCTACAAACTAAATAATAACTCCATGAATTTGCTGTTGTTGCTCTCAATCTCTTCCTCTTTTTGTGATTGTTGCTCTCAAGCTTGCTCTGCTAGCAACCCCATATCACTCTTGGCCTCTCCCACTCTGATTCAGCCTCCCTATCTCTTTCTCCTCTTGTCCTTCCATGACCTCTCCCTCTCTGATTTGGCATGTCTATCTCAATCAAAAACATGTTTTTCTCATAGGGAACCATGATTTTCCATATGTGGCTTTCCTTGCAGTTGTGCCTCTACTAGCTAATGGGTCTAAGTTTTTCCTTTCCATTTGATTTTTTTTTCCTTGGTACAAATCTGTGTTGGTTTGTCTTTGTCTATGTGAATTTGGAATTTGTATGTCTCAACCCGATCAAACCGAAAAAACCAAATCGGTCCCTATTATTTTGGTTTGATTCAATTTTTGCCATGAAATTCACCTAAATCAAACTAAACCAAACTGGTGAAGTCTGGTGTGTTCGGTGGTTCACATTCCTTCCAACCCGCCCAAACCAACCCATGAACACCCTAGTCTTTTATGCTGCTCAATTTCCCATAACTTCCAATATTATTAATTTGGCCCTAAACTTATCTACCTATTTTTTTGCCATTCTTATTTATCCATTTTCCTCCCATGTTCCCATTAAATATTGGCACTTAATGCCTACCCAATCATTAGTAACTTCCAAAATTATCAAGTTAGACAACATTGTTACTAATTTTTTTGTTTTTTGGTGAGCTACGAGGCAAAAGCCCAAAGAAAAGAAAACTACATCACAATAGCTCTTGGAAGAGCAACACCATTAGCATCTTCCTTGAACTAAACCTGCACATCTGTGGAGGTTCCATGAACTAGATAACTCTGAAATCACCCTCATGAGCCTCTCTTGCCAATGTATCATGTTACACAAAAATCACACGCATGAACAAGATAACTCTGAAATCACCCTGCAAGTGTACGTATCGGGAACAAGTAATATGATGATGAATCAAGTATCATCCCATAAGAATTATGGCTACTAAGTACAAAAATTTAATCTACCCCAATTTTATCTAGACAATGAAAACTATATGTCAAGCAAAGATTTTAAGGCAAAAACACTTAAACAAATAAGAATTTAGATGAGGCAGATTTAGGATTACTCATTTCACTATAACTAATTCAGGTTTTCTTCCTTAAATCCTTAATTCAAATTATCTTTCTAATTGCTAGCTGAAATTTCTTAACTTATTCATTAGCCTCTCCCAAGGTCTAATGAAAATATCTCCAAGTTACGAACTCACTATATTCCTATGTGAATTTCGAATAACTAGAAAATTCATTCAATTTTATGGATCTCTTTAATTGGCTACACGTGCCATGAAGGTATATTTCTATCATACATGCAATGTATAGTATCTATCCCAATGAACTAGACACACAATTCTCCTTCTAGTTTCAATGTAATTAACATAATAACTAATTAATGGCCAGTTAATTAGAAGCACAAAGATCATAGATAAACACTCAAATAGAAAAGATAAATCATAGATTAATTCAATAAAAAATTACAACCCTTCATAGTTAGACTACATTGTAGCCCTAGATAGAAAATTAGTTCATGACAAAAGATGAAAACATGTTCACACTAATTTCAAACATGATAACAAGAGAAAGAGATGAGGAAAACTCGTCAAAGTTGAAAACCGATGATGAAATCCTCTTCTTGGAGCTAGATCTTCCCTTCCTTGCTTGCTTCTTGCATAAAACATGTGTGTAACCCTAATTTAGACTCTAAAATATCTATTTATATGTCCTAGGAAGTTTAGAGAAATAAGAAATTAAAATAACTAAGGAATCCTAACTAAAATATGAAAACTAGAAGTCAAATCCCAAGTTGACCATCGGAGGACTACGGCCTTGAAAAAGGGCGTTGTAGCGCTTGAGGTTTTGTCTCCTAACCTAAATTGTCCAATTGCCTGGCACTATGAAAAGGCGCTACGGCGCTGGACTTGCTGCCTTAAATGCTAGAATGTTCACTCGCCTGGCGGTGTGGCATTAGGCTTCCTATCTTGTGCTGGCTTTTCCTTGCAAAGAAGGGGCTACAGTGATGGGAACAGGGTTGCAGCACCGAAGTTGCTACCTTGTTCACCAAATGGCCAAAATAAATCCCTTTTTAATCTCAAAATCAGCTAACAAGACTTCCAAGCATCCTTTAATAGAAAACCTGCAAAACAAACATTAAAACATATAAATTAGCTCTAAAACACCCTAGAAAAAGCAATTAATAAGCTAGATCAATACAAGATAAGCAATATAAAACTGACTTATCACATCCGTACAACAATTACTCTCCTTGAGGACATGGGAAGTAACTAGCTCCCAGTCATTATTAAGCATGTCCTTAGCATAGGGGTAGGTTTTGTGTTGTTGTTTACTTCCCTTACACATTGTCATTGTATTGTATTGCACTCATATCTATTAATAAAAGAAGTAGCCCCTCTTCTTATACATTTTCCACCTTATGTTTTGCTCACTAGTGTGTGACGCTTACTTTGGCGTGTGTGTGCCTTCTGTGTTGGCTTGCTTGTGATGTGCTATACTTGAGATGCTATAATGTGCATGTTGTCGTTGTCATGCTTGCAGGAGACGCTATTGTTAACCCTCGAGTATATTATCGGTTGCTTAGTCACTTGACATGTGTGGGTTGGATCAAATGGGATAGGCTTACTTGCTTTTTTAAAGGAGTTACGCAAGTGTCGTGCGGTCTAGCAAGGGTGAACCTATCGGCCCGTGGTAGTGACTTCTATTTTCACAAGCATGCAGCAACTGCAAGCTACTTAGAGAGACTGTCTCAACCACTACCTTGTGGAGCCCCAATTCCCATGCAAGGCACATACCATAGACCAATCCCCTCAACTCAACATGAGTGATTGAGCATTGCCACATATTACACTTGAATCTTGAGAGGAACGTACTAGAGGCATCTTGAATTAAGCCCCCACAAGCTGCACTTGCAGTAGTGGCCAACATAGACCCATCCGTGTTCACTTTAATCCAACCTTCTTATGGAAACTAAGGCTTTTTGTAACCAAAAAAAGTTATATAGCAATTCAACTAAGGCTCTTAGTTGTCAAAATCCTTTTTTTTTTAATACTAATTGGTATATATTTTTAATTTTTTACTACTTAAGTTAAATTAAAATAAAATTTCAAGAAATTATACTTTTTGTTCTCTATTAATTTTGTCATAAGTATACTTTATTCAAAACTATTTATGATACTCGATTAATTTATGCATTTTTTTAATGCAAATCACCATAAAAGAAATTCACTCTTAAATTGCTTTATAACTTCATCCACTGAAAGTAGGTATACTAAAATTTGATTCAAGCCCTAAGAACCTCATAAACCTTAAATACTACGCATTGAGCTATTGTTTGAGTCATACAAAGTTAACTATTTGAATTAATAGTTTCTCAAAATGCAATATTGAAGTCAAAACACCATATTTCCTAACATATACTCTTCAAAAAGCCTTTTTAGTTATTTATATTTCATTTCATGTGCATGAAATAGGTTTGAATCTAGTAACGTATCTATGAAATATATAGGTGTTTTACATTAATAATTGAAATAATGTATTTCTATCAAATCCCATTTATTTAGGAGAAAATAATACATTATAATGTGTCAACTACCTACTCTTTTTATTGTACACATATGCTCATATCTTAACACCAAAATGGAGAAATCCTTACTCAACTTAGCTCTTCTTGGTACCATGTTAATTAGTCTCTTCATATTTTATAAATATTACAACCATTACAAACTTAAAAGAAGTCATCAAGTGATAGATTCTCAATAGAACCAAAGGTTTTTCCCTAATCCAATCCTTGAAAAATTGGTCATTGATCCTCCTAAAAAGTCAAGTGGAGAGTCATTTGAGAAGATAGTCTCATAGATGAAGAACATGCCAATATCATTTATTGTTGGATATGTTACATTAAGGCAAATAGATTTGTTAACCGCATAATCATGGAGAAAGATATCCCTGATTGTATTGCTAGTTATTGTCATAAAATCATCTTGATCAAAAGCCTTTTTAGCCTGAATGACCTGCACATACATAAAATGGCAAGAATTTAAACCAAGTTTAACTTAAAAGAGAAGATAATTCCCTATTCTTTATGAAAAATCTATCAAATATTTTGTTACACATACATAATTATGGTTTTGATCATATCGATAAATCATGATAGAATCTTTAAGGCATAGGCTGTGAGTTTTAACAAATTCGCTTAGTTAGTGTTTATCACATGAAAATAAGATTTTAGGCTAGAAAGAAGAAGAAGAGTATAAGTGTATGATGACAGGTTAAAGATGTACTGCTATTTTTAAGTACATACATCATAATGTTGTTATTAGGCTAAAAGCTGCATAATTTAAATGATAATGCAAATTAATACATGCTTTACTAGTACATATCTATCAAAAAATCTATAAAAATATGTTATGTATATCATTATCCAAACCACCTTTGATAATAAGAGAAATGTTTGCAACAAACAATCCAAAAAAATTAAGTAATCAAAACATAAGGGATAGTAAGATTGAATGTCAAATTTAAAAACAACTTGCTTTTGGGGAGATAGTTGACTTCATTGTTTTAAATTTGATACTAAATGTCATGAAAAATTGTACCACTCAAATTATGAATTCAACTAACGTCATCATTCCAATGGATTAATCAGAGACATACACAATCTCAATAATTCTTTTCCCATTAAAAGAACCAATAACATGCATATAGCAGACTTGTACTTGAAGCTTTGTACATGAAGACCGTCCAGATCATCCATGCTAATAAGAATTTATTCCTTTGACTCAAGGACAAAAAGGAAGACTTTTACTGTTTTTTGTTAATTTTAATTTATTTCTCAATATGTATTGCCATTCATTATGCTCATAAGATAATATAATTTATGTTAAACATCAAACTTTAAGCACACTTGTGGGGTATGTTAGTAATTTCATAAATTTTTAATTGAAAATATATTTCATTCAATTGCCTCCATCCAAATATCTAGAGAAAGAAATTTGAGGGTTTGAGGGGAACATAATGAAATTGGGTCCCTTTCAATTTTATTAATGTCTTTTGCTTAAAAATCTTCCAAACAATAGTTGTATTAAGTGCATATACATATAATGTAAGATTGTTACTTCCAGCTCGCAAACGTGAAAATTGTTGTACTAAAAAATGTTTTCCATGAATGTAAGACAATTCCACTTCAATTATAAAAAATTCGGGCCCGTTATTAATAAGCTCAAATGAACATAGCAAGCAAATGGCATAATCCTGTATCAATTAAGTTATATCGATTATTCCACTAATCCACACTGATATATTGTTGATTTATTCTCCATGTGTAGTGGGAGAAGAGTTTTGGGAGAAATTAAGAAATAGGGATGAGGATAAGCACAACTAACGTATTTTTCTTTTTACTATGACCTTTTTCATAGAAACCACATGTTGTTAGTGTCGTATCAAAATGTAAATATAAATCATCTATATTTGAAAGTCCATGGAGATAGATCAACAACAGGTAATAAAGTTACTTTCTCTTCATGTCATTGTCATATATGTGAGTATCACATCAGTTTGTGGCAACACTTAATTCCTCGCATACTCTAAATTATACTTTTTTGTCTTAGTAGTATACGATTAGCAATTTGAATTAATGTTTGATGTTGTCCATAAGAGGTAAATTTCAATGTATTTTCGCTTTCAATACTATTTAATAATATATAATTGATTACATCTATCAGTAATAGCAAGTTTATACCATTCGTTTCTTACATGTGTTAGTTAAATTTTTACACGAGTCTTTGTAAGAGTTAGAAGAATAATGAAACAAACCACATTTAGCTATAAATACCACAATGCTAACAATATGATTCATGATAGAGTGACATATACTTCTATCATCAACATATTGGGAATGGGAAAATAGTTCAACATTTTAATGTCAATTCACATAACCATAAATATAATTGATACTAGTTGTTGATTACAGTCAAATGTCATTTTGAGTTATTGTCATTATTATTCATCCATGTATAAACAATGAATTTAAAGAGAGCTTTCTAATTTTAATATATGGGAGAGACAAATTACAAAAGTAACAGTGAACAACTCAACAATAGTATATATAGTGTCAATTTAGCTATCACTTATTTCATGGATCAAACTACCATGCCTTTAATGGCTGGTAAGGTTGGTAAGGTATTGATACATTGAACATGTGTCAAAATGACAACCATCCATTTTGATGGATTAAGAGAATAGCTATTATTGGATTACCAACTATAGGCTTTCATGAAAATTTAGTTTTTGAACTTTAACCCATTGCCTTTTTCAATTTGCAAAAAATCTCTAAAAATGTCTATAACTATTGTGAGTATTGCTCTTAAGTTATTTTAAATTAAGTCATATATAATGATCAAATTAAGGCACTAAAGTGTGAAAATTCATAATTGTAAATTTAACTTTTAAGTTGAATTGAAATGAATTGCATAAAATTGAATATGGCCTTTTCAATTTTTCATTAATTAAGTTCATTTGAAGTGAAATTTATTGAAATTGTACTTTTTCACTCTTAATTTAACACTAATCAAGTTCAACTAACACAAATATTAGATGAAATTGAGTTGGTCTTTTTTTCCTTTTTAATTTTCTACTAAGTTTAATTGAAATAAAAGTTCATGAAATTATAAATTTTTTTCTCACAAGTTAATCTTATATGACCACCAAGTTTGTTACAAATATATAGACATTTTAATCCATAGCTATTTATAGAGTTAGCAAATGGGCAAGCTCAGCCCCACCCAAATTGGGGCAAGGCTAAAATCGGGCCAAGCTAGCCCTAGCCCCTATTTTATTTGAGCTAACATATTACTGGCCCAGTCCAACCTTATTCATAAACCATGCTTGCGAGTTCTTTGATTAGGTTATGGGCTCAAAAATATCATACATTGGGCAAGGTAACAAGTATCACATATGAATAACAAGAATAACAGCCAATTCAATTTGGGACAATCAAAAGATATCAACCTACCAAGTAATAAATAATCTCTACAAGTAAATGCAAAGTTTCTAACAATCCCATAAGATAAAAGCAAGTGTACATTAATAGGGGCCAGTTCAACTGAGGAAGATATGCAACAAATTAGTACAAAAAACAATTTCAATAACTTCTGTGTTTTGAGGTAATTACAATTGTATTTGATCATGAAGAGGAGGTTTCTACTCTAGAAAATTAGAAGCAACTAACATAATGCCCCAAAGTCCTTGACCACCATGTCCAATTCATAGTATGTTGAACTAAGACTAAGACTCAAGAAAGCTTAAAATCAAGAGATCACATCTGATTCCACTTGAGTACATGAAAGACCAAAGAAAGACCACTGATGCAATTTCAAATGTTTGACAACTTAAGAGTTAAAACCAAGCTCTGAATTCCATAATAATAGGAATGAATAGAAAATAGTAAAATTTGGCCTGGAACGAGTTCACAAACCACATAAAAAATTGACAGAGACTCAAAGAAGAACGAGGGATGAAGGACGAAGGGAGACTGAGAGCACCAGCAGTCATGGCAGTGCGCTAGTGGCTCTGCCCCTACGAGACAATAAGAGGACGAGGGAGATGATACGAGTGAGACTGACTAATAGCACCAGTGGTCGTGTGTGGCGATGGGAGGTGACTCTGACTTTACAAGACATTGAGAGGGCAAGGGAAATGAAACGAGTGAGATTCAAAAGGAGATGACGCGAATCAGCTTGCTACATGCCCTAACCCTAGGCGTGTTCATGATCCCTTGCTTAGAGTTGGAGGCCCGATAACTAGAAGCAGAGCTAAGCGAGTGAGAGAGGCGCTATTGAACCTAGTCCAAGAGGTACAGACCAAGGAAAGAGCAACTGGGCCAAGTTGAGATGGATCACTTATATGTCACTTGTAGAAGGTGCACATGGGCCAGCTTGGAGCCCAAGTTTAGAGCAGGCCGAAAATTATGTTTAATTTAATTAGTTTTATTTTTGGGCCTTTATGTTTATGGGTCAAAACGTTTAATTAGTTTTAAATTCATTTTTAATATTTTGGGCCTTTATGTCTATGGGCCAAAATGGGTATTAGGGTTTTATTAACATTCTTAGAGGATCCATCTTAGCTTGTAGCCTCCTAGCCGAATTGCCTATATAAGGAATTAGTGTATGCCTTTGCAAAACAGTTTTGAGATTAATATTATTCAGTTTCTGAATTATTGAGTTTCTCTGGATTGAGAGCTTCCCTGTTGTTCTTGGGCAAAGAACTTGAACTTGAACTTACCAAGGATCCTTCCTTATTAAGGGTTCACCTTATTGCATAACCAAGGTCATCACATTTTTTGGTATCCAGGCACTCCGTTCCGATCCTTCTAAGTGACGAGAACGCATCATTTGGTATCAGAGCTTTGGCTCCTTGGAGTTACAATCGATATTCCCAAAACCCCCTATTCTATTTTCTATTTTATCTATCTATTTATTGAGTCAATTGTCTTCTTCCCTCTTCTATTGAGTTAATTTTGTCTTTTATTTTTCCTATCAATTTCATTTTTCGTTGTGTTCTTTAAATTTCTAGTCAAGTTATCCCTATTATTTTTGTTCGGATTATTGTTTGGTCGTTTTCCTTGTTTTCCTTGTTTGTGTTTAAGAGTCCACGTCCTAGGTTAAAATTGCCTAGAGGCGGCGGCTGTTTGGGTTGCAATAGCAAATCCTAATTGTTAGTAGAGTCCTAGTCAAATTTAAAAAAAAAAAAAAAAAAAAAAAAAAGATTAGCAATATTTGTTCTTGTGAAAAGAAAATCAAAACGGTCTATTTGGACTCACTTACTTGAAAAGGCCATAACTTTCAGCTCGTTTGGAGTTACGGAACCCGTGACCTGGCGTTTCTAAGCTCGTTCAGAGGCCTTCGACATGGCAACAAGGTTTATCTAGTTGACACCATTTTTGGGCTCAAAATCCTTCAAAAACGTCTGTTTCGGGCTATTTTCTGTAATATGCTGATTTTCTTTCAATTTGTTGTTGTTTTCTTTATTTTCTTTGTTGTTTTCTTGTCCAACCAACACCCTTGTTCATTGTTTCATTTAAGTCCTAGTCACTTTCTTGGAGTCTTGTTTGGCTTTCTTGTCATTTTTGTTCTATCACTTTTTCTCCTTGATAAGTTCTTGGCAGGTTCTTGTTTAAGAGCTTCTAAGGGAATTTGAGTGGAAAAAGGCAAGAGTGGTGAGAGCATTATCGAGAAAAAGCCAATTGAGTGTAAACATGTGAGGTAAGTGTGTGCAACATGGATCAGGAAGAACCATTCACTAAAGGTCATATGGATGCATATATGAAAGCAATTCATGACCAAATTGCAGGATTGAGAATGGAAATTGAGGAGAGATTAAAGAGGTTAGAAAACCTAGTTTCACCTAGGCCGAAACCTAAAATATCTAGACCCCTTCGGTATTTCGAGGAGGAGGAACCTAGTGTTACACCCAGTTGTGAAGACATGCCACCCTTAGAAGATGCTAATGACGTGGAAGGTATTGATAAAGCTCTCCCGGATCACTATGTGATGGTGTCTAGGTGTGTGCTCAACATGCAACCGAGGGAAGATGAAGTAGAAGAGCATTGAGAGCATATCTTTCAAAGTCGATGCTTGGTGGGAGACAAGGTATGTAGCGTTATTATTGATAGTGGATCATGCACTAATGTTGCTAGTACCTTGGCAGTAGAGAAGTTAGGTTTATCTACTATTCCACACCCCAAGCCTTATAAGCTAAGGTGGTTGAATGATAGAGGTGATCTATGGGTAAACCAGCAAGTTCGGATTGCGTTTGCTTTTAGCGCTTTTACAGATGAAGTGTTTTGTGATGTGGTGCCCATGCATGCTTGTCACATCTTGTTGGGGTGACCATGACAGTTTGATAGGAGAGTAAAGTATGACGGTTACAACAACACTTACACCGTCTACAAGAATAACAAAGTCACTTTGTTGAAACCCTTCAAACCTGCTCTTGCATATGCGGATCAAGCAAAGATTACAAAAGAATGTAGAGAGAGATAAGAGAAAGAGGCAAAAGAAAAAGAGGCCAAGAGAGAAAGAGAGGCTAATAGGGAAGGAGGAAAAGAGAAAGAGAAAGAGAGAAAAGAAACTGAGAGAAAAAGAGAAATGAATAAGGTCAAGAGTGAGACAAGACAAAAAGTGAGTGTTTTTGCACAAAAGAGTAAGATGAAGAGTGTTTTGTTGTCTAGGCTAAACCTTCTTGTACTTATGTACAAGGATATTTATTTTACTAACTTTCTTAACCTTTCTTTGCCTAGTGTGGTTGTTTCCTTGATGCAGAAATTTGCTAATATTTTCCCTCAAGAGATACCACATGGCTTGCCTCCATTGAAGGGCATAGAGCACCAGATTGACCTTGATCCCGGATCGGTTATCATTGTTGATACCTTGTCTAGAAGGTATATTTTAATTACTTATTTGCATGCTAAGCTATTAGGTTTTGAGCTTATAAGGGACTTGTATGAGTCTAATTCTGATTTTGGTAAACTATGGATCTTTGTGCTAAGTATGCTAGTGGTGATTATTATAGGTAAGATGGGTCTTGTTTTAAGAAAGATAAATTATGTGTGCCTACATGTTCTATACGTGATTTGCTTGTTAGAGAAACACATGGTGGTGGCCTAATGGGACACTTTGGCGTTAAAAAGTCCTTGGACATTTTACCTTTGCATACTAATGAGTTTGCTAATCTTAATGGTAAGCAAAAGGCAGATTTTGTAAGAGACTTGCATTCCAAGGTTCGGGCTAATATTGAAAAGAAGAATGAACAGTATGCTAGGCAAGCCAATAAGGGTCGAACTAGGGTTGTATTCGAACCAGGTGATTGGGTTTGGGTACACCTTAGGAAGGGATGGTTTCCTACTCAAATGAAATCAAAGTTACACCCTCGTGGAGATGGGCCATTTGAAGTCCTTGAGCGGATTAATGGCAATGCCTACAAAATTAATCTTCCTGATGAGTATGGCAATGTTAGTGCTATTTTTAATGTTGCTGACTTAACTTTGTTTGATGTAGGTGACGATTTGGATTCGAGGATGAATCCTTCCGAGGACGGAGTGAATGACGCGAATCAGCTTGCTACATGTCCTAACCCTATGCATGTTCATGATCCCTTGCTTAGAGTTGGAAGCCCGATAACTAGAAGCAGAGCTAAGCGAGTGAGAGAGGCGCTGTTGAGCCTAGTCCAAGAGGTGCAGACCAAGGAAAGAGCAACTGGGCCAAGTTGAGAGTTGAGATGGATCACTTATCTGTCACTTGTAGAATGTGCACATGGGCCAGCTTGGAGCCCAAGTTTGGAGCAGGCCGAAAATTATTTTTAATTTAATTAGTTTTAATTAGTTTTATTTTTGGGTCTTTATGTTTATGAGCCTAAACGTTTAATTAGTTTTTAATTCGTTTTTAATATTTTGGGCCTTTATGTCTATGGGCCAAAAAGTGGGTATTAGGGTTTTATTAACATTCTTAGAGGATCCATCTTAGCTTGTAGCCTTCTAGTCAAATTGCCTATATAAGGAATTTGTGTTTGCCTTTGCAAAACAGTTTTGAGATTAATATTATTCAGTTTCTGAATTATTGAGTTTCTCTGGATTGAGAGCTTCCCTGTTGTTCTTGGGCAAAGAACTTGAACTTGAACTTACCAATGATCCTTCCTTGTTAAGGGTTCATCCTATTGCGATAACCAAAGTCATCCCATTGTTTGGTATTCAGGCACTCCGTTCCGATCCTTCTAGGTGACGAGAACGCATCAAGAGAGAGGAGAGAGTAAGAAGTTAGGGATTTCAAAATTGGAGATTTTTTTGGGGTGGCTAACACCTATCAGTGACTAATTCTTTTCTTTCTCTGAATAAGAGTAAAAAAAGTATTTTTTTAAAATACCAAACCAGGCTAGCCCGAAAAATACTGGGCCAACTTGACTTGAGCCCAATTGACCTATCATGCAAATTGGGCCAGACCAAATCGGCCTGATTTTTTAGGGCTAGTATTTTAGCAACCCAGCCCAACCCAAATTTTGGGTTATACAAGCTAGCCCATCGGGCCGAGTTCATTTTGCCAACTCTAGCTATTTATGACTCATATGTTAATTTATGGCTTCTCTAATATTTTTGCCATAATTAGGTTAATCTAATGAGAAAATGTAACTCATGCCTCACTTCATTGTTATTTATGTCTACTAAATTAATCTAAGGTGACCACTAAATTTATCACTAGTATAAAAAAAATTTTAGTTAATAGCTATTTATTATCAGCATGTTAATTTTTGCATTGTCTAACACTTTTATCACAACTAGGTTAATCTCATGAGAAACTTAAATTTGAAATGTAAAATTAACACTTAGGGATTTCATGTATTTCATTGCACCTAATTTATACAAACCACTAAAAAGAAAAATTCAAGAGATTAGTGCATTTCATATTACACATAATTAATACAACACACTTAAAATATAAAATTAACACTTAGGGATTTTGTATATTTCATATTAAACCTCATTAATATAAGTCGTTATAAAAAAAAACCAAAAAAGTATATTAGGGATTAGTGTATTTCATGAAATTCTAAGAGACTCAAATTTTTTGCAATTCAAGTATTGAGTCCAAAAACCTCAAACTCATGAAAATACATGTCTAAGCCTAGTTGTTGGTCAATGCATAGCTCAATTCTCTTTGAGCTCAAATGTCTTGATCCAAATGGAGCAACCAAACCCAAAACCCTAGCCACCTGTACATTTTAAACCATTCTCCTATCTCATCTTTTCTCTCATCTCCTCTTCTCTCCAATACTCCCTCTTAATCTCCTTTCTCACCTCTTCCATAAAATATTGGATTTCTAAGTCACATCCTCCCTTTTCATCTTTCATACTTCATTTTTACCATTCTTCATCTTTTACACTTTTCATCAACTTTAAACACACAAGGCAACACTAATTTGGAGAAATTGAAGCTCAAAATTAAGGGTTCTCATGAACTTTTGAAAGTTGGAGGGCTGCTCATCTTGATCCTTGGCACTAAGAGGGCTTCAACTAGGTGATTGATCATTTTCACTTCTTAACTCCTTAAATTCATATATAATATGCCAACTATGTTTCGGGTGTCTACAATTTAGATTATCCATGATTTTGAGTGAATTAATTTGAAGTATGTTTTTTGTGCCTTGAAGGTGTTTGTTAAAATGCTTGTGTGATTTTATGCTTAGAATTTACTTTGATTTTATAGTTGTGATATTTCTTATGTGTTTATTGATATTATAATATGAATTAGGTGTTTTAGTTTTGTCATTTAAACATGTATTATATCATAATCCATACATACATTGCATTGTAGTATATTTTTGTTAATTTTGTTCAACATTAACCTCTATGCTATATTGCACCAAAACAGCAAAAATGGTGTCATCCTCATATTCAGGACATGCTGGAAACGCAATATGAGTTCCACTAGCAAAGACGCGTCTCCTGCAAAAAAAAAATTATTTATTTGGGGACATTTTGAAACGGGCCATTTTGAACCAAAAATATGTCGAAATGCATTTTTGTGGCTTCAAAATGCTAAGCCACCTTTTTTAAGTGGAATTACATCTTTTGTTGAGCCAATAACATTGATTTTCACACTCAAGTGACGTCGTTCAATGAAATTGTTCCCTCTTCTCCCATTTGCGTGAAATAGCCCAAACTCATGAACAATTCATAATTTCTTCTTCTCTCTTCTTTGTTATGCCCTCAAGTCCTAACGAATTTCTTATTTGTTGCTGCTGATTGAAGGCTGAGGTGCAAAGCAACTAGTATAGCTTGTCTTGCCGCCAATTGAATGTATTTTTTGGCACCGTTTGAGGTAAAATTGCCTCAACTCGTTTTGTGATTAGTAACTCCACTTGACATTGTTTTGCTTTATTCATTAAGTATATTATATTCCTATTTCATTAGAATCATAGAAAACAAGAGTTGGAGTCATTAAAATTTGATCCATAAGAGTTTGAATAACTAATATATTCTTCATATGGACCATCAACTATTTAACACAATTAGATATAAGCTTTTTTATTCCAATAGTTTTAATTACTTTCGGTATTGGCTATTCATTATTTTAGGGATTCTACTATTTTGACATCTACTCATCTCACTATATAGGCATGTATATAAATTATTAAAATATCACTACAACATTGATAGTAGATTTTAATACAATATTATATCTCAACTAACAATAGGATATAATATTTCATTAAGTACTTAATCGATTATGATGTCTCATACAAATTTAATCATTTAGAACTCTATTTATAGATTATGATGTCTCATACATGGCACAACAACCAATTAACAACTATAGTATTATGTATTAAATAATAATTTGCATAATCTTATATCTATATATTAGTACATGTTAGTAACAAATTGTTTAGGTAATGTTAGTTTACAATCATAAATAATAATTAGGGAAATCTAACAAATTTATTGTTACAAAACTAACTTTATATATTTAGTTATCTCATAGATTGCAGGACTACCATTGAACAATCAATCTTTTAACTCCTTATATAAAATTATATGCTTAAGCCAGAACAATATATAGATGAAGGGGTGAGTAGATTCTTACTTCTCTTATTTCTTATACTTCACATATCATATCAATTATATGTTTAACATTTTTTTTTAAATTGTGATTTAATAGTAAACATTATTAATGCTTCCATCATTCATCAACCGGTGGGGTATGAGATTGGTAGCAATGCAAGGCTAGTAGACTAGCTAGGAAGGTACTGGGATCTTCCAATTATAATAGCAAATAACACAACTATGTTTTGTTTATGTTGGATGGATATAAAAAACTTTTACTAAATCATGCATCACTATGTGGCGTTATTTAAATGCAACTGTGATAACAAGTTTATGATCATTATTATGTAATGATCATCAGAAGGTTATTGACATTGGTATATTACCCAATATTAGAATATAATATTTTCATTCAATTTATTTATATTCCCTACTGATTTTTCAATTTAAATGTGTTACATATGATGTGGATCTTCCTCCACAAGATGCAGTTATAGCTTCCTTTACTTATACAGTTAGACCAACTACAAAGAATGAGTCGTATAGTAAAATCTTGAATCCAAAACTATATACTTGATAAAACAAAATACAAAATTTAAAACTACATTTGTGCGAGACATTTTTTTCTCCTATGTTCAATACTACATTATTTACAATTCTACTAAACTAATTAATGCTTAATTCATTTTCTTTTAATGTGTTCATGCTAATTTCACACACAAAAAAATATATGAAGAGAGCTCTTGGGATGAATTCAGAAAGAGTGAAATCAAGCTTCGAGGGGATTGAGATGAATTCAGAACATACTATAACTTAAAGGTGCATGTGGTCCCTCAGTGCAAAATTATTCCCTCAATTTAAAGTTTTACTTCAATAAAATCCTTTCGTCCATTTGTTGCTGAGTAGATTGATATAATGGATGACCTAGCAATGCTAAATACCACGTTTGAAGCTATTTGGACTCCTCATTTATCAGCAACACCCAAAATGACGTAGTTTTGAGTTTTAAAGACAAAAAAAAATCTCTTATTATCCAATCTGTCGGCCACTAGGAAGGAGCTCAGGGAGGGTGGATTTCTCCATCTTTTTATTTTGAAACTTCAATTCACATCTAAGATAAGTGATTTTGACGGAAATAGAGGCACGAGTGGTGTTAGAGATTCATTTATGAGACAGTCTTCATCTTCAATTACTACCGAGAGTGAAAAGTTATGCGAGCATGACATCCCCTCTTTTCTACTGAAATCGAACAAATGAGCAAATTTTGGTAGGCCATTTCTAAGGTGCCCATTATACAAGGCGGCTAATTTGAGGTGCAAATTTTTTGAATGGGCATATGGGTGCCAATCAACAAAGGATGTTAATGTTTTTGTCATGGGAGAGCTTGTAATTGAAGAATCTTAAGGACAAAGTAGCAGCTTTGGAGTGGTTTAAGTTAAAGGCAAAGAGTGATATGAAAAAAATGAAGTCCATTGCCATTGAATAAGATAAGACAATAGAAAAATAGAAGTCTTGAGTTATGGTGTTGGTGGTATTAACTTAAATTGTGTTTGATTTTCATGTGATATAGTTTCAGATATTTGTATTTTTTTGTTATGGTTTTTCAATATTAATGAAAGTGGTTCTTGTTTCAATTTTTTATATTGAAAAATTCATGATGGTGAAAAGTGGTTCCTTTTTCAATTTTTTATGTTGAAAAATTCATAACAAACAAATAAAAAAAATTAATATACAAGTTATCAATTTATAATATAAAATTATTATAAATATGACAAACAAAATCTTGCTCATGCATGGCACGGGCTAAATACTAGTTTAATGTATTTGTAACTTTGAAATTATTGGCTATTGTTGAAACAATATTTGATTCAACCATAGCGATGCTCAAAAGGCTAAAACTCATAAAACGTGTTGTACAAAACATGGTCATTAGTAATCAATGGAATACTTATAAAGATAATAATGTTAAAAATGGCTTGCTTTGTGAGATGAACTATTTTGGATAAAGTCTAGTAACATAAGGTCAATTATATTCTTTCTTTTACAAAGCATATTTATGAAATGTTTCAACTTTGTAATACTAAAAGCCTACATTGGATTTGATCTATAATTTTTAAGATTATATGATTGAACAAGTCAAGATAGCCATATACAGACACAAAAGAAAGTAGTTCAATGAGTAATCATCATTTTATAACATCGTGTATGAAATGCTTATTAGTTGTTGGACAAAGAGTTATTCACAACTACATTGTTTGGCTCATTCACTAAATTATAGGTAAATTTTATATCAATTTTCTTCATTTATTTTTTTTTAATTTTTTTAAATAATTTTAAGATATATTGTTTCAATTTTTTTTTCTATATTATATAAGTATTATAGCGATAAATGGCTTAATAAGACACTAAATAAAGTAGTTTCACATAGAGTTAGTGAAATATCTAAAAAGAAGAATATGTGTTTCAATATATACTTTGAAAGTGATGAGGAGCTAACAACGATGCAAAGTGAGTTCTCTGATTTCAAGTTTGCTTCCCCTCAATCCATTAAAGATAGAGGGCCAAAAGCTTGGTGGAATAACCATGGTGCTACATCCCCTTTGCTCCAAACACTTGCTTTGAAATTTTGTTGTCAATCATGTTCATCATGTTGTTGTTAAAGAAATTGGAGTACAGACTCTTTTATTCATTCAATGAAGAGAAACTTAATAAATCCTCAAAAGGTTGAAGATTTAGTATTTGACATGGTGTGACCCCCATTTTTTGAAAAATTGTCATATTGGTGTTTCGAACCATACCAATTACGAAACTCATACTAGTACTTGCAACATAGTCTTCATGTAATGTTTCATGCATAACTGAGTTATATAAATCCGTTTCATGAAATTCAACTTTCAATCCATATAATTTGTCAAAACTAGAGAGATTGATTCCCTTTACCTCTGAAATGTTAAAACATCGCTATTATTATGACTAATTTTGATTGTTCCCTCTTCGGTAATCTTATTCTAAAATTAAGTAAAAAAAAAAAAACAACGAGATAATTTTAAACGAATAAACAAAAAAAACAATGTAATAATCAAGAATTTAGAAATAGCAAAAATATTAGGATCTCATTAGCTACGCCAGTGCTTCTAGCATAACTAAGAAATTGCCCCTCACCTTGACAATGTTAGGAAAAAATTATCATCACAATTATTCTCTAACTTAGTCTGCCATTAGATTATTTTATTTGTAAAATAACCAAAAACAATATAAAATGAATTATAAAGCACATAAATTAAATTAAATATATTAGTGCTACTAAAACTAGTAAAGTAATAAATAAAAGAAAAAATAATAAGAAAAAAAATAAATATAAATATAAAAAATAATAACAAATGACCCAACAAACCAAAAGGAAGATGGCCCAAAGACTCTAATAAAACAAAAACATGGGTGTTAACTAATAACCTTGAAATAAAAATCCCAAAACTAAACAAATAAAAGAATGGTTCTAAAATAGAAATAACCCAACCAAAAGGGTCCAGCCCACTAAGTTATTAATATAGTAACCAAAAGAAAAAAAGCAACGGCCCAAACTAACGATAAAAGAACATTATAAAGCATATTAGTATTTAGTAGTAGGCCCAAACTAAATCACTAAGTAAGACAATAAAATAGAAGGGATTATAAAAAGAAATGGACTGAGTAGCCCATCTAGCGTGGCCCAACCCGAAAACAAAAAAAAAAAGCTAAAATAGAACAAACCCAACTAATAGATTTGGTCCAACAACAAAGAAATAAAAAGGAAACGAAAAGTGAAACAAATAAAAGGATTGGCCTAATTCGGCTTAGATCGAATATGAAAAAAAATAATGAACCCACGAGATTAAACCTAGTCCAAAAAAAAAAAGTTTTGGGTCTGTGATTGAATATAGAGTGTGTGTGCCGTGAGTGCTGTGTATGAGTGCAATAGATGAAAACCTAACACAGAAAATGAGCAATGGGAATAAAATATTAGTACCTTAATCAGTATAAATATTTATGTGTTTCTTCTCTAGCTTCCTATTTGTTCTACTTCATAACCCCTATGGTTTCTCTCTTTCTAGTGCTATGAATTTTCTCAATATCCCTCAAACTTTTTTCATTATCTCAGAATTTCTTTTCTATGTGTTTTTTACTCTGCTTGGGAGCTTCTTAATAGCTAGAGCTCATGGCTAATTTCTTATAGTTGTTTAACCTCTCTTCTCCTGTTTGCAGGTTATGCCACCAAATTTGGTAATGGTTGCCGGTCAATGTGGTGGTGGTGTCACCAAATGGAGCAACAGCATAGGGGCTGGGTTGTCAACGAAAAATGACAAAGAGATTACTTGTTTTGCATATTGTTTCATTTAATTTTTTTTTTTTGTTTAATGAAACTGAATAGTATATTTTATTTGAAATGAAAAGTGTTCAGAGACACATTATTTGTTATTTTGTGTTTGTTTTCTCTTTTTTGCATCTTGTAATATTAGAATATTTGGATTTACCCTCTAATAAAAATCACTCAAAAGGATTTAGCCCAAAGACCATAATGCCAAAAAATGATGTATAAACACTTATGAACTCAGCCCAAAAATAACTAAAAAAATGATTAAGTATATACTGCATGTACAAATTTGGGTTCTCTCATGTCTAACTTTCTTGCATGTTTTATCTGTTAATCATTGCACTTATTTTGTGCACAACAACTAATATTGGGTAAAAATGCTATTTGTTTGGTTTTGCCTCCTTCATATTGCACCAGCTCAAGATGTCAAAATTCTCACATGCATCTACACATGGTTTAATAAGATGCATTTTAATTCTATTCTTCAGATCAAGTCATTTACTCTCCCTCAAACGTCTTTTAAATGAAGTTTTCATTGCCAAATTAGGTGATTTTTCTAAAGAACCTCCATCACTAACACTTACCACATCAAAGATGCTTGTGAGGATATTCCAATACCATGTGATTGGTCATAGGCCATAGAATAATATCCATATAACTTGTAAATATTGGTTCTAACCCTAACAAGCATATAATGAGTAGTCATGCCCTTATTCCCATACATATCTACAAATGACCACTGAACATATCTAAGCTTGTATTGGGGAACAAGTATAACACCCAAATGCATTAATAGATTTACATTTTCTACACAACCCTAATATTTGTCATATTTTTTCTTCATCCCTATTACAATTACACTAAGGATTCAACTCACCCTGAATTAGAACTAATTGATGGAAAGCATGGTTTGTTGTAACATGCAATGAATCAGAAAATGTTTTTGTGGTATCATAAAAGATTTTCAAGAATTTCACAAATACTTTACAATTAGCCCAATCATATGGCTTAGGAGGACTAGCTACCGCAAAGTACTCAACATAACTACCCTCGACATCCTCAAGCGTTTCAAAAGTTGTTTGGAACTTCTCTACAGCTTCCAACATCATGTATGTTGAGTTCCATCTAATTAGAACATCAAGACATACACGACTCTTAGATGATAAGTTAGCAAACTCTACACATTCCTTAAATTTGGCTAGCCTAGATAGTGAAGAACTAACATACCTAACAACATTGCAGATAGATGAAATGGAAGAATGCATGTCTTTTTTTAATCCATCATTAACTACCAAATTGAGAATATGAGCACAGTAATGAACATGGAGAAAGTAATAATCTAGTACCAATCCATTCATGTTCTTCACCATCTTTTTCAAATACAAGACAACTATATCATTAGAAGAAGATTTTTTACCGTAACACCACAAATATTCTTAATTCCCCAATTCTTCAACCATTTATCAATATGTTTCCCTATAGTCTCACCTTTATAATTAACAACAACATAGAAGCATAGAATGCATTTTTGCAATTTCCAATCATTGTCAACAAAATGTGCAGTGAAAATTAAATAACTCAAGTATTAAGGTCTAGCAATCAATAATAAGGGCCACCCTTACACCACCAATCTTAAAAAATGCCCTTAACCTCAATTACTCATTTAGATATAATTGAAAGCAATCCCTAACCACAATCAATCTAAATGGAACAATAAATTGGGGCTACATTTTAGCACAAAAATGTGTAAACGCATAGCCCTCCACAACCTTAAAGAGTTGTTCATCAACAATAACAAAAACAATTAAGCTTTTCTAATCTCTTCAACACTTAATTTTTGTTTTGCAGCTACCATATCAGTTCTTGGACAATCTTCCTTTGATGCAAAGTTTATTATTGACTGCCTAGGGTCTTTAATGACTAATATGGGTACTTATGACATGTTTTTAAATGAGCAAGCATATTAGACATTCTATGCTACTTAGTGTCACATAAATATCTCTTACCACAATATTTACAAGTAGTAGTAAACTCAATTATTTTTTATTCAGGAAGCTTTTCCAAATAATCCCAAGTAGCTGAGCACTTTTGATTACCAATTGTATTAGTCTTCCACTTCCTTTTCGTATTAGGTGCAACATGTTGCTTTTCTATATTTTGTATACTCAGTTCCACTAGTTATGATGTCCCTGGTGGGATTGTTTGAGGTGGGGGATACATAATCAAACTATAAAATTACAATTGAAGGAAAAATTAAATGAAGGCAATATACACACCAAACAAACATGCAGTATCCACGTAGTCAAGCATTAAATTGCTAGTTATCAAGAATAAGAAAAAGACTAATAATCATTTAAATTGCTAGTCTCAGCTAGGGTTTCACTTAAGCCAATTGCATAAAGCACTCAAACCAGCTTCAAATTCACATAGCAACTAAGGGTGAAGACTGATTTAAAAACCAAAAAAAAAAAAAATCTGAGACCAATAAAATCAAAAACCTAAAACCTAATGTCCCAAATCCTCTTCAACCTTCATACTCATCGCATAGANCTAGTCTCAGCTTGGGTTTCACTTAAGCCAATTGCATAAAGCACTCAAACCAGCTTCAAATTCACATAGCAACTAAGGGTGAAGAATGATTTAAAAACCAAAAAAAAAAAAAATCTGAGACCAATAAAATCAAAAACCTAAAACCTAATGTCCCAAATCCTCTTCAACCTTCATACTCATCGCATAGAGAATTAGAATCAAAGCCAAGCGAGGAGTGAGAACACGTGATGTCTGTGCAATGTGAGCAAACAAACAAGAAGTTGTGACCAAGTTAAGAAAGGAGGGGATAGATTGATCGAAGAAGAGGATGAATGGGGTATCGGGTTTGCAAGGAAAGTTCTCCAAATCAAATTAGGAAATAGAAAAGAGAAAATGAGGGTTTTTGAATTAGGGAATATCTTATTTGTAAAACAATGTAGTTTCATTTGGGGTACGAAAAAGATGTTACATATTTTTTTGGTCGGTCGGTTTTGGTTATAATTGGTTTGCAATTTGCAAAACTGATTTCAACCAAGTAAACCGACTTTCAATAGAAATCCCAACCGAGCTTAATAGACTTATCTACCGAGCTGAATGAGATGCTTTTATGGCTTTAGTTCAGTCGGTTATCACTGGTTTGCGGATTTGTGCTCACTCCTAATTAGTCTACTACATTGTTCTTTTCTTCAAAGCAATTTTGTGTTGTTTTTAATTGTTTTATTTTGATTTTGAAAAGGGCAATTTTGTCAAATAAATTTTACTACGTTAAATAGATTGTGGAAATAATAACTTTAGATGTGAGAAAAGCAAACAACCATAAATATATTCAAACTTTTTTCATTTTTATGAGGACCCAATGACAAATCCTCATACATAATATTTTATAAAATATAATAATTAAATTTACTCAAACTTTAGTTGATTTTACTTAAATTTTACTATAGAAGACAATTATCTAATGTTGTGTAAGAAAGGTTATATGATTGCACATGTGTGTGTGTGTATTATGTGGATGAATTAGCTCAAGTTACTTTGGGAGCAGTTATTGAAAGGGATTAGGTGTATTAGTATTGTGTAAATAGTTTCCTAAGTGTTTGTGGTGTTATTTTTCTATTAAAATATTACATGTGTATTATTTTTATAACTAAGCAACCACCTTATATTTTTATTAATCTTCCTCAAATTTTCATTTTGACTCATACTCACTTTTTTTCTCACCCACCCACCTCCGACGAGGTCCCTCCCTCTGTAATGGTTGCCACCGAATGACTAGGTTGATTTGGTTAGGTTGAATTCATACTTAGGCATGGTAAAGTTCTAGCTTGACAAAACCCACGTGCTTCTATTTCATTATTTTGTCTTTCTTTCTCAAAAGGAAAAGAAGAGAAACGAGCCAAACTTGAATGCTGAATTTCATACCAAACCCAGCAATTGAATGAATGGAAAATTTGCAGGTGACGATGCCTAATTTGAGCTGAAGATCGGAAGGTGGAGAATGCTAGTTGAGAATGTGAACTGCACAGTAATAAGTGATCTAAAGGTTAGGTGTTGATACCTGAGCTCCTAAGCTTAAGTTAGTATGGTCCAAGCTAAGGAGTGTAATAAATGTCAATGGAAGCAAAAATCCGTATACCTGTGGCAGAAGGCTATTTATAGGTGATGACTAAGGAATATGGTGGACATATACAGATTTGGTGATGTAAGCCTTTGGCCAAATGGGCTTGAATGCAATGAGCTAAAGACTGAGTATCTACACTTGCCTTCCTTTTGAGCTCGGAAATTGCTTTTACCGACTTTGAAATCCCGAGGTGGGAGTGTGTCAATGATTTCTAAGGTCAGATTGGGGAGACCAAGTTAGGGTGGGCAACGATCTCTAAGATTCGAACAATGCGCTGACGTTATAATAAGCATGTTGGCGTTCAGTATTACTGTGCCACGTGATCCTTTACTAGTGGGTTTTTTTAGAGTTATCATATGACAGCCGTCGTTTGGGCTACTCGAAATGCAAAAGGCTGCTAGGATGTGACGTTTGGTCTTCCCGAGCTAAATTATGGCTTCTCCATCATTAGTTGGATGAAGCTGGATCAAACGGTCAGATTTGTTTTGTCTCCTCCTATAAATAGGGAATGGCGGAGTTTCACTCTACTTTTTTGATAAACGTTCAGAGATCGGTACATAGGTCGGAGCGAACTAAAAAAGAAGTATTCTCTTGTGCTGGGATCTCAGCTCAAACTACTTTTTAAAGGTAACTTTACATTCTCAATCTCCTAGGGATCTAGGTCTCTTCTCTCCTTCCAAAGTCGGTTGTAACTTAGGTAAATGGAGAGTTGTTCTTCTGCTGGTAGTGGTGACCCTATGGATTATCTGGAGCCAATCGAGTGCCTCTCTTCCGGTAGATCTCTGAGTGTTTTTGGTGGGTTTCCAAGTGTTTATGGTAAAGCAAGTTCTATTGACACTAGTGAGGGCGTCTTGATCACACATCCTTCTGTATCCCTCTTTGTTCACCCTAGTGTCAGGAACACGTATTCCGTTCTCTAATCTGGGTTTGCCAGGCAGTTTAAACCCAAATTTTCAATCGATTAGGACCACAACACTTTTGATCTTCAAGCCTGTTCTCATAATGCCCCAGTGTGTGAGAACTATCCGAATAACAATTTTTTTACCTTTAGTGTCGCATATATAGAAAGAGTGGGATTCGAGTTGCTCCTTAGTGATTTTGAAATGGATTTCTTCTGCCAGGTGAACGCAGTCCCCTCCCAACTTCATACCAATGGTTGGGGTTTTCTCTAAGCTTTCCAAAATTTGTGTAATTTGTTATCTATAGAGTGTAGGGTAGATGTATTTTTTCATTTTTTTACTTTAAAAGATCTAAAGGAGTCCGACCAGAAATTTCTATACATAGCTGGTCACCATAGGTTAGGTCTAATGAAACTGGTGGAAGAATCGGCCAAAGGCTGGAAAGACCAATTTATCCGGGTCGCAATTTCGAACTGGAAGGGGTTCCTGCATCGGGAATGGCTTTCTTTTTGAATGAAGACTGGACCCCCTAATTTCCCTTGCAATGGAATCAATATGTTAACAAGATACCAGCTTGGGCGATGGGCGAGTATGACTAAGCTGCTTGCAAGATTATATATATTATTTTCGAGCTAACTCTCGAGAAAGCCTATTTGGTCACACTCAAGGCCAAAGATCTAATTGGTCGGTATTTATTGCCTTTGTTTCAATAAATTTTTCTAAGTTCATTGACCGAGCTTATCTTGTTTTGCAGAGAGGAGAATAACCAAGGAAAAAAATAATGTACCTTGCTAAGCTGTCAAAAGCCAAAGCTCAAAAGGCGGTTGGGCTGACCAAGGTTATTGTTGTTGAACCCGTAAGGGTGGTGATTGCTGAGGAAGCTTGAATCCTTCCTCGGAGCCGGATGAAGGAGAGTCATGTGGCCGTAAAGGGTAAGTAGAGAGCGGGGGCAAAGAGGCAAAAGACATCCTCGAGGTCCAATATCGATAAATCGGACCCGTCTTTAAGTCAAACCTTCAATCTTGACTCGGAGGTGAAGCACTTTGAGTTGTTCGCTGCACCTGTGGCGAAAAAGAATAGGGAGCATTCCAGTAATTCTTTTTGGAATGCTCAATTTCCCTTCAACGAACGACTCAAAGCCCTTGCCTTGCCTGTGGATAATATGAAAGTCTCTGACGCCAAAACCAACTTGCTAAGCAAACACCTCATTGACACCATAGGTTAGGCGACTATTATAGCCCAAGATCTACATGAGAGGGTTAGTTCTTCTAATGCCAAAATACAAAAAGTTCGGGAAGAATAAGAGATTACCCGAGCTACTGCAGAGTCTTGTCAGGAGGCCTTAGATAAGGCGCAAGCAAAGGAGGGGGAGACCAAAAGTAAAGTGGAGAACCTGGAGGATGAGCTGGGCCGCGTAAGGGAGGAACAACAACAAGCTCTTGATTTGGCTCGAGCTGTTGAGATTCGAGAGAGGAAATTGTGCTTCCAAATGTCTCGGCGTCTTGATCGGGTTCCCTAGTCGAAGTAGAGATTAAAAGCTCGAGCTAAGCAAAAGATCATAGAAAATTTTGTGGTTGCCCATGAGAATGCTTTTGACCTCGCCGCAGAGCAAGTGCGATTGCAAATGCCCAACTTAAATGTTGAGGGCTTCGACTATTATAAGCAGGTGAAGGAGGGCTAGCTGGTTGAGGTGGAAGAGGTGGAAGAGGTGGAGGAGGAGGGCCCTGAGCTCCGGATTGACGAGTCGGGCGAGGATCTGGATTCTACTTCTAAGGACAAAGATGTCCTTTGAGGATAAGACAATGTTAGGGGGGGTGGGAATTAGATTTGTAAACAATTTGTATTTGTCTTTGGATAATAATAAGGATTTTATTCTTGATATGGTCGGTGTATTGTGTCATTGTGCCAAGTATTCTACCGATCTCAGGTTTAACTAACAAGTTTAATCGGGAAATTTAGCCCTGATAGAGATAAAAGGACTTAAATTTAATTGGAGATATAGCCCTGATTGGAATTAAAAGACTTAAATTTAATTGGAGATATAGTCCTGATCAGAATCAAAGGACACTAAATTTAAATGAAGATATAGCCCTGATCGAAATCAAAGGACCTTAAATTTAATTGGAGACATAGCCCTAATCGGAATCAAATGACTTTAAATTTAATTGAAGACATAGCCTTGATCGAAGTTAAAGGACTTAAACTTGAGCTGTGGTTGGTATTTGGCAGCGATCGTGAGTTTTGACTCAGGTTATGAGCCTAAATGGATATTTCAGTCTAGAATAATGCCTATTGGTTTTAATGTTGTCGGGGAGTCAGCTCGATATTCACCAACTCGAAGGACATTGTTCCTTTTGTGGTATTGGCCCTTAATTTAGCTCGATTTTTACGAGCTTGAAGGACATTGGTCCTTTGGGGCATTGGCCCTTGATTTAGCTCAATTTTTATGAGCTTGAAAGACATTGATTCTTTGGGGCATTTGCCCTTGATTTAGCTCAATTTTTACGAGCTTGAAGGACATCGATCCTTTGAGGCATTGACCCTTGATTTAGCTCGGTTTTTACAAGCTTGAAGGACATTGGCCCTTGATTTAGCTTGGTTTTTACGAGCTTGAAGGACATTGGTCCTTTGGGGCATTGGCCCTTGACTCTAGAGATGTGAAGAATTTTATTATATATAAATTCGGAGGTTCATTACATTCCATGTTCTCGAGACTTGATCCCCTTCCATGGTCACCAATTTATATGCTCCATTTCTCAATACTTCTTGAACTCGGTAGGGGCCTTCCATGTTTGGTGCGAGCTTTCCCTCATTCAAGTGCTTGCTCGTGATGGCTACTTTCCTAAGTACAAGGTCCCCTTGTTAGAATTCTCTGTGTTTGACCTTGGCATTGTAGTATCTGGTGATCCTTTGTTTGTATGTCAAAGTTTTGAGTCGAGCTTTTTCCCTTTCTTTGTCAAGCAAGTTGAGGTTTACTTGCATTTGTTCTTGGTTATGCTCAAACTCAAAGTATTCTCTCCTCCAGCTTGGCTCACCAACCTCTATTGGGATCATAGCTTCGGCACCATAGGTTAACCTATAAGGTGATTCTCCAATGGAAGTTTGGGAGGTAGTTCTGTAGGACCAAAGTACCCATGAAAATTCTTCAATCCATTTGCTTTTAGTTTGATCTAGCATTTTCTTTATTCATTCTAGGATTATTCTATTTGTCATCTCTACTTGGCCATTTGCTTGTGATGTTCAACCGACGTGAAGTTCAACCTAATGTGGAGGTCAGCACAAAATTTTCTAAAATCTGAGTTATAAACTGGTTCCCGTTATCAGTTGTTATTATGTGGGGGATGTTGAACTTGCAGACAATGAAAGTTTGGACAGACTTCTTAGCATGTTTTGTTGTGATGCTGGCCAGGGGCTCAGCTTCAATCCACTTAGAAAAATAATCAATTGCAACAATTAGAAATTTCTTTTGCCTTGCAGCTCTTAGGAAGGGGCCTAGGAGGTCTAGCCCTCATCTGCAGAACGGCCAGGGTTCCACTGTCGCGTAGAGGTCGGATGGAGGTGCCAGGTGAATGTGCGCAAACCTTTGGCATTTTTCGCATCTTTTAACAAGGTCGGCGGCGTCAGCCCTTAGGGTCGACCAGTAGGAGCCAGCTCGGAGAGCACTGGCTCCTAGCGAGCGGGCTCCTATGTAGTGCTCACATATGCCTTCATGGATTTCCTTCAAAATGTATAAGGATTGGTCTACTGACAAGCATTTCAAGAGGGGTGAAATAGCCTCATTTGTAGAGCACTTATCCCTCCAGGTAGTAGTTGCTGGTTGTTCGTTGGAGCTTCCAAGCTACTGCTTTTTCAATTGATAAGTCTCCTATTTTGAGATAACGCTTGATTGAGGTGATCCAGGTTAGGGTTTCATTTTTTACGTTGAACACGTCGTCTTGTTCAATGTTCAGTTTGATGAGTGTTTCATGTATCACTGTTTGATTATTTCCTAGCTCTTTGCTGCTGGCAAGCTTGGAGAGAAGGTCGGCTCGGGAGTTTTTGCTTTTCAGAATGTGCTGGATTTCGAATTTCTTGAGTTTGAAGGTCGTCATTTTGACCTTGTCTAGATATCTAATCATTTGTGGGTCTTTAGCTTGGTAGTCCCTTTTACTTGGCTGGTCACTAGCTACGAGTCACTCAAAACCTTCAGTTTTTCCGACCCAAGCTCCAAAGCTAGACTGAGGCCAATAATGAGAGCCTTACACTCTGCTTGGTTGTTGGAGGTGGGGAATTCAAAACGTAGAGATTGTTCTATAGTTATGTCTTTTGGCCCTTCAACAATTATCCCTGGTCCTCCTCTTTTCAGGTTGGAAGATCCATCTACCGATAACGTCCAGCTATTGTGGTTGTCATGGCCGAGCTCTTATGTTCGAGTTAACTCTACCACAAAGTCAGCTAAAGCTTGTGCTTTGATTGCACCTCGTGGCTCGTATAAGAGGGCATGCTCTGAAAGTTCTAGTGACTACATGAGCATTCGACCAGCAAGGTCAGGTTTTTGGATCACCTGTCTTACTGATTGATCAATTTGAATTGTTATTTGGTGGTTTTGGAAGTACGATATAAGGCAGTGCGCTGAGAGGAGAAGCGAGTATGCGAGCTTCTCAATTTTATGGTACTTAAGCTTGGAACCTTGGAAGGAATGACTGATGTAGTAGATGGGAAATTTGATTTTATTTTCTTCTCGGATAAGGGCGGAACTGACAGCTTAGTCGCTGGTGGCAAGATATATATAGAGGGTTTCTGCTGGTTTTGGTTTGGACAGGATGGGAGGTGAGGTGAGGTGAGGTATTGCTTTAGCTACTCGAAGGCTTGTTGGCATTCCAAGGTCCATTTATCTTTTTAAGCGTTCTGAAGAATGGGAGAGCTCGGTTTGTCAACCTAGACCTAAAGCGGGAGAGAGCTGCGATTTTGCCAGCTAGTCTTTGGACGTCTCTCACGGTCTTGGGTGGTTCCATCCTTATAATAGCTTCACATTTGTCCGGATTAGCCTAGATACCTCTGCGCATCAACATGAAACCTAAGAATTTTTCAGCTTCGACCCCAAATGCACATTTAGAAGGATTTAAGCGCATGTTGTGTCTGCGAAACTTGATAAACATCTCCTTTAGGTCGGTTAGGTGATTTTCTTCCTAGTGGGATTTGACAAGCATGTCGTCCACGTATACCTCGACGTTTCGACCTATCTGGTTTTTTAAGACCCTGTCCATCAGTCTTTGGTAAGTTACTCCAGTGTTTTTCAATTCGAATGGCATTACTCTGTAGCAGTAGGTTGCAATTTCAGTGATAAAGATTGTGTTGTCCTCATCATCTAAATGCATTCTAATATGGTTATACCCTGAGTAGGTGTCCATGAAGCTTATGAGCTTGTATCCTGATACTCAATTGATGAGCTTATCGATGCTCGGAAGAGGGTAGAAGTCTTTTAGGCATGCTTTATTTAGGTTGGAGAAGTCTACGCACATTTTCCACTTCCCATTGACCTTTTTTACTATCACCATGTTTGACAGCCAGATTGTGTAGAAGATTTCCCTTATGAATCAGGCATCGAGCAGCTTTGTGACTTCTTATTAGATTGTTGCCTGTCATTCTAGTCCGACGACTCTTTATTTTTGTCGGACTGGCTTTGCACCTGTGCCAACAACAAGTTTATGACAAATAAAATTAGGGTCAATATCTGACATGTCAAACATTGTCCATGCGAACAAGTCGGCATTGGCAACCAAGAGTTGATGAGCTTTTTTAGATTAAACGAAGAGATGTTGGATCCCACTTGAACTGTTTGGCTTGGGCTATTTTTGACCTGGAATGGAACGAGCTCGCCCTTGGACCTGGGTCGGGCTTTTTGGTTTTCCCTTCTATTGTCGAGCTCACTAATGCGGATTGGACTACTGGTGGGTGGTTGTTCGATGGTCAGGCTGATGTTATAACATGTTCTTTCGAGGAGTTGATCTCCTCTTGCCTGTCCAACAGTTCCAGAGGTAGTGGGGAATTTGAGCAATATGTGTCTTGTTAAAACTATAGCATCAATTCGGTTAAGAGATGGACGCCCCAAGATGATATTGTAAGTAGAAGGACAATCGACGACCAGGAATCTAACGTCGGCACTAGCTAAGTTGGAAAAGTTTCTCAAGGTTGTTCTGAAGGTAATGGTGTCTTTGACTTCAACTTGAGTTCTAGAGAAGCCCACGATGATTCCGGGGTAATGTTTGAGGTCGGAGGTTGAGATTCTGAGCTAGGCGAATACATGGTAGAATAGGACATCAGTGGAGCTACCTTGGTCGACTAGGACCTTATGAATTTCATAGTTGGCAATAAAGCAAAGTATGACCATGGGGTCATCGTACTCTGGATCGATGGTCCTTCATGGCTTGATTTTTTTGGCAACTATGGTATGAAAAATTTCCTTTTTGTACTTTTGAGTTGCCCTTTCGTGCCTTTTGTTGGAGGACCTTGAAGCTCCTCCTCCAGCAAAACCTCATGCAATAGTATGGATGGTCCCCGTGACATTTTGTCTTAGGTCTTCTTGTTGGTTTAGGGGGTTTCTATTAGGAGTCCTACTTCTATGTCAGTTTTGGTCTTGGTGAAGGGGTTGATTTCGTGGTGGCGACATGTTCCGAGGTTAGTATTGTCTATTCGGCTTTTGGACAGGTGTAGAGATCTCGGCTCGGTACTTTTGCAGGTAATCTTTTTGGATAAGGTCCTCTATTAGGTTCTGTAGGTGCTTGCAATCATTTGTATCGTGCCCCTTTTCTCTATGGAAAACACAATATTTTTCTTGCTCCGAGCCTACCATCTTTTTTAGAGGTGAGAGTTAGGCAAGCTTGATGTGGCATATTTCCTCCAATACCCGAACTCGAGTCTAGTTTAGTGGGGTGTAGGTTTTAAAATGAGGTCAAGTTAGGGACCGTTCTCTTTTTCCTCATCTCTTCTCCTCTTGAGGCTTTTTGTCTCGGTTGTGTTTGTTTTTCTCAACTTGACCTAGCACCTCTTCTAAGTTGATGTGCTTGGCTGTTCTAATGAGGAGGTTGGACATGTTTCCAAGTGGGTCGAGGGTGAGGTTTTCGTGCAGGCGACCAGGTCGGAGGCCTGCTTGGATTGCATGGATGACTAGTGCTTCTATTAGGTTTCGAACTTGGAGGGAGAGTTTGGTGTACCTATCCATATAATCTTTTAAAGACTCGGTCTCTCCTTGCTTTAGGGTGGCCAAGATGGCAGAGAATTTTTGGTGGGTCATGCTGGTGGAGAATTTTTAAAGCTAGAGATGTTGTTTGATGGAAGGCTAGAAAACCATTGGAGGGCTACTTTGCGTAGAGTTGTTGGGAAAGCTCGGCACATGATTTCTTCTACAGTGCCTGCCAAGAGCATAACCGAATTGTAATTTTCTAAATGCTCTTGTGAGTCGGTTGATCCATCGTCGAAAGGGATTAAGACACCCACAGCCAAAGTTATGTCTCAATCTCTTCACATGGGTTAGGATCCAGCGAAAACATCTATGCTCTAACTTCCATGCTACATATGACCTCCTAGACTTCAGAATTGGCCTTGGAGCTCTGAATGAAAGTTGTAGATAATTCTCTTAGCTTTCTTACAAGGTAAAACTCGTAATTTTTAGACATCCAGAACTAAAAATATGCATGAAACACAGAGACAACATAAAATGCCTAGTATTGTTGAAAAATGCAATTAGGCCCAATTGAATCCAAACTCATGAAATGGGGCCCAAGCCCAATCAAATAAGCTCAAAAGAGATTTAAGAAGCTAGAAATGAGGGATAATTACTGCATATAAAGTGTGATTATCATTCTTTGGTGTCACTTTTCTGGTTTAAGCCATCTTTTTGGGTTTTCAAACCCAACAATTTCTCTTCCTCTTTTTTTTTTGTGCCATAACTTTTGCTTAGACCGTCTTTTTAAGTTTTCAGTCTAACGGACTTTTTTTTTTTAGAGGTAATATTTCTTCACTGCATCAGAATTTATAGGTCTAAAAAGTTCTTGCCATTCCATATTTGTAAGGATCAATGCTCCTCTTGAAAATGCATGTTTGATAATGTATAGCCCTTGGTGAGTTGGGGCCCATTTTCCTCTAGCATTTTCTTGATGTGGTAAAATCTTTTTTAACACTAAGTCTCCTGGTTGGAACTCCTGAGGTCGAACTTTTTTGTTAAATGCTCTAGTCATCCTTTGTTAATATTATTGCCCATGACAAATTGCTGTCAATCTTTTTTCCTCAATCATGTTCAACTGTTCATATTTAACTCTCGCCCATTCAAATTTCTCTAATTCTGTCTCCATTAAAACTCTGAGCGACGGGATCTCAACTTCTATTGGAGTACAACTTTCATACCATACACCAGAGAATAGGGCGTTGCTCCAGTGATCGGACAGAAGTACAATAGGCATGCAATGTGTAAGGAAGCATCTTAGACCAATCTTTATAAGTTATCACCATCTTTTCAATTATTTTCTTGATATTTTTATTGGCAGCCTCCACAGCTCCATTCATTTGTGGCCTATTGGGTGAGGAATTGTGATGCTTAATTGTAAATTGCTTGCACAACTTTTGTATTTCAGCACCATTCAAATTAGGAGCATTGTCGGTAATAATCCTCTTAGGTTGCCCATATCGACAAATAATGTTCGTCTTTATGAATTTGACAACCGCTCTCTGGGTCACTTTAACATATGAAACAGCTTCCACCTATTTTGTGAAGTAATTGATTGCCATTAAGATGAAACGATGCCCATTAGAGGCATTTGGATTAATGGATCCTATGACATCGATTCTCAACATTGAGAACGGTCAAGGTGTTGCCAGATTTTGAAGAGGAAATGGTGGAGCATTGATGCGATCCACATAAATTTGGCATTTATGACATTTTCTGAAGTAATTAATATGATTTCTCTTTAGCGTCATCCAGTAATACCCAGCTCATAAGACTTTTTGAGTTATCATATGATCATTTGCATGAGTGACACATATTCCATCATTAACAACGCTCAAAATACAATTGGCTTCTTTCGCATCAACACACCGCAAGAGTGTGCCATCATGATTTCTTTTATAAAGAATCTATCCGCTCAAAAAGAAACCTAGAGCCATACACCGGATAGTCTTTTATCATTTTCATTTGCCCCAGCTGGATACTCTATGAGTTTGATGTATTGCATGATATTATGATACCAAGGACGACCATCAGGCTCTTCTTCTACATTTGAATAGTAGGTGGGCTTATCTTTTAATTTTACTTGTACTGGCTTCACCACTATTCCACAATTGAGCTTGGTCATTACTGTCAAAGTTGTCAAGGCATCAGTAAACTGATTTTTGTCACAAGTTAAATAGAAAAAAGTAATATCTTCAAATTTTTCAATCAACTGTGTCAAATATTTTTTATACGGTATTAATTTTTGGATCTCTAGTTTATCATTATTCTTTCACCTAATAGATAATAAGGGCAGAATCCCCAAAAACATCAAAAGTGCCAATTTTTAAATCTAAAGCTTCTTGCAAACCCCTCACACAAGCTTCATATTCGGCCACATTATTAGTACAATCAAATTCTAACTTGATGGTTATTGGGAATTGCTCCCCTTTCGGTGAAACAATCACAACTTTGATCCCTTTCCCCGCACACATTTACCACCCCATCAAAGTAATATTTCATCTTGTTCCTTTATCATTCTCCTTTTCAATTGCAAGAATGTCCTCATCCAAAAATTTAAATTTCATAGGCTAATAATCATCAATGAGACTTTAGTCAAATGATCAGCGATTACACTCCATTTTACTGCCTTCTTAGTCATATGCATCACGTCATATTTAAAAAGGACAATTTGTCATTTTGCTAACCGTCCCAAAAGATAAGGTTTTTCAAAGATGAACTTGATTGGATCCATACGGGAGATGAGCCATGTAGTATGGTATAACATGTATTGTAGGAGTCTACTAGCCACCCAAACTAGAGCACAACAATTTTTTTCTACAATAGCATATTTTGTCTCGTACTCAGTAAACTTCTTACTCAAGTAATAGATAGTTATTTCTTTCCTTCCACTTTCATCTTGCTGCCCTAGCACACTCCCCATTGACTCATGCAACACAGTCAAATATAAAATAATCGGTCATCCTAGGGTTGGAGGTACAAACACTGGGGGATTGAGTAAATACTCTTTAACCTTATCAAAGGGCCCCTGACACCTTTCATCCCATTTGTTCGGGTTATTCTTCTTTAGCAATTTAAAAATTGGTTCGCAGATGTGCGTGAGATTTGAAATGAATCTTGCTATGTAATTAAGCCTCCTAAGGAAACTCCGGACTTCTTTCTCTGATTTCGGATGTTGCATTTCTCGGATTGCTTGAACTTTGTCTGGGTCTACTTCAATCCCTCTCTCACTGACAATAAACCCTAGCACTTTCTCTGATGTCGCACCAAAAGTGCATTTGGCGGGATTCAATCTTAGTTTGTATTTTCTCAACCTTTCAAACAACTTTTGAAGTATGTCTATATGACTATTCCCTTCTTTTGACTTAGCCACCATATCATCAACGTACACCTCAATCTCTTTGTGCATCATGTCATGAAACAACGTGACCATAGCCCTTTAATAAGTAGCCCCTACATTCTTCAACCCAAACGACATTACTCTATAACAATATGTGCCTCAATGAGTGATAAACGTAGTTTTCTCTTTATCTTCCTCAGCCATCAAAATCTGATTATATCTTGAATACTTATCCATGAATGAGCATCGATGATTTTTGGCTGTATTATCAACAAGCACATCTATATGAGGTAAAATGAAGTCATATTTGGGACTAGACCTGTTCAAATCTAGAAAGTTCACATGCATTCTCATTCGACCATCCTTTTTAGGCACTGGAACTATATTTGCAATCCATTCTGGGTAAGTAGACACTTCTAAAAATTCAGTTTCTATTTGCTTGATTACTTTTNCAAAATCTGATTATATCTTGAATACTTATCCATGAATGAGTATTGATGATTTTTGGTTGTATTATCAACAAGCACATCTATATGAGGTAAAATGAAGTCATATTTGGGACTAGACCTGTTCAAATCTAGAAAGTTCACATGCATTCTTATTCGACCATCCTTTTTAGGCACTGAAACTATATTTGCAATCCATTCTGGGTAAGTAGACACTTCTAAAAATTCAGTTTCTATTTGCTTGATTACTTTTTCCTTTACTTTACTAGACATTTTTAGCCTCATCCGTCTTAACTTCTGTTTAATTGGTTTACAATCTGGATACAAAGGAATTTTATGAGACACAATATCAGGATCGAGACCTGACATGTCTTGATAGGACCAAGTGAAGACATTCATGTATTCTTTGAAGAGAACGGTCATTTTTTCTTTTTCTGGGTTATCAACAATTCTTAATTTTTTCTTTTCATTCTTAGTGCCCATGTTTATAATCTGAATTTGTTCATCATGGGAAATTATTGCCTTTTCATATGACTTGACCATTTTTATAAATTTATCAGAAAGTTCTATATTGGTCGTAACCGTCCATATCAAATTTAATATGAGAATCAATTATCGGACATACATGAGCCTCATCTTGGGACAATGGATCCATGCTAACAAAACTCCTAAGAGATTAAAAATATGACAATGATTAATAAATGAAGAAAAGAGTAGGAGTACAATGACAAGCATCGAAAAATGAAAACAAAAATGAAACAAAGCTCTACGAAAAACTTCTTCATTAAAACTTTTAAATTAAATATGGCTCAATACATCATATAATAAAATTCAAATGACTTTGGACTTCAGTCACATGAAAATAAAATAGCATAGACAATTATTACTCAAAATGAACCACATCTGGCATTAGCTCCATCTCCTAGTTGCTCAAATGTTCCTCATTACCGTAGGGCTAAATCTAACAACTTCTCTTATGATGACCTTCTAGGGTATTCACGGTGTACACAGGCCCAGAAGTAAAGGTCTAGCGAAGATAAGGGATTCTTCTTTCTTCTCCTATTTGGCAATCTCCTTGCAATTCCAGCAGCTCATCTTTTGAAGGCTCATATCTCAACCATTGTTTGCCAACACTCTCAGGGCATAATGCCTTGTAGATTGACCCTCAAGCCTTTCACCATCTGAAAGTCATTCTTCTCCATGATTCTGGTTATTACTTGGTTAACATCTCCTCTCTTTTATAACCTCTTCTCATTGCACTGATTCAATTTCAAGAATTGAAAAGATGACTCTAGTGCTTGCTCTGCTGATTCTACATAGGGTAAAGAACTATACTTGCTCACAAGCATTTCCTATTCTCCTTTAATAGTTATCACACTTCTATCATTAATATATTTCAACATCTAATGTAAAGTAGATGACACTACTCTAGCAGCATGTATCCAAAGCCTTCCCAGAAGTATTATAGAAGTAGGTTCTATGTCCATTACTTGAAAAGATATATCAAACTTGTTTGGCCAAATTTCTAACTGAAGTGGAATATCCCCGAGTACCTCCCTTCTAGTTCCATCAAAAGCTCTCACCACCATGCTGCTAGTTTTGATAAGAGATGGATTTACCGGCAGCTGCATCAAGGTTGAATGAGGAAGAACATTTAGGGTAGACCCATTATCGATCAAAACTTTTGCCACTATATATCCTTCACATTTCAAAGTAATGTGAAAGGCCTTAGTATGGTTGCTTACACTTGGCATAAGTTTCTCATCAGAAAATGAGATCATGCTGACATTACAGATAAAGTTCATCATGTTCCCAAACTTCTCTGGAGTGATGTTTAGACGAACATAAGCTTGATCTAAGAATTTCTGCAGGGTTTTTTTTTGTAGGATTCTGAACTCATAATTAGAGACAATAGTGAAATACGAGCTGAAGTTTTCTTCATTTACTCGATTACATCATACTCACTTTATCTCATTATTTTCAAAAATTCTTCTTCTTCCATGCAACCATCTTGATTGTCTCCTCCTTTGGCCAAAATTTGATCTCTTCCTTCAGTCACAACCTTCCCTTTTTCTTTCTTTTGACGTTCTATCTCTTTTGAAAGATAACACCTGTCACTTCTGGTCATTCCCTCAATTCTTGCTACATTGATAATTACGCTTGACTCTCCTTTCTTTTTCAAATTTAACTCATCAAAACAATTCTTTAGAGTCTTTTCCTTAGTAGATACTACATTTATCCCGTAGTTCCATGACATTGCATGATTACTCTCATAAGAAAAATGTGTTAACACTTGTATAATGACATCATGTTGTACCTGATTAGGTGGTGGACTCGGCAATACCTTAAGAATGAAAGGTTTGAAAACCATTGGCTCATCTTCTACAACATTGATCTCCCCATTAACAACATTATTTTTCTTTTCAAGCCTCAAAACACCTAGCAAAATAATTTTTTGTGCTTGACGTTTAAAGTCTCAATAGTTCTCTATGTCATGGCCTAAACTCTAATAATGCTCATAGAATGATTTACAATCATATTTATCATCTTCATTCAACCCTTTACAATGAACATTCAAATCATACCCAGCTGTTTTCAAGCACTCCCACACCATTTTCATGGGGATTTTAAAATTAGTGATTTTTCTAATCCCTTCCATTTCTCCACTAATGACATCCACACCAGCCATTTCCTTTTGATTGGGCAAAGAGTTAGAGTTCACATTGGGTCTAGCTCCAATCTTTTCAAGCTTAATCACTCATTGCTTAATCAAATACATCACATTATGTTTAAAACCAGGGCAATCTTCAATTGAGTGTCCAACTGCACCTCTATGATATTTGCATTTGAAGTTTGTGTTATACCAATGAGGAAAATATGGTTGAAGGGGATTTGTAGGTCGGGGAGCCATTATGTGGGCATCACACAATTGCCTGAATAATTTAACTTTGGTTATGAAAATTTGGGAAAAATGTTCTTCTCTAAAAAGAGGACGGGGTTGGTTCCTATAACCTTGATAATTTAGCTTAGTGGGTGAATGCATTGTTAGGTAGTTTTTAGAATAATTCTGTGGAGGAGCTTGGTAATTTAGGACAAATGATGTTGAGGATGATGGTGAATTTTGTGTGTATTGTGGATAAGGTGAGGAAATTGTGTTAACTTGGTACAAAGGTGGAAAAACAGGGTTTGGGGAATAATGTGGGCCTTTAGATTGAAAACATGAAGGTGACCTTGGTGTCTACACCCAATTTACTTTCCCCTCATTCTTCTTCTGAAAGTTTCTTTTTTTTTGGCCAGAACCATTACTCTTCACATTAGCCCCTTGCAACTTTCCAAACTTTATAAGGCATTTTATCCTCTCTTTAGCCTTAATTGTATTAGCGAAATCATGAAATAGGCAACCAGTCATTAGTTCAAGGTACGGAGATTTAAAAGTATCAAGAAAGCTATTGCACAATTCTGAATCAAGAAGTGAAGGTTGAACTTCTGAGGCTAAAGTCCTTCATTTTTGTGCATACTCTTTAAAGGACTCACTCGTTCTTTTTTGCATACTCTTTAATTGCTCTCTTGTTAGGGCAATATCATAGTTGAACTTGTAATGCTTCTAGAAGACATATGCTAAATTTGCTCAACTCCGTATCTTGGTACAGTTCAGATTTATGAATCAATTATAAACAGCACCAGTTAGATTCTTAGAGAAGAAGTGAATCACCATCATCTCATCCTCCTCTACAGCGGTCATATCAGTAATGTATGATACCAAGTGAAACTTTGGAATCCCAATACCATCATACTTTTGAAACTTAAGAAGCTTAAAATCTCTCGAGATCAACACACCAAGAGTAAACTGCAACTGCTTGATCCCCACAGCACCAAAAGAGCTAGTCATTTCCATAGCTCAAATCATTTCTTCAAGAGTTAACAATTTCTCCTTTTACTCAGACATTTGTTTTTCCTTCTCATTCCCTTTCTCAAAGTGCGTGCTTAGTGGTAGATTTTGGGTGTTGAAATTAGGAATGTAATAAGTAATTTGATGTGTATAAGTGAAAACACCACATTGATTCTCGTTTGGATTGAAGGCAACTTTAATCGGATATACAGCCGAAATCGAAGTTGATAGCAACATGATGTATAGAGTGTCTGATGGTTGGGTAATAGGTGGAATTGTGAAATTGGGGTCAAATCCATGTCCAAGGGCAGATGTAGGAGCCATCATGTGTGAAGACATACCCCATATCGAAGTAAATTGAGAAGTTGAAGAAACTGACTCATTAGACGGCAATGGTAAAAATAGAGCTGTTTGAGAAATTGGAGGAATTGTAATGTTGCTTGGGCCTTCAGACACCCCTTTTAGCTTCAAACTTTCAGTCAATAATTTCAGTATTTCATCAATTCGGTCATTAATTCCTTCTAACTCAGCCCCAAAATCTCTATTCTGATATTGAGTCTCTTCCATGGCTGTGATAGTTCTGGACTTGAGTACAATTAACCTTTTGATTGAATATTTTTTTATTGAACTTAAGTTTCTTTGAACGACCAATTATGAATTATCCTTTAAAAAAAGAAAGATCAAGAGTAATAAGAAAATAAAGAATAATGTACAACAACTAAAATTGAAAGTTTTTTTTTTTGACGAATTGTTAGCATGACTTCATATTTTCTAATTGTGCGCAATAAAAAAATGACAGATCTCTTTTATAAAAATATATAGCAACCTATAAGAGAGATTAGCGTGATTGAATCTCGTGAAAGCATATTACTCCTCACAGGAAACAATCTTTTATCCTTCCTTCAAGCCTTCATTTAGGATTCCTCAATTAACCAATTTTATAAGAGTATAGAGCTCCCTACAAAATTAATTAATTTAAGTGAATCTTGTAAAAGCATATAACTCCTTGTAAGAAGCACTTTTACACAACAAACAAAAGCAATTTGAAACAAATATTCTTCCATTACATTCACTGATTCAAAATCTATTGGTCCTTGAAAGCTTCTCGATACATAAATGTTCATAGAAGAGATTGCACAAAACTAATTCAACCCATATACATCAATCAACATCTCTTTACATTTAGCTATCAGTTTTTNAATATATAGCAACCTATAAGAGAGATTAGCGTGATTGAATCTCGTGAAAGCATATTACTCCTCACAGGAAACAATCTTTTATCCTTCCTTCAAGCCTTCATTTAGGATTCCTCAATTAACCAATTTTATAAGAGTATAGAGCTCCCTACAAAATTAATTAACTTAAGTGAATCTTGTAAAAGCATATAACTCCTTGTAAGAAGCACTTTTACACAACAAACGAAAGCAATTTGAAACAAATATTCTTCCATTACATTCACTGATTCAAAATCTATTGGTCCTTGAAAGCTTCTCGATACATAAATGTTCATAGAAGAGATTGCACAAAACTAATTCAACCCATATACATCAATCAACATCTCTTTACATTTAGCTATCAGTTTTTCAACCTCAGGGATAGGTTTCAAACAAGGATTAAGAGTTCCTTCGACCACCAAGACTTGTCGATGCAATGTTTCAGCTCAGAATTGCAACCCCTCAACAGGGCATTCTATGCTTTTGTCCCCAATGAACAGCTACATCTCCTCTGAAGGCAACCTCACTTCTTAGTTGCTTGATTTCATCTTGGATGTCATTGACTTGCGAACTCAAATCATTGCATTGTCCGCCTTTTGATCTTGCATCCTCTTCAGCTTTAAGCCTCTTTCTCTTGGCTTCATGAACCTTTTCCTCTAGGCTAATCACATGTCGTCCATGAACATCCCTCTCTTGTTGTATTTCCTTTTCTAAAGATGTGATATTCTTCTTGTACTTAGCTGATTCTGCCCTATAATGGGCTACCTCTCTCTTTAGCTTTTAAGTTGCATCTTGCGCCTCCATTTCTCACATTTTCTGTAGCAACAGGGCATTCTTTTCTTTCAGCCTTTGTTTCTCTTCTTCAACTTTTGATAGCTTCCCATCCATTTCTTTTACCCTTAGCATCTCTCTAACCACTTGATCGGTCTTCGAATCTTCAAACAAAGGTTCATGCGCATGTTGAATCACTTTTGGCGTTATCAAATTCTTTTTTCGGGACTGAAATCAATTCTTATACTCCACTTCAACGTGCCTCCCCACCAGGCTAAAATTCTCTCCATGAATAGTCATATGCTTCCAAGCTTGGATGATCCTCATAAGTTTATCCGTATCTATTTGGTCTTTGTACTTAAAATAAATCTCCGAAAGCTCATCTGTTTGTGGAATAAATTGCAGACGACCAAACTGGCGAAACACCAAGAGAGGAGTATAGGCGACACACCCACGAGTTCCCATAAGCAAAACACATGAGAAGTCTCTATAGCTAATCAAAATGCCAAAACCCCCTACCCAAGGTATAGTCCACTTAACAGTTTGCTCGGATGCTTTGTCTAGCTCTTCCAACCATCTTTGTCTGTTCCATTCCCTGGACAGCTTTATCATATGAAAATTTTGGAGAAGATTTTCAGTCCGAACATATCTTTTCATGCAATCAAATTGTCTTCCCAGAATGTGACAAAATAACTAGACATATAGTAGCTGGGTACAACATCTTAACTTGCCTCCTCCTCTCTTTCTACACCAATTAAGGGATAAAGATGTATCATATAGGATGGCCGGGACTGGATTCACACCGTTGCAAAGAAACTTGTGGAAGATGTCTATCGCTTCATGGCTAATTGAGTTCTTATTACTCGGAAAAAACACTAGCCCAAATATAACCAGGAAAAGGGATGCTCCTCCCATTGTCCTAGACAGACAGGTTACCTTAGTGTTAGGATTTTTAACCTAACGGCTAGGTTCTAACCTAAATCGGACAGCATTATGACTACATAACGTGCATAGTTTGGTAATGGTACTATTAGTCCTAAAAAGGTCAGGTCCTTGGATTACCTCCATAAGAACGATGAAGATCACACCCTACTAACCTGGTTCACTCGGGGACAGCCCCTCAGTTTACCCATATTAGTAGAATGATCCACAATTCAAGCGGAAGCTTTCATGTAAATCACCGAAGGATAAACCTCCTGGTAATAACACTAGACCCCCTTCTAATCTTAGGTTTAATGTGGCCCGGGTGTAGAGCCGATGAGTAGTGTGTAGGGTTAGTGTAAGTGTTCAGTGTGTAGGAGGAGCAAACATACCTTAACCAAAAATTTACTCAAACCACCTCAACTGCAAATAAAAGAGAAACATATGCAACAAACTAAGAATATTTACAAAATACAACAAATAAATACAACAAATATAAAATAATGGAAAAAAAATTTAGAATGAATAAAACACATATTGGCCACATCAGATTTGCATAGCTAATTTACTGTGTTTGACTCTCTCACATTAGTCCCCAATGGAGTTGCCAAACTGTTACAACGTAATCGAGTGGTAGCCGCGACGTGAATGGTTGACCGAATTTAAGAAAAAATAGGAGTCGCCATCAATTGTTTTAAAAAATATGGTATAATTGGAAACACTTTTTATTTTATTATTTTTTTAAGGTCTACGTACCAAAGATTGGTTCAGGAGTCNAAAATAGTAATCACCATCAATTGTTTTAAAAAATATGGTATAATTGGAAACACTTTTTATTTTATTATTTTTTTAAGGTCTACGTACCAAAGATTGGTTCAGGAGTCTGTGTATGCGTGGGGAAGATGTTAGGCACCCCACAGCATCCGTCTAGAGACGATTACCCTAAATTAGCTATGCAAAGAATACAACAAGATGTGACCAAGAATGTACTTTATTTATTTTTAAAAAAAAGGTACATTCACTAATCAATGGCAGAAAATAAATATGACATGCATGAATTCTAAAGGGTTCAAAATCCTTCTACCCGTTCATCACATATTGTACCCGTCGGGGTGACACTTATCTTTGTCTAGGTCAGATAAAGGAAACCCATCCATATAGGACCAAGTCAGTCTTATCGTCCCATGATAGACAAAGGGCCTATAGATTTTGTAAACCATAACTACAATCCCTAAATGTTATGCAAATGTATGGCTTTACAAATTACAATACTATTCGAGAATAAGGAGAAGGACGAACAATGTTCAAAATTCAAATATGGAAAAACATAAAATCAAACAAACGCTTTGATAAATTTCCTTATCTCTTATTCTTTCACCTGTCAAAGTTTCCAATCACAAATCAAACATGTAAAGAGAAATACTCAAAGGAAAATACGGGTTAGCCAAATATATTCAAGGAAATCAAAACAAATAATCAACAATTCAAATATTTTACAAAAGAAGAATATACATGTCCTATTCACTTACATAAATAGCAAAGAAACCATATTTAAAAAATTAGACAAGAGAGAGATATGAGAAACCAAAATAAACCCAAACATGATGCAATTTCATATCAAATTTTGGAAATGAGTGTCACCAAATTCATGAAAAAGGTTTACATAAAAGCAAAACTATGGGTGCCATGATTCTAGTGCATTTAACAGCATGCAATTTGGATGTTCCTAGCTCAAGGTAGAAGCAAACAAGTAATAAATGTCCAAAATGTGACAGTGCAAAAAACAATAACGAAATTTAAATAAAAATTGGGATCAAGGGAGAGGGAATTTTGATTTGATATTTTGACACAAGAAAGATACATGTTTCATAATTCTAACGAAATGAAAATCATGCCAAATGGAACCTTGTAGCTCAGGTTGTAAAAAGAACATTGACTGTTGCTAGAGAAAAATTTACAGGTTTGATGAAGCAGAAAAATAGCCAACTTTGAATTCGAACTAGGAGTAGGGGAGACAATGAAAAATCTGAAAATTATACCCAATGAAGACATACATCTTACGGTTCTAATGAAATAAGAAACACTCAAATTGAAGCTTTGTAGCTCCACTTAGAGAAAAAGAACCGAGTATTGTCAGTGCTGACTGACAGACCCGAAAATTAAAGAAAGAAGACATGATTGTTTATGAACCTGACCATAATTTCATAATCATGGTTCAACTACAAAAACCAAAGCTTCAACAACCCTTATTTGAATCGAAACAACGAGTTAATAATCCAAAACAGCTATCAAATTGTGACAGAAATGTTTACTCTAACAACTATTCAAAATGGAGGAAGATTATTGAAGGGTCACAAATAAACTGAAAATGGGGAGTGGCAGCCGTTGCGTTGTGCTAGAAATGGCCCAAAAGTCTCTCATATTCTTTTTGTTGATGAATTAATGCTTTTTACTCAGGCTTCTATTACACAAACCAGAGTGGTTAACATGACTATTGCTGAGTTTTGTAGGGCCTCAGGTCTTAAAGTAAATTTTGCTAAGTCCAAAGCTATTTGTTCCCCGAGCATCTCTAGAAGAAAGCAAGATCGTATTAAGCAGTTGTCTAATATTGCTTTCACTGCTAGATTTGATAGTTATCTGGGTACTCCAATATTACATGGGAGAATTAAGAAAAGTGACTTCAGTTTTATCACTGAGAAACTTGCAGGTCGTCTTATGACTTGGAAGCATAAACTTCTCAACAGAACAGGTCACATCACCTTGGCCAAATCAGTGCTTACTTCTATGCCCATTTATACAATGCATACTCTGTGGTTACTTTAATTTGTGTGCCTTGACATTGATAAAACAGTGAGGAAGTTTATTTGGAAGGGAACTGATGGTCACAGTCTTCATTTAGTCAACTGGGAAACTATTACTCTTTCGCGCAAGTTTGGTGGCCTAGGTATCAGGACTGCCCGTCGTTCCAATATCACCCTTCTTGGTAAACTTGTTTGGGATGTGGTGCAAAACAAAGATAAACTTTGGGTTCAAGTTTTAACCCACAAGTACTTATGGGAGGGGGAGAATCTTTTGACCCATACTTGCCCAGCTAACTCCTCGGTTACGTGGAGGTCTATTGTGCGAGCAAAGTCTATTCTTCAAGAGGGATTGAAGTGGTGTGTGGGGAATGGAAATCAAATTCGTCTTTGGCAAGACAGATGGCTAGATAGTGGCATCTTACGAGACCAAGTTGAAGCTATTAATGATGCAGAGTCCTCCATGAGGGTGAGTGATATTATTCTGCATAGTGAATGGAATGTTGATAGCTTACAACATACTCTGCATGAGCAGGTCACAGAGGAAATTATCAGAGTTCCGCTTTCTAGACATGGGGATCTTCAAGACACATTAGTGTGGGGAAGTGCTTCTGATGGAATATATTCAGCTAAGAATGGATATGACTGGCTCCGTAGTAGGGAAGATGTTCATACAGATGAGAGAATGTGGACGTGGATTTGGAGGCTAGGGATCCCAGAAAAAAATAAGAACTTTTATATGGTTAATTATGCATGAGGCCATTCCAACCAACATGCTGCGCCTAAAGCGCCATCTCACCCAAAGTGCAATGTGCTGCAGGTGTCTGACGGATGATGAGAGTATCCTTCATTGTCTTAGGGATTGCATCATGCCTCATCAAATCTGGGTTCACTTTGGTTTTGGAGGAGACGCAAGATTCTGGAACTTTGATCTTCGAACGTGGGTTTCAGTCTACAGCCATGCAAAAACAACAAGCCCAGAGGTGCAGGTTCTTTTTCTTTGCATCATTTGGTGGATTTGGAGGGATCGCAATGAAGAGTTGATGGACGGGTGTCGTTCTCCACTGCTCTATATTATCCATCGAATTAAAGCCATTGTGCATGTTTGCGAAAATGTGTTTCTTTTCAACAAGGAGGTTCGTCACAAGGAAGTTAGGTGGGTATCTTGGCAAGCTCCAAGTCCAGACACGGTAAAGCTTAATGTTGATGGCAGTAGTTTTGGAAACCCAGGGAGAGCAGGGTTCGGAGGCATCATCAGAGATAGCCAAGGGCTGTGGCTTGGGGGTTTCTGTGGTTATATTGGCTTTGGTACCAACATCAAAGCAAAGCTTATGGCAATTAGGAATGGCTTGCAAGCTTGCTGGGAAAGAGGCTTTAGGACTCTGACTTGTGAATCAGATTCCTTAGAGGCGATCAACTTGATAAACAATGCAGATGTTAACTTTCATATCCATGGGTGCATTTTGAGTGACTTTAGACATATTATGAGAAGATCTTGACATCTAGAGGTGCGACATGTGTTGAGAGAAGCTAACCAAGGGGCTGATTTCATGGCAAAAAAAGGAGCACATGGGCAAGAGGGTTAGTATTTTTTTTGATCAGCCTCTCCCTGAAGTTCTGATAGTCTTGTTGGCAGATAGGATGGCTGTTGCCTTCCCTAGGCTGTAGTTTTTTTTTTTTTNTTTTTTTTTTTTTTTCGCTATTGTAACCAAAAAAAAACATATCCATACATCCAAATATTGTTATGATAAATGGAACTTAAGAAAACTTAGCTCCTTGACTCCAAACTGCCACAATGTGCATAGAAAATTACCAAAGAGCTATAATAAAGCAGCATCAAAACATGAATCTTTAATTTTTTTTTTTTTTAAAAAAAAGCACACGCCACTTACCAACAGCAATTTCAAGTTAAAAAAATGAGAACAACTTATGATCAAATAACTCAAACAAACCAAATTGAAACCTTTGAGCAATGTAATGGATTAAAGATTAAACTAGAAAATAAGATATTACTACATTTTTCAGCATGACTATTATAGACCTTTTTACCCAAATAAATTTTTATGGTAATGAGAATCATGTTAATATAAACCTAAAACAACATGAACTCAAGTCATAAACTCATGAAAACAATAAGATAAGGAATAAACCAAATTGCAAATAAAACCAACTTTGTATATTCATTTAACAAAACTAGGCAGCCACAAACTTAGCAACAAAGACATGAATATACGGCCTAGTAAAGTCATTCCGACCAGCATTGAATCATTTGTAAAACAGAGGAAGAACACACCTGCATTGGAAGATAAATAAAATGGGCTAAACATAGCCATACACACCCAACCCCAAATAGTTCTCAATTAGTTTAAAACATAGAGAACAATCATGTCAAAGTCAAACTTCAAAATATAATTGTTAAACATATCTATAAATTCCAAAATTAATTCATCAACTCTAAGAGATGCAACTATTTACAAGGCTACCTCTAACAAAATTTTTTTCCTCTGAATCATCTTATCATGAGTTAAAATATAAGCAAAAGACACAAATAAAAAGAAACATCCGAAAATTCAAACAACCAAAAATAAAACTTGAAATATAGATTCCAAGCGAAAATCTAACAAAGCAAGAGAAAAACAAACTAGATATGTATTAGCTGAAACTCCTTGTCCAAAAAGAAGAATAAATACCTAATTTTTTTCTAACAGAGCAACACCAAACACATAAATGAAGCATCCATTTAAGAATAAATCAACATCATCCTCAGAACTTTGAACCAGTAAATAGAAATTTACAATTAAAATATATCATACTAAAAAAAAATACATGAACTAATCCATGGAGGGAGACCAAACCCTTGTTACCAAAATCCCAAAAACGCACAAGATTTGAGGGAGAAATCAAACCAATCCATGAAAAAAAAAACCAGTTCAAACATAGGGAGAGTGAATCATACCTTGAGTACTAGCTTAGTTTAGAATCAATGAAATCCTCTTGCTTGTTAAGTCCACCGAATGCCTCCCTTTCTCTCTTGGTTTTTCTTGTTGCCCTCTTTGGTTCCTATCTTCTCTACTTGGGTTCTGCTTTTTGCTTTGTTGAAATAGGTTCTTTCTTTTTTCTCTATGCCTTTCTTTTTGTCTCTCTTCTCTATTTTCTCTTTTCTTTCTCTAAAAATTAATGATTTTTGTTGCTCTGGATTCTGCCTCTTCTATGTGTATTTTCTCTTGCTTAGCTAAATGAGTTTTTGGCTTTCTTCTCTCTATTTTCTGCTCTCACTTCTATTCTTTTCTCTTGCTGAAAGGTTTTTGGCTTTCTTCTTTTTATTTTTCCTGCTCAACTCAAAATGGATTCCCTCTTGTTTCTCTCTTGTACGCACTAATCCTCTTCCTCCTAAGAAATTTCTCATCACCTTCCTATTTTTTTTTATTTCCTCATTTAGGAAATTTTCACTCCCTTTCCTATTTTGTTTTGCTTCCCAAACCCTAAACCCTAATAAAAAAGTTGGGCTATGCCTATGAATTTTGCAAAAATAATTTTTTTTATTAGAAACCTAAACCCAAGATCACAAAACTCAAAAATGATGTACGCATTTTTTTTTTGGACAAAAATAAAATTTATCAGGATAAAAACGATGTCTACAGTGGGTGTGAAAGAAAATGAGTGTGGGTCAAAATGAAATTTTAAGGAATATTAAAAAAGTGATAACATGGATGTTAAGTTGTAAAGATAATACACATGTAATATTTTAATAAAAAATAATACCACAAGCATATAAAAAATTAGTATTATCAATTTTTAGCTTGGTCCATTTAAAATTAAGCTTTTTTAGACTTGACCTTGCCTGATTTTAAATGAGCTGGCCAAATTTTAAATTTATTTACAATTTTCTTTTATTTTTCTATTTTTAATTAATTTTTATATTTTAAAAATAATATTTAATTAAAAATAATAAAATAATACAAAACAAGTTGCCTTAGTTATTAAACGAGCCTTATAGGCCAAGCACATACCTCATTTTTTAGGCCCAATTAAAATCGAGTTTTTATTTTGGCCCAGCTCATTTTTGACAATATTATAAGAAATTTTACCTAAATTTTATCTATAAAAGCACTTATCAGTATTTGAAAAAAATTATGTTATTTTCCTTGAAAAAAAAATTAGGGAGAACTATTAAAAGAGAAATAGAACTATAAAATAAAAAAACCCAATAAAATAAAATAAAAGTTTTTTAAATCTTTTTTATATTTAGAAATGATTAATATATAAATAATATGTGTATAAATTAATTATTTTTAAGTTTATTTAAAAATAAAATAAATTATATTATATATCTAACAAATTATATTTTATATTTAATAAAATATAAAAATTACGTATATTTATCAAGTCAATATAATATAACATATTCATATAATATCATAAAATCTCTAAATAAAAAATAATGTACATTTGAACCAGCAAAACAACCGAAGAGATACTTTGATAGATTGAAAAACGACGTCGCTACAGCACCGAAAATGTGTCTATTCCACGCTGACTTGTTCATCGTCTTCATATTTTCTTCTATCTCATCTGTCCAAAAACTAGAAACACTTACCCCATTCTCATTTCAAACCTCCTTCTCACTCCTCCTAACTCTCAAAACCCCAAATTTGTTGCATGCACTATCTCTCCGTTTCTCTTTTTATAGCATTTCTCCGATTTCTTGATCAAACTCCGTAGTCTCTGCCAATTCCGGAAGAGAAACTAGTGGGAGACCAAAATGTCGTCGTGGCTGAGATCTGCGATGAACAAAGCAGCGGAGGTTGGGAACAAGAACAACCTCACTCGCACTGTCAAGAACTACGCTGATTCCGTAGTTCAACATGCCGGCCAAGCTGTGGCTGAGGGCGCCAAAATCCTTCAGGATCGGATTGTAATTTCCTATCCTTGATTTCATTCCTTTTCCAGTTATTTGCAGTATTTATGTGTTTATTTTTTGTTTTGTGCTGTCTGTTTTTGAATTCGTTGTTTATTTTTTATTATTTCCATTTCAATTAGAAAATATTCTTTTTTTGGGTGAATTATTCTAGTTTAAGCTGAAATCGATTAAATAGTTGTCAAAGTTCGTGTTTTTTTTTTTTTTTTGGTTTTACTGAGGCNTTTTTATGGGTTTACTGAGGCATTTTAATTATTTTTTTTCCCCTTTTTGATTTTCCTGATTGTTGTGTCATTGTGCATTTTTGGGTAAATTATTCTTATTTAAGCTGAAATCGCTTAAATACTTGCCCAGTTCGTGCTTTTTCCCTCTTTTTGATTTGCCTGATTGTTGGGTCATTGTGCATTTTTCTTAACGTATCTTTGTTTTCCTCGTTTAGTATTTTCATTGGGTAGGGTGGGGGAGGGATATCCCCTTTTGTCTTATAGTTTACCAGCTTTTTTGTTTCTGTTAAATTCAAAAAGGAGTTTATAAGTTCTTTAGATTGTGAACAATCTAAACATAACTTTCGAAAACTATAAATTCTGAATTATTTGGTTGTAGTTAAAGTACTGGTATAATTGTCAATGGCGAGTGGGTCTAATGGCACCTCCTCGGTCATAGGAACTAGAGTGTTTGATGTTAGGGGTTCTATTCATGTCATGTACTCCCCTCCCTTTTCCCAGCACAATTCACTCCTTTATTATAAAAAAAAAGTACTGGTATCATTTTGGTTTATAGTGTTTGTTATCAAAACAATGAGAATACCAAGGTCATGTTAGATATTCATATATTATGGTTTCTATATATTTTGTGCACATGCAGGCGGCTCGGAATTTTAGAAGTCTTAAGCAGACGGTTAAAAGATTGGAAGAAGCTGCTATCTCCTACAGGGGCCCTGAAAGAGTACAGTTGCTCAGAAGATGGTTAATTGTGCTTGAAGAGTTTGAGAAATATTCAGGAGACTTGGCTGAAGGTAAAGAGAAGAAGACCCTCGAGCAGCACCTTGGCTTAGATGAAGCAAGGGAGAGTCCAAGAAAATCATCTCTGGTTAGTAACCTTTCTCTGTACGATGTTTTCTGTCTTTTTTCGATTAGTTGAACTGATTTATGGTTACTATGTTAGAATGTTGTTCGAAATTTTCCAGAGTTTTGGACCTTTTGGTTATAATTTTAATGACCTGGTAGAGTCCTGAAATTATGATATATTATGCAAAAGCTTTTCTCGTGCTTCTACTTTGCATAAACAAGTCTACTTCAGCAGCTTTGCTGTTTGTTTTCCTGATACTACTGTTAATGGCTGAAAATCAGCATGGTGTTACACTGTTTTAGATGACAAGGAGACTCTTGGGTTATTTGCACCTTGTTTCTAATTCCATTGAGTTACAGGAGGAACCTTCTGTTTAGTTAGTATTATGTAAGTGGAATGGTTATATTCATCTGCTATCATGGTACTGTTTCAGAATTACATGGGTGACGGCCTCTTTATTCTTTACCTATTTAGTTGAGGCCAGTTTAAGTTTAGAGTTCGCGCATGTAATCTTGAGAAAGTATTTGGCTGTTATATTTTGATTGTGACACATGCAAACAACAGAAGAAACTTCTCGTTGTTGATATTATAGTTAAACGAGAACCTACAGACTCCAGATATGTGAATAGTTATGTTCTCTCATCTGTTGTTAATATGGGAGAAGAGCTAAAATGACAGAGTAATATTTTCTTGGTTTTACCAGAGTTGCTATTACTCATGTAAAATTCAGTCCAATCCACTCTGTTATGCCATTGCTTTGGAAAATATTTTGAGCTCCTTCTTTGTTAGCTTAGCTGATGACCCATGATGTGTATAAATGATTTCTTATAATTGATATAGAGATTTGAAGCTGCTTATCTAGGTCTTGAAATATTAAATATAATGGCTTGTTTGGCATCCTTTTATCTGAGCTGTTTGTCTTTGTTGTACTGTTATTACTTTTCAGGTTCTATACTACGATACTGATGTTGGAGGTGAACCGTTAAACTTTCGTGATGTTTTTCTTCAAAGTCAGGCTTTGGAGGGTATAACATTATCAATGGTATGTAATGTTTAATTATGTCAATTATTTGTGAAGAATTATGTTGACACATTCTTAGGTTTTGTTGAGGATAACGTAGTTAATTACCATATTATATGTGCTTATATCCTTGTGGAACAGGAGACTACACATTCTGGGTAGTCTTTCCAATTCCCAAAGTATCTATTGCATAGATTGAACTGGGAACCTGCCCTTAATAAATGGGAAAGGCTAGCACAAGGCCAATTGAAGTGTTCTCAGATATACTACTACATGCTTGGTAAGCGTAAAGCAGTCATAATTCAAGAAGTCTTAACAAAAAGGGGGAAAAAGAATAGTTTTGTTTCAAGAAGTAGATTTGTGATGTTTGGCATGACAATAACTTTGAAATCCTGAGTTGCAAGATACAAACATTGAGGTACAGCTGTGGAGTTTAAGAATTTAAGTTGTGTTTTGTTCTCATCCTTTCTTTGATAATGGGTGGGGATGAATTTAGAATTCAATATTCATGTGTCTTGTGTTTGGACTCAATCAGAGGCAACAAAATATGGCTGATAGTGTTTGCAATCTGAAAAGAAAATAGTGATAAGAATAAATTTTATTAAGACAAGGAAGGAGAATAAGATATCCTCCTGAATGGTAGGGGTGTAAGAAAACCGAACCAAAGCACTGTTCCATTGGTTTTGTTTGGTTATTTTTTCATGGAAACCAATGAGGTTAGTTCAGTTAGTGGTTTTTGAAGTAGGAAACCGTGGTTAACCAAACTGAACTGATATATATATATATAATTCAATGGGTAATATTGTGCCATTTCAACCCCATAAGTCATAGTCCTATTTCATTTTTTTCCCTTCTTCAGTCAGCTATTTGAGGTTGAAGCCTCATCCCTTTTCTTTCCTCTTATTCTCTCAATTTCTCTTTCTGTCTGAAAACTCAAGTCCCTAACCCTCCCTCTATAACTCTTTTCTCTCATTTCTAGCTGAAATAATTTATTTTCTCCCAAAGAGGCAAAGGTGGTGGCAATTGGTGAAGATGTGGTGGTGCATGGCGGGGAANGTAGTGGTTTTTGAAGTAGGAAACCGTGGTTAACCAAACTGAACTGATATATATATATATATAATTCAATGGGTAATACTGTGCCATTTCAACCCCATAAGTCATAGTCCTATTTCATTTTTTTCCCTTCTTCAGTCAGCTATTTGAGCTTGAAGCCTCATCCCTTTTCTTTCCTCTTATTCTCTCAATTTCTCTTTCTGTCTGAAAACTCAAGTCCCTAACCCTCCCTCTATAACTCTTTTCTCTCATTTCTAGCTGAAATAATTTATTTTCTCCCAAAGAGGCAAAGGTGGTGGCAATTGGTGAAGATGTGGTGGTGCATGGCGGGGAAGCCTATGTGAATTTTTTCTTATCTCTTTTGATCTCTAAAAGACGCATTTTTCTGACTTTTTATTTTTGTGGTCCATCTTGAAAAAGAATGTCCTCTTTCGTTCTTGGCTGCTTCTTCTCCACTTGAAATTAGTCACATACCCAGATGGCCATTGTTCTGTATCAGAACTTGATTCTGTTCTAACTGATAATGCCTTTTGTTTTCTGATCATAATTAAGCTCAACTCAGTAATGGTTCCTTCTTTCCTTGAATTTTCATGGGTATTTTTCTGGAACTCATTCAGGTGATAATGGTGAAGCTGGAAACTTGGGGATGGGAATGGCAAAACCGATCAAAACCATTTGGATTTTATGAAAGAAGTTGCTAAAACTGAATCAAACCAAACCGGTTGAAGTTGATTGGTTTGGTTTTAAAAATTGCTAAAAATTGAACCAAACTGGACCGATAACACTTCTATTGAGCAGAAACACACTAAAATAAAACAGCTGAAAATTGATTTCCTTTCTTTCATAGTTTTGCATTTGATCCTTTCAATTTAAAGTTTATAGAAATTTTATTAGTGCGTGTGTTGTAAAGATTGCAATTCTATTTCTTGTAGTGCATGGTGCATTTACATTTCTTACACTCTATCTAAATTCTATTAATTTTCTTAGTTAAAGACATGGCTGTGAAATGTCAAATGTAATGTGACAAATCTACAAGGCTTGAGCAATGAAATTTCCAATTATGATGTGTAGCTTGTATCTTTATTTTGTGTATGTTTATTATGTAATTGTCCAATTATGATTCTGAAAATAATAAGTTGCTGATGAGTAAGTATGGAACAACATTTAAGTGCATAGGTTAGAAGTTAGAAGTTGGAAAGTCATTTAATATTAGTTCATCTTATCATTATTTATATTGAAATATTTTTACAATCATTTGTTTATTTCTTTGTGATCAGTTTATTCCTTTGTTAAAAATATTACATTTATATTTATTTTGATCTAGCTGAATATATCTTCTATTTCTTCTTCTGATATTGTTTCTTCAGCTTTATCATTTTGATAGTATTATTGTAATGGTAAAAGAATGTCTTTATGCATAAGTGTAAACCTTTTTTGTAATTGCTGATTTTAGAGGTTAACTGCAGGGTTAACTCTTTTCTATGCCTCAGATTCTTGAAGCTCCTAATGAGGAAGAGGTTACTCTTCTCCTGGAGATGTTCGGGTTAGTCTGCTAGCTTTTGCATTTCTTTTGTATGCGTCCTAATCTGAAAGTGGCAACATGTATATGGTATTTTACCGGCATACAAGTATTATACTTGTCATATTTGATGCCAAAGTTATAAAGCATAATGTTCTGTTGACTGTCTTTTCCTGTATTTGACACCCTTGGGTGAAGATCTGTGTATGATTTATGTGGTAAATTATTGATATTTGTGAACATGATTTTTGGTCAACTAGTTTGTGAGTCTCATTGCACCTTCATTGGAATCTGTTTTGATCTTGCATAGGAAGGATATAATCAATTGCAAGCATTAAATATTTCCATTCAGCCTAACATAGGCCACTCCATTTTTTATCTGTCATTATCTGTAGGCTTTGTCTTACTGGAGGAAAAGAAGTTCATAATGCCATAGTGAGCAGCATACAAGATCTAGCAACAGCTTTTTCAGGCTATCAAGATGAAGTATTGGTAGGAAGAATATGACTATATTAATATCTAGAGATATGGGCATTAAAAGCTTTCCCACCTTTCATTTTTTTGTTGCTTAATTTTATATTATGAGTTCAGTTATAACTTTGATGAGATCTTTGGCAGTAGCTTGATAATCAATATTCACATTGAGTTTCAAGTTACCATCTAAAAAAAAACATTGAGTTTCAAGTACTCAAAACACATTTTGAACTCCTGGACTAGCATTTTTCTGACCGAGTTTTGACTTTTAGTCAGACAACTATCTAATAAAATGAGTAGACTAGCAATTCTTTGTACAACAGATTACTAGGAATAATAAAAATTATTTGAAACTTGAATCATAAATAATTAGGGAACAATAAGATCTGAACTGGATCACTGTTTTCTTCAAAACTTTAAATTCTTAGACAACCAATATGTCAATTGCATTGGCAGTAAATCAGTAAACTCTGAAATGTTCGGTTATGCATTTTCTGAACTTTGACTGTGTTAACACAATTGTGGTCCTAGTCGAACCTTACTCTGATAGAACCCAGTTTTCTTAAATGGTAATGTGATGAGATCTTAAATAATCTTAATATTTTAGGTGTCTAACACTCAATTTATTAGAAGCTTTCAACCTTAATATAAATCAAATTGCTTAAAAATTCTAAGATGGATTTTTGAGTTGTCATAGTTCTGTACCTGTAGAATGTAGGCAGAAGATTAATAAAACACTAATTTTAAAAGCAACCTGACTTTAAACTTCAAAACTCATCCTCACTAACTTAGAAGTTGTGTAAAATAAAAAGCAACTAATGTTTTATCTTAAGTGTGCCAACCAAGAGAGGAAAAGATGAAAAGTAAAACAAATCATATGGAATGGTGTGAACACTCAAATTTTGGAGTAAATATAGCACTATTTATGCTCATAATTTCATAAGTGTGCAGCTGAGAGCTACTCTTTGTTTATCCCTTAGAATGAGATTGTTAATTTGTGAACATTTACTTAAATATTCAGGTCAAGCGGGAGGAATTGCTTCAGTTTGCACAAGGTGCCATTACTGGCTTGAAAATCAATTCTGGTTTTGCAAGGTCAGTACGAAGCAAGGAGTTTGTAATTTTGTTTTCCTTCATGCTGTTCCAGCAATACACTGAAGTTTTTAGGTTTCATCTGGAGCTTGAATTGCATTATCTATAAATTGTCATTAGCATATTGATTTTCTTTAACTTCATTTAATTTTTAATGAGGACAAGGTTCCTCTTGGAAACATATTGGGACCTGAATGGCATGCAGCTTTGAAATATGAATCATCAAAACCCGTATGTGACAGAAGAATCCCACTTTTGTAAATCAATTCATTAATTTTTTTTTTTTTTTGTGAGAAAATCTAAAGGGAATATTTTGCTATTTAATTTTGATTTTATATGTGTTCTTTTTTATTCCATTGTCCTAGTTAACCTTACCAAATATTAACATCATTTCTAGGAATCTATCCCATGAGGTGAAATTACCAATCCCAGCCTCTTGTTTATGCTATCCAAATGTAACTAGAATAAGTGATTATGACTATGCTAGTCTTTTTAGTTTTTTGATAAAAGAAGAACTTCATTAGAAAGAAGGGAAAGGAAAGGAAAGGAGAATAAGGAATCCTCCTAAACCTGAGAAATCTAGTGAAGAAAGAAAACAAAAAGAGCAGTACTTGAGCTCAAAAGAGCTCTCCAATCCTATTGCATACCATAAATAGGAATTCCTTTAAAACAACCCTTGAGCAGAAACCCACATAGTAGTGAAAAAGAGAGGGCTTTAGCAAGGTAGAATGTAGAATCAATAGCAGACATTTAAGGCTAGATAAAAAACTAATTTGAAAACATACAAGATTCACTATTTTGTTTTCTTTTTACATTTTATCCCAAAAATTTTATAAAAAAAACACTTTTAATTATTACATATACTTGTTGGAAATAAATTCAGAATTTTCTAGGTTTGTAACTCCTCCATATTTTAAGGTACTAGTCCTTAGTGAGTCTGTTATAGAGTCATGGGTATTTATGTTAGTGCTCCTTATTTTAAGGGTGGGTTAGTGATAAATAAAAGAGTGAAGTTCAGTAGTCTCCTATACTACTAAAAGTAGGAGTCTTATCTATGTAATCTGTTAGGAACTCAGAAATTAACTAGTAAATCCAGAGATAGATAACCAAGGAATAGAATAAAATACTCAGCAGTGTTATTCAATTCAAAGGTCTAACTACAATGGCCCAGAGCATCAAGTGCCTCAGAGAAATGGATTCTCTGTCAAAGACTAACAGTAAACAACTCTCCCCCTCACATTCCCTATTCTCTTCCTTAAGAACCACCCCACTCACGTGAGCAGTCCCCCTTTCCCTCTAACCGAAAGCCAGCTCAGCCTAATTCTTTATAACAGAATTCCCTTCTGCCCCACTCTTCTTCCTAACAGAATTCCCCTCTGCCCCACTCTTCTGCCTCCTAGTATAGACCTTCCATATTTTGGGCTGGACTCTATCATTGCCGCCCTGTGGAAGCACAGCCTTGTCCTCAAGGCTGAAAGTTGGGAATTGTTGCTGTAAAACCTCCATGTCCTCCCATGTAGTGTCATCCGAGGATCCCCCTTTCCATTTAACAAGACATTGCCTGATTGGAGTGCCCTCCTTTAAAATGTCTCTACTTGCCAAAATTTCTTCAGGTTCTATATTGTCATCCAGTTCAACTTCAAATCCACTAGGCAGCTCTGGTTCAACAGAATAATTCCCAATTGCCCTTTTTAATTGGGATACATGGAAAACTGGATGAATCTTGGAATGTAGGGGCAGCTTTAACTTGTAAGCTACTGTACCATACTTTGCCAAGATCGGATAAGGACCAAAAAATCTAGCAGCCAATTTTTGATTGATTTGCCGGTGGACAGTTTGTTGTCTATGGGGATGCAGCTTTAAGAAGACCCATTCTCCCACTTGATAAGATTGCAGAGTTCTGTGCCTATCAGCAAATCTTTTCATTTGATCTTGTGCTTTGCTCAAATTGTGTTTGAGCTGTGCCAATGCTTCATCTCTGTCAGAGAGTTCATTAGCCACTGCCTCCACCTTTGTCTCACTCCGTAGGTACTTAATTAGAGTAGGAGCCTTTCTGCCATAGACAATCTCAAAGGGAGAAGAACCCGTAGAAGCATGGTAGGAAGTATTGTACCATAATTCTGCCCAAGACACCCAGTATGCCCAGTTTTTTGGTTGCTCAGAAGCAAAGCAACGTAAATATGTCTCTAAGCATCTGTTTAACACTTCGGTTTGTCCATCCGTTTCCGGATGATAGGAAGAACTCATTTTTAACATTGTGCCTTGCATTTGGAAAAGTTCCCTCCAGAAATTACTCAGAAATAAAGGATCACGGTCGCTGATTATTGACTGTGGGATACCATGAAGCCGAACAATTTCTTTGACAAAGAGTTCGGCCACAGTCCTGGCTGAATAGGGATGCTTTAACAGAATAAAATGGCCGTACTTAGATAGGCAATCGACCACTACTAGGATAGCTTCATAACCTTTAGATTTGGGAAGGCCAGTTATGAAATCCATAGAAATGTCCTCCCAAATTTGATTTGGCACTTCCAATGGCTGAAGAAGGCCAGCTGGGGATGTTGCTGCATATTTCTGTCTTTGGCATATATCACAAGACTTCACAAAGTCTTGGATACATCGTTTCATCCCATACCAATACAGATTGCCTGCCACCCTTCTGTAAGTTCGAAGAAAACCCGAATGGCCACCAGTGGGCGATGAATGAAACTCTCTCAAGAGAAGTTGGATGTGAGGTGAAGTGGCCGGGATGACTAAGCGGTTCTTATAAAGCAATACCCTGTGCTGGTAGGAAAAACCCGGATGAGAAGTAGGATTTTCTTGCAGGTCAGAGATGACCTGTTTAAGCTGTGGGTCCAGCTGAACCTCCTGAGCAACAAGGTCTCCTTCCATCCAAACCGGAGAGGAGATTACAGCATGTAACTCTGCAGACTCATGTAGGCGAGATAAGGCATCAGCCGCCTTATTATCCGGACCAGGTTTATAGATTACTTGGAAGCGGTAACCTAACAGTTTGGCCATCCATGACTGCTGATTTGTGGTAGTTATTTTCTGCTGCAACAAGTGTTTCAAACTTCTCTGATCAGTATAGATAACAAAAGCTCTCCCTAATAGGTAGTGTCTCCAATGTTGAACCGCAAGGACCAAGGCCATGAGTTCTTTGTCGTAAGCTGACTTAGATGCATGGCTGCTAGAGAATGCCTTGCTGAAATACGCAATTGGCTTGCGGTTTTGCATCAAAACTGCTCCAATCCCCGTGTCCGAAGCATCACACTCGATTTCGAAGGGTCTTACGAAATCTGGAAGAGCCAAAACGGGAGAAGTAGTCATAATCTTCTTAAGGAGCAGAAAAGCTTCTAATGCTGCTGGTCCCCACTGAAAATTGTCCTTCTTGGTTAGTTCAGTAAGAGGCTTTGCAATTTGCCCATAGCCAACCACAAATTTCCGATAATAACCTGTCAATCCCAAGAAACCTCGGACTCCTTTAACAGTTTTAGGGACTGGCCAATTGATTATTGCTTGTATCTTGGCAGGGTCGGCTGCAACTCCCTTACCCGAAATAACATGCCCAAGATACTCCACCGCCACCCTACCAAAACTGCATTTTTTTTCTGTTTACTACAAACTGATGTCTGGACAGAATCTCAAGAACAGTTTCAAGATGCTTTAGATGAATTGTCCAATCCAAACTATAAATCAAAATGTCATCGAAAAATACCAGCACAAATTTCCTTAGAAAAGGACGAAACAAATCATTCATCACTGATTGGAAAGTTGCCGGGGCAGTAGTGAGCCCAAACGGCATGACTAAAAACTCATAATGTCCATTGTGAGTGCGGAAAGCAGTTTTCGAAACATCAGCCTCATTAACCCGTATTTGGTGAAATCCAAATTTTAAATCCAGCTTGGTAAAATAATAGGCCCCATAGAGCTCATCTAGGAGCTCGTCCACCACTGGTATGGGATATTTGTCAGGGATAGTCACCCTATTCAAGGCTCTATAGTCAATACATAATCTCCAAGTGCTGTCCTTCTTCTTAACTAGAAGTACTGGACTAGAAAAAGGGCTAGAGCTAGGTTGAATGATACCTGAATGGAGCATTTGAGTCACTTGCCTTTCGATTTCTTCTTTATGGTGGTGAGGATATCTATAGGGTCTGACATTGACTGGTCCCTGCCCTTCCTCTAGTGCAATAGAGTGCACACAATTTCTCTTTGGAGGAAGCCCCTTTTTAGCAAGAAAAACAGCTTCGAATTTGTTCATCAAGATTGACATTTCTTGTTGCTGTTGCCTTGTGAATTTATCCTGCTCCTCAACTTCTAAAGCAATAAAAGTATTAGTCCACCTAATTCCCCCTGCTTCAAAATAATTTGCCTCCAAAAAACTATGTAATGAGTTGGGTTATGGAACCCAGACTGATTGCTCTTGGATGTCGCCAAGTTTCCAGGATTGCCTTGCAAAATGACCTTCCGCCCTTTTAATTGAAACTCCATAGTCATGTCCTGCCAGTCCATCAACACTTTCCCAGTGTCTTCAACCAATCCACTCCCAAAATAATATCCATTCCTCCTAAGTCCAAGACATAGGCATCAATCTGAATTTTGAAATTTCCAAACTGAAGTATCAAACCAGAACACTTCCCTTGGGCAATTACTCTATGCCCATCTCCAAGTCGAATTCCCAATCTCGCGGTAGATTGCACCAGCAACCCCAAAGCTTGTGTTAATTCAGTAGAGATGAAATTATGAGTTGCTCCACTGTCAATTAACACTACAACAGTCACCCCTTGTAACACCCGACCTAGTCGCATAGTCTTATTCCCTGTATTGTCATCCTCGGCCCTGTCGAATAATCCCATAGTTTTGCATTCGACTTCCTCTTCTTCCTCGGAATCTTCTACTTCCATCGCAACAATTTCACCCTCTGAATTCAATACTTCGTTTTCGCCCAAAACCAGTAGTCGGAGTTGTTTATCGGCGCATTGGTGGAGTGGGTGATACTTCTCCCCACAGTGGAAACACAGTCCTTTAGTTCTGCGCTCCATAAGCTCCGGGTATGATATATGGCGGAGTCCCTTTTCCTTTTCCGGCAGTCCTCGGCGATCTCCCTCACTCCGTCGAGGAGGAATGGTCGAAGACGGAGAAGGAAATTTGCTCGATGCTTGACCCGAAAAATGCGATCCGGATTAATAACGGTTTCGACCCGAACTCCACATATCGGAGTTAGCAGATTGGCCCACAACGGGAGCCCAGCCCGAATCCCTTTGAACCGGGTAGGAAAGCGATCCATTTCGAGGAGCAGATTCTCGATTGCTCTGTCCCCAATATCTTCCCCGAAACTGGTTTTCTCCCGCATCATCTTCTCCGGCCAGCTCCTCTTCAATGTCTTTTGCCATCTTCATTAGTTGTGGGCGAGAGGAGGGGTTCAGTGTGCGTACCCGACGTCGGATAATTGGTCTTAGGCCACTCATGAAGTAACCGACGTATTGTTCTTCCGGTAACCTGCCTACTTGGGATGATATCAGTTCGAATTTCTCGATATAATCCTCTACAGCTCCTATTTGTTTCAAGGCAGAGAGTTCCTCAAAAGGATTCTCAAACTTTCGACCCCCATAACGAGCAATTAGTGCTCTCTTCAATTTTTCCCAAGTCAGATTATCCTCCGTCTCATATAAGAGATTAAACCAGTGAATAGTAGCTCCTTCCATACTGAGCCTTGAGAGCTTGAGCTTGACCTCATCAGAGGTGTTCTGAACTTCGAAATAAATTTCTGCTCTGGTAATCCACCCAACAGGATCGGTGCTGTTAAACATAGGTAGCTCAACCTTCCGTACTGACATTCGGTATTCCTCTAAGGAATCCTCATGCGCTTCTTCAACTCGGTGGTGATGAGGAGGCACGGTGGTTTTCTCCCCTGAGGTAGAGGAAATCCCCGTTAACATTTTACCAACCTCCTGAAGCAAGGAATGCTGCATATCTCTCAAGGCAGACTTGAAAGAAGATTGCATTTCGCCCATTCCCACCCTTAGTGATGCCAATTCAGCCTCTACAACATCCACTCTATCTGACATTTTTGGTGACATGAACTAACTCTAGGAATCTCTGGGGAATCGACTTATCTTCCCCTTAGTGAAATGGATCCGGCAGGTCGGACCAATTTGTTAGGAACCCAGAAATTAACTAGTAAATCCAGAGATAGATAACCAAGGAATAGAATAAAATACTCAGCAGTGTTATTCAATTCAAAGGTCTAACTACAATGGCCCAGAGCATCAAGCTCCTCAGAGAAATGGATTCTCTGTCAAAGACTAACATTAAACAACTCTCCCCCTCACATTCCCTATTCTCTTCCTTAAGAACCACCCCACTCACGTGAGCAGTCCCCCTTTCCCTCTAACCGAAAGCCAGCTCAGCCGAATTCTTTATAACAGAATTCCCTTCTGCCCCACTCTTCTTCCTAACAGAATTCCCCTCTGCCCCACTCTTCTGCCTCCTAGTATAGACCTTCCATATTTTGGGCTGGACTCTATCATAATCTGTACCAAGTTCTCCTTATTTCAATAAAGTTATAAGTTTCTAGTCTACCCATTTTCTAATAATACTTGCATGCATCACATCTGTACATTTATAGATTTTCTGGAAGTGACTTAGATGAATATATTTACAATTATGGACTTGTGCCCACCACATATGCGTAAGTGCTCGAGTATAAACCTAATATGGGTTTAATATGGATGTTGGCTATTATGCATAGAGGATGCCATATGACAGATGTGTGTTCTGATAGTTGAATCATATGAGACTGTATAATAATTGAGGAGGGGTAATGGTTATATCAAGGGTTTGAGGATTGAATTTGGGGCAAATTTAAATAGAATGCCTTACTTATGAAATTCTGAATCACGGTTAATTTGGGAGCAAAAGGAGGGCAATTAAATGCCAAAACAAGATGAGAGCTGTTCTATGGTTATGAAAAGTAACCATGAAAACTATTAACTAAGGATTTAATATGTTTTAGGGAAAATTCGGGCAAGTATGAATCCAGATTTTGAAGATAAAATGTTTAATGAGGTATAGCCAAAATAAAAGTTAGGGAAAGACTTCAAATTGACAAAAGAAATTAGAAACGAAAAAAAAAAAAAAATTATGGATGAAGCTTGATGATGTGTAGGGTACCTTGCATCATATTTAGGGTTTCTTAGGCATCAGAAAGCCTAGAAGATATCAATTAGGAGTCTTTCTTAATGAATATCAACTGGTCATTGCATCCAAATAAAAGCATTTCAGCATGTCAACAGTTTTTTTTATTCTAATACTGTTTGGACCCTGCACTCATCTTATAACTACTAAGATTTCTACTCATAGTTCTTAATATCGTGTGATACACGATATGTATAAACAAATGGATTTTGATAGTATTGGTAAGGGGTATTGGATATCCAGAAAAATCGTATGAGGTATCGGTGTATTGATGATAGTTAGTAATGTATGGATCGATATGCTGTAACAGAAGAAAACAGACTAAAATTTCAGAGTTTTTGCAAAAAGATTTCAAAGATTTGGGCTGGGTTTCATCATTGGAAACTGTCTCTGTTCTAGGTGCTTCTTCCTCAAAAATTTCACCGTAAGTCTGAGCAATGGTCCTCAATTTCAGATTTCCTATTCTGTGTTCCTGTGTCCCAGCTTGTTCCTGACTCACAAGCTTCTTCCTTAGATTATCTCTTCCTTGAGAGCTTCTTCCATAGCCTTCCTATTCTCTGATCCTTCAGCAATGCAGAGAAGGCCTCTGAAGTCTGAACTTCACAGGCAGTTTTTTTTCTCAATCCCTTTGCAGACTTGATCTTTTAGAGACAAATTCAGGTCTATTTCCTCTTGCAGAGCTGCGGTTGCTAGCCTGCAAGCTGCAGATTCGAAAAAGAAGAAGCTACTGTAGCCTTCTCCTCTCTATCTATTTCCTTCAAGATTATATTGTAGTTTATTGCTTTAACATTGCTAATACTGATGGTGGTATTTTGCTATTTTTTATTATGCAGTCTTCTGTCCATTATATTTCCTTCAAGAAGCTGCACGAATCTTTCCCATGTGCAAGCCACTAAAAAGCCATACATAGCAGCACTTTTTATTGAGTAAATGGTTACACACACATACTTTTTAAAATATGTATATATATATATATATATAATTAATTAATATTATTTAAAAGTATCTTATGATACTTAAATACACTATGACATGCTACAATACACGATATGACAACTATGCTTCCACTAATACTAAACCCTAGAGTACCCAGCTAAGAAAAAAAAAATACCCATAGTATGACCCAAACAACAGAAGCCCAATTATAATGTACAATCGGCAACTACAAAAATTACTAAGATGCACCTAAAATTAAAAAGAAAGAAAAATAGGAAATAAACTTACCAGGCAACTTCCTAGAAAGAAATACAGTGAGAACCTATATCAAAATATTCAAACACATTTCAATACTTCTTTGCTCTTTAAGCTTGTACTTTCTTGATCTTTTTGTGGATGGTCTCTTGCTTCAGAAGTTGATTTGCTTGCACACTGGTGTGTATGTTTAAAATAATCTTTTAAGGAGATATAAAAAATGTTTTCTGATAGAAGAAGAAATTCATTAGATATAAAGAAAGGAGAAATACAAAGGAGGAGGAGGATAAGAAATCCTCCTTAAACAAAAGAAACAAAAGAAAATACAGCAAAAGAACAGAAGAGGTAGAGAGGGAAATCTTCAAAACAAAATGGCTCTCTAATCTTTCTGCATAGAAGTTAAGGTTATCCACTTGAAGAAACCATTTGCATAGCACCAGAGAGACGCCTTTAACACAATCCTATCCCACAGTAAATCTGACAATGGATAATTCTCTTTGAAAATCTGAGCATGACGCTCTAACCAGATACACTGAGAGTAGCATACATGGCACACTGCCATAAAACTTTTCCTTCTTTCTTTCTGCCAAAACCTTGAAATTTAATCAGAAGGAGCTACTCCATACTTTGAGGGCAGATCCATACTACAAGAGCACAAGAATTGGAAGCAGGCTTCTGTTTTGTTTGTGGTAGAGTCAAAGTGTCATGTTTCACTTTCCATATGTATTGTAAAAAAAATAACTTCTGAGATATTTGATTTTCAAGGTGCTCAAATTGATATTAGTTTCTGCTTGTTGTTCCATTGGCTGAGTAAAAAAGTGGAACACTGAGTGGCATTCTACCTCACTTCAGATCATGTTTTGCTTTCTTCTGCAGAATAGATGCCGAAACTTCTAATCTCAAGAGAAAGCTCGATAAGATGGCTACTTCTCAGAGGCCATTAAATGAAGGTGATAATAAAGCAGCTGAAGAAACAATTGCAACCATAGAGGTGCATGTCAGTGATAGCTTCTTTTTTTGTCACCTTATTATTTTTATTTTTATTTGCAATATGACTACTATATTTGAATGGAAAATTGCTCTAGTGCATATTTAATTAATTCTGTAAATTAGATTCTCAATCTTCCTAGGAACGAGATATTATTGGTGAATCATGCTGCTATGTGCATTGATTGGGTTTGTACCAATAATCTCATTTACATTCTTTGTTACTAGACTTAGAGGTCATTGACTCTTGCTTGAATTTTGGGGGGACTTGGCTCAGCTTCCATCCATTTCTCTCTCTCTCCACCCCCTATTTACAACGTAATAATAATTTTTTTTGATATATTAAGGTAATTATTTTTTTGGTTTGCTTAGTTCAAAATTTTTCTGTAAAGCATTTATGTTTTGACTGCTTTAAGTTCAATTTTCTTCTGTATCAAAAATAAGTAAATAAACTTTCCTTCTGATGCTTCAGTACCCTTTTCCTGAAATCTTTCTCAGTGTTACAAATCATCATGAGAATTTAGGGATCCCTTGTAAAGTGTGAACTATCTGCCAAATATTTAAAAATGTTTGGAACTTTGTGCTTGGAAGTTTTAAGGACAAACACTTAAAGATTCCTGAAATACATTATTGTTTTCTGTCTTTCTTGTTTTTATATAATCTTTTCCATGTTTTAAATATTATAAAAAATGAGTTTCATCAACCAACAATTTTGCAGGCTTTAAAAGAAGCACTTGCACAGATCCGAATTTGTTCCAGACTCGAAGGACTTCTACTGAAGAAAAAAGTTTTAAACAATGGAGACTCTCCAGAGGTTCATGCCCAAAAGGTACAATTCTTTCTTTCCTTAGAAATAGAGAGAAAATTAAACCTAGAGCTTGTAGTCCTTCTAATTTAAACAGTTATCCTTCTCTAGTTCTGTAGATTTTCTGAAATGGCTTCCTTACCGAAATGGGTGAAGGAGCTGTGCATTTATAGGGATTTAATACAATCAATCAATCCCTTAAAATCAGTAATAGTCTAATTAGGGGATTAGAAATAATTACAGCTTAATCTAAGGGATTTAAGACAGCTATCCTATTAAATAAGATATTTACAGAAAGTCAAATATTCTCCTTGATTGTTAATCCCATAATCTATGGGATCTCCAACAAGTTCTCATGTCACTAAACGGCTGGTGTTCAATTTATAATTTTACTATTTTCTCTTCACTTTCATTTTTCCCATTCACATGACATCCATCCAAACAAGGAGAAAATTAGTTTCTGCCTTCTCATTTTCATTCTCTATTTTTTCTTTCCCTCCTCATTTTTTCCCCAAATATAGCCTTACTTTGATGCTTAGCTGCCTCTTGATAACCATGGCTTTATGTTGTTGATGTATTGTGATTTAACCATGAGCCAGAGTCATATGGTTATATGGTGGGTGTTTCCTACTTAGCCTCCTACCTAAACTATAGTTGTTTGGTTTGTAGGGTTTATACCTTGTGGACTCATTACTAGACAGGAGTGCTATGATATAGAGAAACTATTGCATTTGGTCTATTCTGTTCTGATTATATTTTCAATCTTATATGCAGCTAATTAGTTTTTCTATTATCAGAGTATTTATCGGCAAACAAACTTTTGATTATTTTAAATTATATTTATCCCATTACTATTGTATTTATAAGTAGGTTGACAAGTTGAAGGTCTTATCGGAATCTCTTGCCAACTCTGCTGCAAAGGCTGAAAAGCGTATTTCAGATAACAGGTGGGAAATCAAATTTTGATATTTTCTGCCCTAGTGCTATCTCTCCCTCTGTTAATTATTACTCCACTAATATCGTGTTTATACTTGAGGATGAAACTGGTTTTTAATGAAATAATCTCATTTTTCTTTAAAATTGAATCAGATTTCTTCTTAGTTTCTGATGGTAAATCAATTCTATTCTATGGTGGACCATAATGTGCTAGAAGCTTAGGCCCTCTTTTGGAGACTTTTCCTTAAAAATTTGAGTATTAGTCAGTGACATCTTTCATTTGACATGAGCTTACAAATGATCAGTGATATGATTTTGGAAGTTCTGAAGTATATGGTATAAAGTATAAACTCTTAGTTTGTTGTCATCACTTAGAGCACAAGGAATGTTCAGTGTCTGTTTCCTTGTAGTTGTAGCTGTGAATAAGAACATTGCATTGTGACTTATTGTGAAATCCTTTCGAGATCTATTTGAGTCCTCAAAAACTACAGATGTCCTTAAGGTAGAAGATCTGAGAGTGAAAGTGTTGAGATGGTGTCTAGAGAGGAAGATAAGAAGTTGGTGTTGTGTGTTATTCTTCACACCCGCACCCAAAGATTTATATTCCATTATAGTGCAAAGCTACAGTAGTACCCTTACAGTACAAAGGGCTATAATATAGCAGAAAAAATAACATATTACATGGAATAGCATACATAGAAAAACATGTAAAACATATTAGATATTCTACAGATATCAGACACTAAACTGTATTTTCTCTAATTATAATTTGGTAGACTACAAAAAGAGGAGGCATTGCAAGTTCGTGTGACCAAAGCTGGTGAAGCTTCTGAAAAGGAGAAGGTAATATGTTTAGCTGCATTGCCACGATGTGAATTACTGCTACTATATGGTAGACAAGAAGAGGGTTCATAATCTTTTGAACACAATATCATGGTTATATCTGAATAGACTGTGATTGCTTTTGTCTAAATTATATATGGAATGATGCATGGGCACGGTGATGGTTTGATGGAGCTATTATTAATAGCATGGTTGTTTCACTCACTACCATCAAGAAAGTATCTCAACTTATTTATTACATTGCCATCTTTCATTCTGTCTTTCATAGTTTGTGCATTTTGTGGTTTTCCAGAATTATAGATTCTCCTTCTTACATTCCTCATTTTTTAAGTTTAACAAATTCATATGACATATATCATATAGGAGGTGGGATCAATGTGCAAGGTTTTATGCGTAACAGGGCTCATCCATTTCCCTTTTTTACTTCTTTTTGTGTTTTGGTTTCAATAGTGGTAGAAAATGTATCTTGATTTCTTTGTGTTTCAATGATCAAAAACCATGCTAAAACATCCTAATAAGCATGCTTAGTGTTCCATCTATTGTAGAAGGAAATTCAATTTCTTTTTTCCTCTCATCTCTTTTCAGGAATTAGCAACCGAGGTATCAGCACTCCAGCGACAAAAAGATGCTCTTGAAGCTGAATTGAAAAAGGTTTCTTTCTTCTTTTCATTTCATTTTATTTTTGGTTTAGTAATATGGCATGTCTGTACAAATACAATCGTGTCATATGGTATGAATCACATATGACCTTTATTATGAATTAAATATCTTGTCTTCTTTATTTAATTATTTTTTGGTCGCTAATAATGGTGTATCCGTGAAGATAAGTGTCAGATATGATGCATATGAAATCTATACTGATTATGAAATTTTTTTTTAAACTCTATTCTCACAAGTTTATTGCCTTTTGCATTACAGAATTACTATGCTAACCTCTAAGCCTGTAGTATTGAATTTCCAATCTGAATTTTGCCTAATATTTTGTAGTCTTATTAAGTTCTCTTTATGTCATTTTGATGTTAACCTATAATTTTAAAAAACTCTTAATCTTCATTTTATGAGGAGCTACACTCCTTTATTTCCAGAGATAATCTTACATGCCCACTTGGTTCTCCTCCTTTAATAGCTGACATTAGCCAATTTGCATATTCTAGGCCTCACTGAACCATGGACAAATTTTTTCTTGAGGAATTATTTTCTTTTTCTTTTTTGACTAAAGAGGAATTATTTTCCTTTTATCGTTGAAATGTATCTTCTCTTCATAATCCTTTTTCTGTTAATTGCATTATTTGTATAGCCCCATACAATGTGCCATTTCTTTAGACCTAGAGTCGCTGATCCTTGTGAATGAGGTTTGATGAGGAAACCGTCTATGTCCATTGTTTAAACTTACATAGAATGCAATAGCCTATCATGGTTAATTGTCCACCTCCAATTAACTTGTAAAGCCAGAGAGTCCTAGTTTGTTCAATTTTATTGTCAACATTGACTCCTACCTGTTAAGGGTGTGAGTATTAATTTGAAGCAGGTTTTGACTCCTACCTGTGAAGGCTATGAGTATTATTTTGAAGCAGTTTGTCCAGCCCATATTCATTGTAAGTAATTGAAATCTGGCTTATGAGATGTAGATCAATGCTTCTCTAGTGGCTGCTCAAGCACGATTACATAATGCAATGGAAGAGAGGGACCAATTTGAGGAAGCAAACAATCAGATAATTGAGCATTTGAAGACAAAGGTATAAATTTTCTTTCTTAGTTTGTTGCTAAGTACTATATATAAATATCATTTAACATTGCCTTGATAGTGGGTTGTGTTCACCAACCACTACCAGTTGTCTGAAATTTTGTTGTGCCCTATGTTGACAGGAAGATGAACTTTCAAAATCAATTGCCTCTTGTAGGGTAGAAGCAGATGTTCTCAAAACCTGGATTAATTTTCTGGAAGATACCTGGGTTCTGCAGTGCTCAAATGCAGAAATTAGTGAGAAGCAGGTCAAGTATGTAATTAAACATTCTGAGCTTGAGCGATGCGTGTATATTGTTTAGATGACAAATTTTGTTGGACTCTTGGATATCTGTCAGAGCAGAAATCTAAAAAATATAATGATTCTCCTGTTGTTTGTTTCTTATCTTTCATGATTTGGTACTTTCTCTAATTTTCTTGTTTTTCTGAAGTGATGAATTGGAGACACATGAGGAATATTTTGTGAGCTTGGCTATTCAACTTCTTGGTGCATACAAGGTATTGATTTTCCTATACTTATTCAGAAATGTCAGTGTAATATGGCATTGACTCCCCTCCCCTCAATGTCTCTTTCCTTCTCTTTCCATATCAGTATGACCTGGTGTCTCATTTGCAGAAAGAGTTGGAGCCGTCCATCAGTCGTATTGGGACATTTGTGGAGAACCTAAAAAATTTAAGTCATCGGTAATGCCCTTTTTGTATTGAATCTGTTTTTGCCTACTCAGTGCTTTTCTCTTTTGCTGTCTGGTCAAGCTTTCTTTTAGCCATACCAATTATTTGCAACTGTAATACAAGCATGTGTGCATCTGAATATTTTATCTATTTTAAATTTCTTTCATCTGAGGGAACAGATCAGAGATGACGTCCAGTACAGATACTGAGGATTCTAAATTATTGAGTCCAAGGAAGCATCTTGAGGAGGAATATTTGGCCTATGAAGCCAAGGTACACATGTGACTACAATTAATTTAAAATCACTTGTTCATTCATGATCTTTCTTATAGATTCTCCTTACTGGAAAATTGTACCTGTGTCTGGTTTATTCTCACTCACTACTTTAAATTGTTGGAATTTGCCCTGATACCACTGTTGGTTTATGGGGTGTGATAAGATAGTAGTTATAGTGTGTGTATAGTTTGAATATAGTTGAGTGGTTGAAATGGCTGAGTTGCTAGGGAAGTCTTATGAAAAGAAGTGAAGTAGTTGGTAGACAATGATAATTTTTTATTGGAGGAAAACATAGGTAGGACAAGAGGTGATAGTTTAGCCAATGAATGACTTGTTTGTTTTCTTCCATGCTGATGACTTTGTCTGTCATTAGAATGTCTAAATATAGGCTTTAGTTATTGGCTATTAGCTAGCATTTTGTCACGACCCTAGCACCTCAACTAGCAATCGTGCAGCACTTAGCACAGTCCGTCGCACTAAGCCTGCCTTTAACCCGAAATGGATACTCCAAAGAGACTAGAAAGGGACTTAGAGATTTTGAGGATTCAAGAGCAAAGCAAGAACACAAAGGAGATTGTGAAGAATGCTTTGTATTGCTCTACAAGAATTTCTCAAGATTCTCTAGGTTAGATACAAATGAAGGCCAAGAGGCCTATTTATAGTTGTGGCATCAAGCCTAAGGTTATGCCACAAGTTTCTAGATCCTACTATGTCTAGAATGTACAAGAACATCTACAAAGTTCTAGTTTTATCTACACCATGCCTCAAGGTTTCTAGAACCTTCTAGACAACTCTAGAGTCCTCTAGGATTGCCTTCCTCCAAGTTCTAGGATGTTCCGGAATCTTCTAGAATCTTCCAGCACCTTCTAGAGTCTTCCGGCACCTTCTAGAATCTTCCAGCACATGCTAGTGTGCTCTAGAACATTCTAGAGTCTTCTAGGCTTGAGTTGAGTCCATCCAACTCTAGCTTTCTCTAGACATCACTAGGCCACTCTAGAACTTTCTTGTGTAGAAAAGTCTAGATCCTTTAGGCAAGCACCATTTCTTTGGATTTTGCGGGGCAATTTGAGCAGGACGTGACAATTGGCTACCTTGCATACATCGTGCATAATATTTGCCTATTTATAGACTTCTTTTCACCGCCTATGTTATGGCAGTTTACATTAATGATAAGGATCCACTTGAAGAATCAAGCCAAATCCAATCCAAATTAGGCAAGGATCCCAAGTAAGGTCAAGTAATAGAAAATCAATAAAAGATTAATGGAATTAGGTGAAAACCTTTGATTATCAAATTAGGCAACCTAGTTTCAGCAAAGCTTGACTAAACCTCCTTAATCCGAATAATCAACAATCAACATGAACAAGATGGAGAAGTGAATAAACCGCCACACTCTAGATTGGGGAAAGAGGAGAGTGATAAGGTTTAGGTCCACCATGCTAGGAATCCACCTAGATGGCTTAAGCTCTCCATGGAGAGAACAAGAGAGAAACTCTCAATTTAATTATCAAATTCTTAATTCTCATTGCTAAAGACAAAGGCTTTAGCTCCTTAAATAGTTTAGGAGAAAAACTAATAAGTCTTAAAACAAAATGCTTCAAAAGCAAAATACAACTCGGAGGAGTCACTAATGTGACACGGCCGTGTTCTTCAAGATCCTGCCCGTGTTCTACCTCCAGAGACGAAATAGGCCTCGGGTGACTTGACACGGCTTCAACACGCCCGTGTTCGATTCTCATCTTGCCCGTGTTCGACTTCCAGTAACTCAGTCGCCTCTGCTTCTGCTACACGGCTAAGACACGGCTTGGTTTCAATGGGGGACACGGCCGTGTGCTTCAATCTGGGCAGAAACACAAGTGATCCACTTCTCATGGTTTGGCTCGCTGCTCTCTGAAGCTAAGCCATTTTCCTTGCATGCTTGTCTCATCAATGCTCCCACATGTAATTGGAGATGCTTTGCCCTAGACCTAGTCAAAGGTCCAACCAACTCCTCCTTGGACTCGGCTACGCCTCCTTGATCCTCATCAATTAAAATAGTGTTTTTCTATTTCTTGAATTTTCTGCAACATTATTGCTTCTAGTTTTTTCTTTTAGTTTCTACTCTTGTCTTCAAAAGTCGGTGATGACTTGCTGCAATACTTCCACAAGTTTCTGGACTGTTCCAAAAAGTGCGCTAATATTTGAACATATATTAATGTCATAAATACAACTTCTGTCGTTGTTTTATGACATAACTGCCACAAGATTTTAAGTTCAATCTTTCTTGATGATCAAAATTCATAATATTGTAAAGTTGATATTTGAATTTGTATGACCCCAACGTGTTTTGAATATACTTCTCTATTTTTGATTGTCTTTGAACCAAGGAAAAGAAAGCAATGGTGCCCTAGTGGATTTGGCTCCTTCAAAGTGTAGGGTGTGTTTTAGAGAGTAAAGTGCAGCAGAACAGCTGTTGATGAAAGTCAATGGTTTAAATATTGATAAATTACAAATTACTTGATAATAACACCTGTAAATTTTCTCAGTTCACTTTACCCTTTAAAGTGAAGCTGCCTGTTAGAGGACCTAAATCTGTGCATTAATGTACATAGACTTCTGGATAGTTTTTGTTCCTTTTTTCAGATTATGCATTGATGTTCATTGACTTATGGATAGTTTTTGTTCCTTTTTTCAGATTATAACCACCTTTAGTGTAGTGGACAACATGAAACAGCAGTTTTATGCTCAAGAGGGGGAAATTTCCAGGTTATGTATTCTGGGGTGACCTTGTATATTTCCTTTCTTCAGCACTTTATTGGGTGTCTTCACCTGTTCAACTTATTAATTAACTAAATATGGTTATAGCGAATCTTATCTGTAACTCCAGCTGCTATGAGTTGGAACTTCTCTAATTGGATGTGACACAAAAAAACTTGTTATAAATCTTTATATCATGTACTCAAATACCAAGAGCACCAAATAAGTCCATCTATACAAGAGGGGCCAATCCCCAGGAGGAAAAGGGAATAGGTGGTGGCATGTAAATTGTTGGCTGTTTTATGGTTGCCAAATTTTTTAGTTATTTCTATCTGGCTTCCTAAAACTTTCTCCCTTGTTCAGGAAAGATGATCAAAAGGTTAAGCAGCTGTTTGATGACATTGAAAAGTTGCGAACACAATTTGAGTCAATTGAGAGGCCAATTCTGGAAATAGAGACTCCAACTGAAAAGGAAGAGTCACCACACACTGACAAACACCACGATGGTACATCTTCTGATTCAGTTCAAGGTACCGAGCCTTTGAAGTCACAGACAGGACAACAGCCTAAATCACCTGTTGTCAAGGAAGACCGCGTCTTGGACCATGAAGCAGAATTAGCAAAACTGGAATCCGAGTTTGGAAAGGTTGGCCAAGACTACTCAACAGAGGAAATCGGTGATTGGGAGTTTGATGAGCTTGAAAGAGAACTGACTTCTGGTAATTCAGCAACAAGCAAATAGAATAACATGCTCCCCAGACATTGATGCTTGCTATTGTAATTTAATAATGAAGCAAATGCAAGTATGATGTAAATTGGTAAGCCATAAGTGAGACGTTGGTGAGGCTGCAATTTGAATCAAGCTGCCTTTAAATCTGTAAGACTGTAACATTATTGGATCTAACTACCTTTAAATGTGTGACATTATGGAGTTAAATTTCTTGATTCTTCTGTAAAGTCCCGAATTTGTAACTTGCAGTTGTTAAGAAAAATTATTTGAAAGGATTTAGTTTGGATGTAAATTTGAAACAACATTTATCTGGAACCTCTTAGGTAAATCAGCCTATGACAAAAGCTCAAGTGTTCTACATTATTATAAAAATTTGCCCATTTTTTGTTTGGTGTTTGCTATAAGCAACACTTCCTCTAAGTTGGGTGTAGTGTTACCCAACTCCCTAATTTGGGGGCTTTTGATGAGGACTCAAGCCGAATTTGGTGTCATTGTGAAGATCTCAAAAATTGAGTCACACTATATGTGATAGAACATATAAAATTTTTATAAAATGCAAGAACGACAATATATAGAAAATTGTGTGGCACTTTTTTTTATATCATATTGTTTTTGTATTTTATAAAGAACTGTGTGTTTTGTTATATATTAGTGATTTAGTTTTTTGAGATTTTTGCAATAATACCAAAATTATTGAGTGAGTCTTATTAGAACCCACCCAATTAGGTGGAGTGAAGCGTTACCTCCAAATATGTCACATGTAACTTAACAAGCACTTTTTGGTTCACTCCTTGTATTGTAGACTTGTAGTCTCAAAAATATCAAAACATAATCTATTATATATATTCATTTGTCTTCCCATACGAGCAATGCATGCCTGACATTTTCAATGGCTATATAATGTGGATTAATGTAATAGCCACCAATTTAATTGGTTATGTGGATTTTACTTTTGAAAGAGTAATTCAATTTGCACGTTACTTGATGTCATTGTTTTGCATTGGCATAGTTGTAATAATTTGAGTTTTATGGAATCTATTTCAACATTTTTCTGTACGGTTCATATTCTACTACTTCAATCAGTGTGAGAATGTGTGTACTATTTCAATAATAGTGTCAATGTGTATAAAAAGGTCGGGTGTAAAAAAGTACCGAGGTTTATCAATATTTGTACCTTTAAAGTTTCGAAAGTATATTGTTTGTTTAGCTATATGCACAAGCTCTTGTAAAAAATGAAAGAGTAGTGATACATCAATACTATTGATTTTATGCAATTCTTTTACAGTTTCATACATAGCAGTATTTGAGTTTAACTAAATCTTTACAAAATTTCACTAAAAACTCAATGACAGCTTAATTCAACTTTACACATTTTACACCTTTTAAGACAGTCATTTCCCACAAAAAAAATTTACTTCAGGCTTTAGCTACATTTAAACGTAGAATTCTGTTCAGTCCCATGTGATCACTGAATTAAAATAGTAAAATTCATAGTTGAAATTCTTTGAGTGTTTGAATTGTTGTCAAGACACAGCATGGTGTTTGATGTGTCAAAATTAGAAGCAACTCAGGAAATTTTCACCCCTGACAATGTGCTTTTTCACATTATGGCTATTGGATGATTAAGAATATACCTGATTTCATTCTCAACTAATGAAAATTGGGTGTGAAGATGATGAATTTCTCTTTCTATGTTGTATGTTTTGAATTAATATTATAACGAAATGTTAATATCAAGCGGCACTCTCACGAATGGGTTCTGTCACATCAATTATAAGAAACTCCAATCCATAACAAAAGCTTTAAAACACTTAGATATTCTAGTGTGACATTCCAAGATTTATGGCCATAATTTTTCCTTTTGAAAGGACTATGATCATTTGTTATTGATAGATGCAGACACTAAATGAACAGTATCATTGTATGTGAAAAATCTTTACACATTTAGAAGTAGGAGTTTGTCTTATTTTTGAAGAGCAGTATCATTGCAAATGTCCTCTTGTGCTTCAAGTAAAAGGGTACATAAGTTAGTGGAATGTGAACAAAAAAAATCTTATCTAAAGCAGTTTCTAAAATTGACTGGTTGATGAGGTTGTTTATGCTGCTTCCTGCTGTCACTGTTTTCTTCTTTTTCTTGGTGTTACCAACATACCCGGCAATGGAGGCCCGTGGGTTGAAATATCCTTGAACCAAGAAGATGGCTCTCTGGACCTGATTTTCTGGATGGTGGGTCAGTTAGATGGAATGGAACACTTATGGTTATCTTTTGTTTGTATGTTTTTAGCCATAATATTTGTTTCATTTTTCTTTTTTTTGGGGTACAAGCAGTGACGGATGCATAGGGGGCACTGGCCCTGGCTCTCCACATTTCAAAAGTTTTAATCAAATCCTTGACAGAAATGTATAAGAGTCTGTCACTTTTATATTTTGGCCTCCCATTGAATTATTTTTCGATTAGTCATTGAGTACAAGAAGTCACCAAAAACAATATGAAAAAGCTCTCCTCAAACGGAATAGAAAATACATGCTTTACATGGCAAAAGACTTGGTTAAGAGACCAAGAGGGGTATTTATAGATCTACATGAAAGCTGTAAACAAACACTACCCAAAAGCTAGAACTGGGATTGGGATCGCCTACCAAAAACAGAGGACAAAATCCCCAAATTACAAAATGCGATCTCAAATCAAATACCCTAATAAATAGTCTAAATCTTAAATTAATAAAAATCATCTGCATTTTGTATCATTTTCCTCTACTAGGAAGAACTCGCTTTGGAGGGTTAAAAACTTGTATTGCTCCAAGAGTCTAGGATCAAGCTAATAAAAGTCATTTTTTGTGATCCAAGTAGTATCTAAATCAGGTCGGTTATTTTATTTCACGAGACAGCGGTGAGAATGATTAGTAGAAGACTTAGCATATTCATTATCAAGCATTATATCAATTTGGTTAGAAAAACTGTGGTGGAGCTATAGGAACTTTAGGCATAGGAGGCTGAAGATTATCTCTACAAGGAAACAAGTTCTACACATTGGAAACATGGCTAACATTCGTAAGTCGAGTCTATCTCACCTATATGAGTGAGATAAAAACGAAAATAAAAAAAATTATTGAGAGTTTGAGGTAAAACGAACTTTTGATTTTAATACTATCATGAAAATTTTGAAAAATTGAGTTATTTAGTATGAATCACATTCTCAAATTATTAACATAATTTAAATTTAATAGGGTCAAAAAATTATTTATTTTTTAGTATGTTTTCTGTATTGTTCCGTTTATATATTTTATAAGAAATTAATTGTTCTCTTACATATTGGGTAACTTAATTTTTCAAGATTTTCGCGATGATATAAAAACTAAAAATTCGTTCTACCCTAAACTCTCAATAAAAGATTTTTTCCTTCTTACCCCACCCATATAGGTGAGGTAGGATAGCAAACCCCGCATGCAACTTTTTTAAGCTTTAAAGTTTATATCTCTTACTTTTGTGATGGATGCTTGACTATTTTAATCAATTTAAAGTATATTTCAAGCTTTGTAAATTGTTCTAGTTGGTTGGGAATTAAACTTTATGCGTTTGGAACATGTTTACGTCAAGCTTGAAGCTTCAAAGAGAAAGTCACAATTCATGGTCTGATAGGAGTTTTGTAAAACTTGGGAGCTTTGAAAAGGCTGAATGTGCTTGGCATTGTGTGTTTTCACAGAGCCACATAAACATAATGGCTAGTTGCAAATTATATAAGTACATCAGCAATATATCCAACTATAAAAGACATATTTACAAACACTAAAGAAGTTCAAAGCTGCGTTTGAAGAGATATTTTGATTATGTTACTTGTTGGATATAATATTATTTTTGGGTTTTCACCTACAACTTAAGCTTTTGGATTAAATTAATTTTTTACATAGTATCAAAACTTATTTGACCAAGTAAAAAGTAAAATTTCAACACAAGGTATAAGTAGGCTTTGTGCTTTGTTTGCGGGGGTATGTTAGATACTAAAATATTTTTGGGCCTTCATTTAACAGCTTAAACTTTTAGGAGAGATGGTTCTTTGACATTACCAATCTTTTTAATTGTTGAGCTCAAAATATTTTGTGTTTTATTTGTGTCAATAATTATAAGAGAGAGTGAGATTTTCAAGCTCAATTATTCATCTTCTTCAGAACTTTGTATCCTCTATATAATCTTTGGAGTTTGAGTGGAACGCTTGGGCAAATAGAGGTTCTGTACTAGGGTTTTTTTTTTTTTTTTTTTTTAATGAAATTGAGGATTTTAACAAAGTGTTTCTTTATGTTAAGTTGGATGCATATCGGTTTTATTATCTAACCAATTTATATTCATGTATTATTATAGATTTAGTGCATTTTCTTACACTACACAAATATATCTCTCTTTAAATTGCTTGGGTGTGTGAGTATATACTTTATCTTTCATACTACAAACTAAATTTACACGACTCTGTTATGTGATCATGCACATGTTGAAGTTCTCATGGTTGGATTCCTGTACTGTTCTTTGCTGTTGGACTAGTAATAGTTTTGACCTAATTAATTCGAAATCAAGTTTTCATAAATATGAACTTGATTCTTGAATGGTTAAGGATTGTAATTTTCCTTTTCTCTTCATGGACATTTCTGTAACTTGCTGAGTCTTGGTATTGCATACTGTGAGGTGAATATCTTCTCTGGGAAGAGATGAGATAGTGAATTAGTGCAGGATTGATGCTAAAACTCTAAGGAAGGGTGGTGCCATTTGATATTCTAGGAACTTAATGAATTGTGTGCTTGTAGTTGATGGATAAATTCTCAATAAGATTTTATTGAGTTGGCATAATTGCAAGTCAAGATTAGAGAGATTGACTTGTTAATTTTTTTTTTTTTTGGGGAGAGAGGAATTGCTATTTCCACACCCATTATTAATAATGCCACACTCTATCTATTAAAACTTACTATATATATACACAAAATCACCACTCATTTAATAAGACAAAATTTAAATATAATAAATAGTGATATCATTTATTTGTAGAATCCTATCTTATACATCATTCAATATGTAAAACATTTTATATTGAATTAAGGTAGTCTATATCATATTTAAATATTAAGTAGGGTGTGAGATTAAAAAAATAGAGTGTAAAAATAGTTGATGCCAAAAAAAAAACAGATGTAGTAGTGAAGTGTTTCTTTTATTAATAGTAGAGACTCGGTCTATCTATTATTTAATTTAATTTTAGTAATCATATATGACCAAAACCGATGATATTTAAACCAATAAATGTTATTTCTTCCTCCTAACAAGTTGAAAGATGCAGACATGGAATTTGCATGGACAATGATGGAATAAGAAAGAGTTTGGCGTTACCCTGTAATTGGTACTTCAACCTGTATTTCTTAGGTCTCTAGCACCAATCGTAAATATTTGGTAAAAGATTCATAAGTTTAACTATATAGAAAAATTATTACTTCATTTTCGGTGCTTTCAAAAGTGGGTTAAAAATTGTTCCCAAGAATCATTATTCTTGTAAAAAATATTATCCATTATTTAGTTGTGGAATAATATTTACCCAGAAGATACTAATTAATAACTGAGTGTTATATGCATGAAATTAAGTTTAAAAAATTATTACTTTTTTGTACTTTAAGATGAGAGAATGTTATCTTATTTTAAGGCTAAGGTATATACACATATCTTAATAAGGACTTACAGATTACCTATTAAAAAAAAAAAAACTACTAATAATAGAATTTAAACTTAAACCTTACAAATGAAATAATTCGTTATTTACTAGCTGAAGTAATCCTGTCAACAAAGTTTCAAAAATCTGAATTGGAGGGTTGTTCCTAATCTTTTTGTCATGAATAATAGCTTTAACTTTCCATAGTTTGGGTTAAAGATGTGTGTTCTTTAGAGGAAGGTGTTTAGGAGAGCCCACATGCTTTCATTTTCTTAAAAAATAGAAGGAAAAAATTGAGATGAGAATAAAACTCAACCTTGATAGGGTGATCTAAAAAGTACTTTTTAAATAAAAGTAAAAACTGTAGAAATTTAATTTCAAAATTTCTCAAAAAGCCCCAATATTTACTTATTAAAATACTGTAATTTTTTTTAGAAGTTCATGCAACTATATAATAGCTTTTTTTAGTGAAGAGTTCTTTTTTTTTTTTTTTGTTTTAACGAAAAGAGTATCCTCAGATTTTTTTTTTTTCCTATAAGAAGATTAAGTCTCCCCCTATATGATTTTAAGGATGCACTCCTCCACATTGGCCTAATGCGTTCTAAATCAGATTTTTTTTTTTTTTTTATTTTAAATAAAGGTCTCTATACAAACCAACTCATAGGTGACAACATAAAATCAAGACAAATCGTAAAGAGAAAAACTAAAACTTACCATAATAAAGAAAATTACTTGAATATCACATCAAGATTATGATCTTATTATGTAAATCACTTTTATACACAAACACACATAAAATAACTGATATTTCTTTCTTTCTTTCTTTTTTTTGCACTGAAAGTTACATAATAAAGAGTTACAATGGAAAGCTATTTCTACAATAACTTCTAAAATCAATTTCCTATAGTAAATTTTGAAAAGCGTTACCAAACTTATTCTAGACTTGTTAGCTTTACCTTGACAAAACTTTTGCCAAGACTAGGGGTGAGCTTACATGAAGAATCATTTTATTACATCAAGTATAAGCAGAAGTTGCAGAAATTTCCAATTCTTGAACTTCTCCCAAAGTTAAATTTTTCCTTAATAAAATACTTCAATTTTTTTT
>QAOA01004621.1:423993-438697 GCA_003255065.1 Cercis canadensis
CCTCCTCTTTTTTTATATCTTAAGACTACTGCATCAAAATTCTTGAACCAGAAGGATCAATTCAATTCATGACTTTTCTCATAAAACTATAGTGACATTGGAGAGAAAAAGCAGAGGACCTTATTGTTTTGTTAGTGACTAAAAATTGAAAGGGCTCCAAGAAAGTAAACCCAAACGAAGGGAGTGTTTTAAAAGAGGAAGACAACAAATTCTCGAGCTTTGCAGGCATTCCGGGCTCAATTTTCCCTATCCCACCATTGCTTGTCGGGTCATGTTGCCTCTTTCTCAAGTCAATCTTGTTGTGTGTGTGTGTGTGTTTCACAATAATTTATTCAATTATTATAGAATGCTCAAAATAATGAAAATAAAAATTAACCACAAAAAATTTAATCACTTGACTCTAAACAAAGACAGGAATAATGTCAAAAGAATGGAAAAGATGCCCATGTTCCTATCCATTTATTCCAAAAGTTCAACAGAACTTTTCCCTTGTTTGTAAGTTGTTGTAAAATGTGTCAAAGCAAAACCAGGAATCCAGTAAAAGGTAGAAGAAAGTAAAGCATGAAAAGGGTCTTAGCTCTAACTCTAAATTAATGAAATCAAGGAAGAATTTTCCTTCTTTTCTAACCAAATTAGTGATGGTTCAATGAACTAATGAACAATAAAGTATGTGAATATATACCTAGTTCAAAAACCAAACTTCTAACACATGATTTGGTTAGTGTTGCAGAAGATTCCAAAAATGGCTCTTAAATTCATATAAATGTTTTTCCTTTACAAATAAATAATCACATAGAAAGTACCATAAGCTTGTGGGGTCTATTTTTTGACTTCCACTGAGATACAGTCACCAATGACAAATATTTTATTCACAACCAGGAGATTCCCCATGTCCAAAAAATTGTTTGGTTAAGTATAATTATCATTCAAGTCCCCAACGACACCAACCACCCAAAAAGAAAGAAAAAAGAAAGAGAATAATAATAAACTAAATTTTTAAAACCATATTGAGTGATATTCTAATACATTCACCTATGTCTTGGTAGAACTTTTAACAAAGAAACCAAATAAATGGCCAGGATCATCCTTCTACTATTTTAGTTATAGCCTTTCAATATAGAGGTACTATATTAATTCCACCGTTATGTGCATTTGAGAACAAGTTTTGGCTCTCAGCAAGCAACATGAGCCACCATGAAATATAGACTAAAGTGTGGTTAATTAGCTTCTCTATCTCTAACTCTAAAGGCAACTAAAGAATGGAACTCATGCTATTTGCCACTAGCAAAAGTAACATAAAAATAACAATGCCAATGAGAAAATTTAAGTTCAGTGCGGGGTCAGTGCTGCCCCACAAGATAACTTACATTTTGTTTCTAATTTTATATTTAGATGTTGCTAACAATCTTCTTCAATAATAACGAGACAAAAATTAAAAAGCAATAGAAATGGAAAATCACTAATGCCAGTTTACTGCTTTTAGAGAATCTGGCATCATCTGCACTTAATTGTAAAAGTTTGTACTTCTCTTTGTTTCTCCATAATAAAAGCTCAGCTCCTCATAAGCTACTTCACACACAGAGAAAGAGCTTAGGATTAGAGTGGTTAACCTGAAATGGCTGCAAGAGTCCTAGTATGTGACCCTGCAGATGATGATTACATTGACATGGAAGTGAGTTCATACTCCAATTTTTTCTGCCATTCCGTTAACTCTCCTCCACATCCTAGAGAATTTGAGTTCCAAATGTCCTCAATTTTCCAAGAGAGAGAAGCCACAACTTCCCCAGCTGATGAGCTTTTCTACAAAGGAAAACTTCTTCCCCTTCACCTTCCTCCAAGGTTACAAATGGTTGAAAAGCTTCTGCAAAATTCCCTCTCTCCCTATCATAATGAAAAAGATGTCTTTGAAGAATTCTATAGCACTCCATTAGCCACTACCACAGCAACACCAACCACAAGCACCCCATTTGAATCCTGCAACATTTCACCATCTGAATCTTGCCAAGTTAGCAGAGAACTAAACCCAGATGAGTACAATTTTGATTACCCAGAAGGTATAAGTGGATTCATTGTTGAAAACCAGAAGAAATCATGGGCCAAAAAACTTAAGCAGTCCTCACTAGGTTCAAAGTTGAAAGCTTCAAGGGCTTATCTCAGGTCCTTGTTTGGAAAATCTGGTTGCTCATATGAAACCTATGGAGCCTCAACAAGAGTTGCTGATGAAGGTTCAGTTTCAAAAGCTAGAGAGAGTTTAAACAAGCATGTGAAAGTAGCAAAGAAAAACCCATTTGGTCAAATTCATAGAGACAGATACCAATCCTCCTCTTCTCTCATGAAAACTCACAAGGAAAAGACAAGTGAGGATTGCAGTAATAAACAACACAGAAGATCATTCTCTGTTGGCATCAAAAGGCTTTCAGGAAACAAGTCATCATCATCTTCATCTCTATCTGGTTCATCTTCATTTTCACTTTCAAACAAATCACATGGAAGCTGCGACCGCCATTTTCTTAAAAGGTGTGGCAGTGCAAATTCTGAGATAGAAAGTTCAATCCAAGGAGCAATTGCACACTGCAAGCAATCTCAGCAAATGTTGCCTTCAAGAAAGATTGCAAGTGAAGTAGGATTTTACTCATTACCCAGAATCTCAGTTTGTGAAGATCAAGAAAGAGCAGAGCTTTGCAGGGGCTGAGAAGGAATAAAAAATGTACCTTCCTCTTATAATGTCTTCTTCATATGTTGTCTTTCCTTTCCTCTAGGAATTCTGATGAAAGGTAAATGCTCTAATTCAGTACAAATTTTAGAAACAAGTAACATGGTTCTCATGAATAAGGTGGAAGTTTATCTACATAGAAAATTAAGCTTTTTTATGCTAAAACCAAGTATGATGACTAGTAATTAAAATTCTTCCAAAAGACTCTGTTCTTATTATTTTCTTGATACAACTTTACCAGAAAAACTATTACCCAAGATTAAGTCATTCACCTTCTAAGCCAAAAGCGTGTTGCAATTGAGCTTTATTTTATTTTTTGAACTTGATCAACTTAACCCTCATTCTGTTATTGTTTTTCACCTACTTGCAAATCAATTATAACAATCAATTGGTATATTATGATAGGCGCCATTTGATTTCAAGCATTTTCACCTTCATATTGTCAATCTTATATAGAAATCTAAGCTACTAAATCTTGCCAACTATTTTCAGTGGACTCATCTATTTTCACCTTTAACTTGCAGTGAGCACTTAAATGTCTAACATTAATGATATAATTTTGTTTTCTTAAATTCCTTTGTTAATTTATGACATGGAAACTATCACTGGCAGGCATTGTAAAAATCAAATAAGTAAAAGGGTGACATGGGCATCAAAATTTAATTGTTTGAAGTGATTATAAACAGACACAGCTTGTTTGTTGGAAACAAATTTTAATCAAATAGTCACAACTGTTTAATCAACTTGTAAAATTTAATTGATAATTGAACCAAGTCAAACTGAACGGGTCAAATTGACCCGACCCGGTTTAAAACCAAATCCAAAATATTTATCAGTTCAAAGCCAAAGATGAAAGACACAGTTTATACAATTATTAAATTGAGAATAGACACATTACAAAGATCTTTCCAAATGAAATAAAAGCAGGGACCATCTTTCAAGGAACCCTAATTTCAGATTTGTGTTCAAATAATGACAATAAATAAAGAACCAATCTAACCATCACAAACTGCTAATGATTTTAAATTGCTTACCTGTAAAGAAAGAGTATCTGATAAGTCATCAATTCTGTGAGCCCTTATCACTTCTTTAAAGAATACATAACTGAAAAAAACCAATTTTTCTGGATAAACAAACATATATTAAAAGACAGTGTTTGTTAGGTCCCTGCTAATCATCAAAGATTGAGAGTAACTCCCAAGACAACCATGAGACAAGTACCTATATCTAACACAAAACAATTGATTCCTTGATAAGAAAAGAAAACTGATTCTATAATAATGGAAGAAGCTGCTCAGAATGCAAGCTTAAAAAGGAGAAGAAAAGAAGAGTTAGGAGCTAGTCCCCTTCACATGTACAAAAGACCATATAATTAACAACAATATAATCCAGAAAAAGATATGAAATCACCCTTAAAAATATAAGGAACAGCTTTTCAGGTGGGTCTTATCTGCTATCTTCCAATTTTCTAAGTGAGTATAACAAATTCATAGCTAACTGAAAATGTTGCCACTTGCAGAATAGCCAAAACAAACAAAACACCAAAAAAAATAAATAAATAAATAAAGTGTTGCCAGAAATTTGAGAACTCTAGAGCCAAATAAAGCAACAAAAGGTTCTGCAAGAACACATCCTTCTCCACCACCCAAGTTCCAGTAATGTGTTCTGCAAGCTACAAAGGCAACTTTTGCATGTCTAGAGAAAATAATTTGAACTTTGGATACATAGTCTCACAAAGCTTTCTCAACATATCTTAATTTTTTTTAGTCATTATCTAGTTACTCTTCAATTCTACATCCTCCTTGATCAATTCTCGTAAGAGTAAAAATTAACTACATCAGGAACAACAAATCGGGATCGATCCTTATGTGTTCCATGGTGTAACTAAAATTTCAAAATTCATACATTTCAATGAGACGAGCTCCAATGAAAATGTCACAAGTTTCTTTTGTTAATGTAGGTTGGATCAGATTTTTAATTGTATACCAGCCCATTAGGAAGTATGTGGCTATAATGGCAATCACTTCTAAGAGAAGAAAGGGAGAAGCAGAAGGAACCAAGCAATTGGTAATGCTATTTTAGTGCACCAGTATTACTGGATATTTCTCATTAACCATTTATGGGCGACAAAGTGGCTCTTGATTGTCTTCCAAGTATGAGGATACTGAGTAAACAATGGTCAAGTTTCCAGATTTGAGTGCCTCTCTGAAATAGGCAATCAAAGCCAGTCCAGATCCAGACCCAGGTAATGGAAATTTTGGTTAAATTCAAGTAGACACATTAGTATTATCTATTGGGCTTGTGGAATCCAATCCGTCTGACCATGGCCCATCAGCCCACGGACACCGACTAAAACAGGAAGGTTGAGGCCGACAAAACACACTATAAAGGATTGGGAACGCCGCACACAGATAAAATTTATTCACACTGTCATGCTCACTTTACTTCTCTTTCTCTCGATCGCGGACTTGAGCGTCCGAGCAGGTTCAGCAGCATCACAATTGCCTCGTCTTGAATATCTTTCTACCACACATATGATGTTTCCAATCCTACAGAAATAAAACTAAAACATAAATAATAAAAATATGTTAGAGAAAATTAAAGATGTGACATTAAGATGAGACATGTGTATTTCACTTTCTTTAAGACAATCGCACCTCCATTAAGTGATTCTTAAGGTTTGTTTGGGAGTTGAAAGGGAGAGCAAAGGGAATGATACAAGAAGAAAGGGAGGGAAATGAAAGGAAGGGAATGCGAGAGATTTTTTTTTTTTTTTCTCTTGTTTGGATGATTAAAAAGAGGAAAAAAAAAAAAGAAAGAAATAAAAATTTATAATTTTACAAATTTATCCTTTATTTATAAAGTAAATATATTTAATATAATATTTAACAATATTATCTAAATAGTGTTTGAAAAAGAATTTGAAAAAATAAAAAGAGGTATCATAGTAAACTACTCATTTTTCCTCTCCAAACCCCCGAAATTGGAGGAACACAAAAGTGAAGGCAAAAAAAGAATATGGGGGTTTGAGATTACCCATTGGTTTCCTTCTCTTTATTATCTTGAACTCCTGAATAAGAGGATAGACACATTTAGTCATTTTCTTTCTTCTCCTTTTCCCCTATCTTCACCAGGTGCAGCGAGTTTTAGATGTATTGACTCCAGGATATAACAGCCCAGTGACTACACCGTTTATCCTCCAATATTCTGCATAAATAAGAGGAAATGACTCTCCAACACCATTTTTTACCCGAGTGTTTACATAAAATATAAACAAAAATTATGCACACAATATAATTAAATTGCATGTAGTCACATATTGTAGAAGCACATATACATAGATTATTATAACATGTACATTCACCTTGGTCACATTAATGGAAATTATATATATAAAAGCATAGAATCAAAGCACATAAAATACCAACTCGTTGGCCACTTAAGGAAAAAGTGAACATTGGCAAATAAAAACCTTTAAATCAAATAAGATGAGCATATCATGGCTGAGCTATTTGTCCTTTAATGGCTTAGTAAATAAGCTTTAATCCATAGGATATTATAGCTATTAAGCCCAATAACAGAATGACTTAATTGCAATTTTGATATTCTACTTTGACAAAGTAAATGATTTAGTCCATTTTCTTTAAAAATGAACGATTAAATCCCTCAATTTTGACAAAAGTTACAATTTTGGTCATTCCATCTCTCAAACGTTAAAAAAATAAATGGAAATGCTGATGTGATAATAAAAAATTATTATATTAATATGATTAAGCCTAAAATACCAAAACTAACATCAGAAAAAAAAATTCTCATTTTTTCAATTCACAGGTCCAGGTCAAGGCTTAAAGGTCTCTAAATCAAAATCGTACCTTTCAAAGTCAAGATCTATGTCTTTAAAACCTTCCTTCAAAATTTTAGTTCGATCCAATAGTGAATAACTTTGAATCGCAAGTTTGATGAAAACTGCCAGAAAAATACCAAAACATAGGCTTTGATTCTATATTCTGGCAGTTTTCATCAAATCGGCAATCCAGAGTCATGCACCGTTGGATAGAACTAAAATTTTGTGAAAAGGTTGCTAAGAGGTAGATCTAGAATATGATTNCCAAAACATAGGCTTTGATTTTATATTCTGGCAGTTTTCATCAAATCAGCAATCCAGAGTCATGCACCGTTGGATAGAGCTAAAATTTTGTGAAAAAGTTGCTAAGAGGTAGATCTAGAATATGATTAGGGGGGTTTTGATTTGGAGACCTTTAAGCCTTGATTTGGACCTATGAATTGAAAAAATACAAGTATACAAGTTTTTTTTTTTATAAGGTCAGTTTTGGTATTTTGGGCTGAATCATATTCAAATAATAATTTCTTATTACCACATGAACATTTTTGTTTATTTTTTAACATTTGAGAGACAGAGAAACTAAAATTAAAACTTTTGTCAAAATAAAGGGATTCAATTGTTCATTTTTAAAGAAAGTTGACCAAATTGTTCACTCTGTTAAAATAAGGGAACCAAAATTGTAATTAAACCTAATAGAATCCAATGCAATATAGAGGTTGGAACAATTACTCACAATATATATATATATATATATACCAACAATCCCCCACTTATTTTTTTTATAAAAATAAACACATATGCACATATATGTAAACACTTGAATAGAGACAGACTATTATCCACAATAAATGTAGCATTGCCTTCAACCTTTACGTAGCAAAAATATATATATTTGTTCCAGAGTTAGTAGTGGTTTATTACCTTGAACTATGACTGTTTAAGGGAAATAAGATATATATCTTACACATAATAATCCATAAGCAATATAGAGCCCTAAGCCCGCACATCAAACCAGCCTTTATACGTTATCTTGGTTTCATGAGTATTATTCGAGAATTAAGCCTTATTCTCATATAAGTGGGCCCACTTCACAATACTCATGTAGGTGAATATGTCAAGGCTGCTCTTGCAATAGTAACACCCAACTCTTAAAGAGCTACAAAATTCATTAAGAATTTTAGAAAACTCATCCTTCATTATTTTGTAAGATAGATACACCTACACCTTAGGAATGGTTTTTGAGAAGAGTATTCTCTTAAAAATATGGTGTATCCCACACTCATGACTAATTACTCTATGATTTATTTTTTCCTTTGAAACTAGTTCTTAGGATCTCTAATCACTAGGTAGGGAATCCTCATAAGTAGTATGTTTTTCCTTGGGCTTTAATTAACCCCATCCCCCTTGATGTACTCCAAACCTTTTCTCTTGCTAAAGATTTTGTTAACGGATCCACAAGATTATTCTCTGATATTATATAACTCATATATATGGTACCATTATTNAGTATGTTTTTCTTTGGGCTTTAATTAACCCCATCCCCCTTGATGTACTCCAAACCTTTTCTCTTGCTAAAGATTTTGTTAACGGATCCACAAGATTATTCTCTGATATTATATAACTCATATATATGGTACCATTATTTATGTAAGATCTCACAATATTATGTTTTCTCCTTATAGGTTTGGATTTATCATCGTAGTAAGAATTTTGTACCCTACCAATAGTAGCAGTACTATCACAATGTATCAATATAGGTGGTATTGGTTTTTCTCAAATATGAATTTTATACAATAAATCTCTCAATTAGCTAGCCTCATCACTAGCTACTACTAGAGCAATAAGCTCAACACCTACCCTTTTTGGATTGGATTAGATTTTAATTACTCAATATAAAGAGTGACTTTTATCTCTGAAAATTTTTGTTTACGTTATGATTCTCCACTGATTAACTAACTTAGAATACATCTAGTTCATATAACTTTATCCATCAGTGTGTGTGACCTTCAGTTTTCTGTTATTATGCAAATGTAGGGGAACAATTATTACATTATATAGGTACTCTTAGCTCCCTCCCTTTTCCTATACAAGTCCAACATATTGTATACTGAGAGTACATATATGCTCCTAGAGGGGGTTGAATAGGAGATTAAAACAATATAGAACAAAATCACCCATTAAATTTTTTTTTTTTGTAAGAACCGACTTTGAACAAAATCTCATTTTACATCTTGTTCTTTAGAAACCATGAAAACTAAACAAAAATAAAGTCAGATTTTGTAGAACATGAATATCTCACGGAGAATCACCTAGAAACATATCCAGAATTTCAAGGACCATATAAGAATAGAAAAACTATTTAATCAAGGCAAAGAATCAACTCAAAACCATATTTTCAACAAGCTTCATTCATAACCAGTTAACCAAACATGAAACTTGATTATGCAACATATAGCAGAAAATAAAGAGAGTAGGGAGAAGAGATTTAGCCCAATGTTTTATAGTAGTTCAGCCAAACAGTCCTTATGTCCACTATCCCAAGGCTAGGGTTTTACTAACCAATGAGGTTATTTGTCCAAGCTTCTACAATCCATGGTTTCTTAGGAGCTAACTAGAAACTCACTCAACTAGTTTTACATGAGCTCACCAGTAACTCTCAAAACTGGTTTTACTAAGAGTTCACTTGTAACTCTTTTTACTGGTTACCTGAGAGCTAACCATAAACTCTCTCCCTCTAACAAAGAAAGCAGAGGTCACTCCCTGATTTCTCATAGGAAATCTATTACAATAATATCAAGAAAACTTAGGCCCATAAATAACAACTCTCACAAGAAATATTACAAGAAGTTATAGAGTTGACAGAAGAGTATGAAACTGGTTGTATGACAGAATATGATTCTTGCTTGATAGCTTCTTTTCTTTTTCTTTCAGAGCTTGGGTCTTCAAATTTATAGCGGAGAGGAGGTAGAAGATGGTCGTTGCCTCATTGAAATTTCTCTTTAATGTTGATTGCTGGTCATTGAATCAAAATATGAAAATATCTCCTTGATTACAACAATATTTCCTCCTTGATGAACTTTGCTTACTTGAGAAAGTTTCCCTTTTTAACTTGCTGAATTTTTTCCTTTTTGAATTCTGAATTTGGGCTTCCTTCCAATGGCTCCAAAGTATGTACCACGATTGTCTCTGATTTAGACTTGTTGTAGTATGAGTCTGACTCATTCGGTGGGGTCCAAGAGCCTCCTTGAAGCTTCCTCAATCAAAGCAATTTTTGAACAAAACAAGTTCTCTGCATGAACTTGTTTACAAAGGAGAAACTTGTTCTTCGCTTGACCCAAGGAAATCACTAACATGTGCTTAATCAAAATGCTTAATACACATATTAAAGTTAGTGATAATTTAGGTCATTTGTTATCATCAAAACTGAGGTTGAAGGATTGTGAGGCTAACATATGCCAAAAGATTAAAAATTAAAAGTTCCATTTGAATTGCAAAATTCTAGGGCATAAAAATATATAATCTATAAAAGTGGTAGCAACTTAACATGGACTAAAAAAGTAAATAAAAACCACTAGGTGTGGCTCACTGGCAAACTGAGCTCTATGTGGGGCAAATCCTGAGGTAATGTCAGGAGTTCGAACCCCGCTAGAAGCACTATTGACTGAGGCATGCCAAAGCATTAATCTCATACCAAAGCTGTGGTGACTATCTCGTGGAAAACCAAAAAAAAAAAAAAGTCAATGAAATAGATACCAATTCATTCAAAAATTAAAATGATCATTTAATTACCAGCTGAGATGATGATCATGATCCAAATCTGAGAATCCTAACACCTGAAAATTGGCCATAAGTTTTGTTTCCAAGGCTTGTAGGTGGTATCTCAAAACTTGATATGATAAAGGCATATATATTATGTATAAATTATTCTTGTTTATAACAAGCCTGTCTATTTCAGAACATCTTCATAGTTAATACCAAAGAATTAGAGAAAAAAGACTAGACCTTTGGCATCAAATATCACTATTTATTTATTTCAATATTATTTATTTGTTTAGTTTTATCATTTTTCATTCTAACCCACTACCATCAAAGGGGTACACCAAACCAACCTTAGCTAATTTAATCTGTTACTCACTTGCTCTTGATCATTTTTGACCCAAAAAAGAATTATGCATACACCTCAAAATATACAAAAATATGGCAATAGAAAGAATCGAGGAAAATTCAGTGTTTAGCCACTGTCTTTGGTCTTCTGACCTAGATACAAAGCAATAGAAAGCATCTTGGCCAACAAAGAAAAAAATGTAGTCAAACCAACATAAATTTTACAAGTGTTTCAGAAATTTAGAATTAGAGNCAAAAATATGGCAATAGAAAGAATCGAGGCAAATTCAGTGTTTAGCCACTGTCTTTGGTCTTCTGACCTAGATACAAAGCAATAGAAAGCATCTTGGCCAACAAAGAAAAAAATGTAGTCAAACCAACATAAATTTTACAAGTGTTTCAGAAATTTAGAATTAGAGAAGTACAAATTAATGAGAGAGAAGCAGGGAAAAAGAAGACAGAAGAAAGGGGACAAAGAATTATGCGAGGGAAATTGAACTTGTTTGTGAATTCTCAAATGAATCATAATATATTGCAAACTCTTATCAAGTTATTCAACCTTCCTTACTAACATGACATCAGCCCAAGCTCAAATAGAAGTTAGACTAACTACGAAGTATACACTTGCTAATGAAATATATTGTTTGCGGCTGCAACTACATTGTGAAAATTATAGAAAATGAGCTAATAATGAATTGCAAGTGTGAAGTTATGGTTAGTGCAACCTCTCAAACCATAATTATTTAGTACAACAAGTGGAACTTTTTTGTTTTTAGTACCTATGACTTTGGATTCGAACACGGAACTTGAGAGTTAAAGGAAATACTCCTAGAGAGAGAGGGGGGGGGGTGAATAGGAGTTTTCAAAAAAAAAATTAAGCTTATTTGATCTTAAACACAATTTGTTCAAAGATCTAAACAACACGAGAACTAGTTCTGAAATATATGAACTAGTTCTAGAACAGAATAGATGAACACAGAAAATTCCAATCCAGTTTAACAAATAATAGCACAAACAGAGCAACCCAGAAAATCACACTAATTCATCACAATCAAAACTGAAATTTAATAAGCATATGAAATCAAGAATAGGAGAGAAGAGTCAAGAAAATCTTAGCCACAAATTTATAGTGGTTCAGCACTAAGGCCTACTTCCACTAATCCTAATGCTTGGGATTCCACTAAATCAAGTTTAATTTGTCCAAGTTGCTTTTACATCCATGGTTTCTCTCCAAAGCTCACCAAGAACTTTCTCCTTCTAGCATCACAACTAAAAGTAACTCACTAATTTCCTACTAAAATCCAGAGTATAGAACACTCAAATAAGAGTTAAGCTCCATTAGCATTTTCTCTCTCTCTCTCTCTCTCTCTCTCAGAGAAGATTTTTACAGGGAAGAGTACATGAGAAAGAAGAAACCGAGTACTGAAAATTTTGAAGGAGAAGAACTACTCTCTCTCTCACTCATTCTAGCTCTTTCTTTTTCTATTTCTTCTTCTTATCTTCTGAAGATTTGAAAACACTCTCTTGAAGGAGAACCACCAGCACGTGAAGAGCAATAACAACCCTTAATTTGAGGACAGGTGTCACGCCAAGATAAAAAGGAATTCCACTAACCATTTTTTGTCTTGTAGTGACAAAAAAGATGTTTTTTACTAACTTCCCTTGAAAAGTGAATCTACACCAGCTCTCAATAAGAGAAAGCTTTCTTCACAAGTTGAGGTGACCTTTTGACATGCAAAGAATGGGCTTACGCATTCCAAAGTCTTCACACGCCTAGATCCATGTCAGCATCATTGATTAAATGGCTTCAAAAGAATGAATTAACTAGTTTAAGAACTAGTTCTTATATAAAGGAAGAACAAGTTCTCAACTTTCTTTGCTAACCTGTTCTAAGTAAAACACTAAGCCAAAACACATATAGAAGAATTAAATTCATTTGTTATCATCAAAACAAGATTAGAGAATTGTAGAGCTAACAATTTCTCCCTTTTTGATGATGACAAATGATTAAGGAAAATCTCCCCCTTAATATGAGCATATTTCGGAACTAGTTCTGAAACTAGTTCTTAAAGCAGTTTCAAAAGAAATTTTAAGAGAAGGGAGTTTTCTAGTTGAGATAAACACAACAAGTAATAACAGTTCAACCAAAATATCTCAGGTTTCTCTCCTTTTGTCATGATAAAAAAGATAAAGGGAGAGGAATCAGAAAAACATAGTAAAGAACAAATATATCAACAACAAAACAAACATAAGAAAAGATACTTGAAAAATGATCATAAGATATTGTTTGATCACCAAAACAATCAAACTAGGACCAATGCACAATGCATGATATGCAACAAGATAAATAAAATCTAAAGCTGGGTAATAATCAAAAGGTCTACATATGCAACTGAAATCTTGATAAAGAAAATTAGAAATTAAGTCCTAAGAGGTCTAAAAACTCTCTTCCTCTAAAAAAGAAAGCAGAGGCCACACCAATATTTCCACATGAAATCTATTACAGTAATCCCAAGAAAAACAAGCCCAAATATAACAACTCTCACAAGAAATATTACAAGAAGTTATAGAGTTGACAAAAGAGTATGAAACTGGTCATATGACCAAATATGATTCTTGCTTAATAGCTTCTCTTCTTATTCTTCCAGACCTCGGGTCTTCAAATTTATAGCAAAGAGGAGGTAGAAGATGACCGTTGCCTCATTGGAATTTCTCTTTAATGTTGATTGTTGGTCATTGAATCAGATATGAAAATATCTCCTTGATTGCAGCAATATTTCCACCATGATTAACTTTCCTTACTTGAGAAAGTTTCCCTTTTTAACTTGCTGAATTTTCTCCTTTTTGAATTTGGGCTTCCTTCCAATGGCTCCAAAGCATGTAGACATTTGTCTCTGATTTAGACTTGTTGTAGTATGAGTCTAACTCATCCGGTGGGGTCCCCAAGCCTTCTTGAAGCTTCCTCAATCAGCAAAGCAATTTCTAGAAAAACAAGTTCTCTTCTTGAACTTGTTTTTGCAAAGGAAAAATTTGTTCTTTGCTTGACCCAACGAAATCACTAACCTTTGTAAAATCAAAAAAATTAACACACATTAGAATTAGTGATAATTTAGGTCATTTGTTATCATCAAAACTAAGGTTGGAGAACTATACGGCTAAAACTCTAATGGAACAACAGTCTATCTCAAGCACCAATTTCATGAAGGATCAGCAGTCGAAAACACTACTAGGGAAAAAAAGAATGTCATGTACATAATTTATTTCTAGCACTGCAAGAAAAATTGTTTTTACTCATGGACAAAAAATCCGTGAGAAAACCACAAATTATTTCACAACATGTGACTGTTAAGATTCTCTCACGAACTTTCTCATGGACAAAGTTGACCGTGAGAAAAATACGTGAGAAATGGTGTCCCAACCATATTCATAAATGTGTATACTACTCTCACGGACTAAGACTGTGAGAAAATTTGAATTTTCTCACAAATTTCCTCATGGCCTTACCATTCCGTGAGAAAGTCCGTGAGAAAATCCGCGAGAAACGTGTTGTGCACCATTTAACTTAAAATTTGAATTTTAGGGTTTTTTTCTCACGGAGAAAGTTCGTGAGAAAATTTGTTTATCATATCCCTTGCCTTGCTGCAGCCTCCATTTTCATTTTCGAAGATTTCTTTATATCCTCCGTTCTTCACATCCTATCTCTCTCTCTGGAGCAAATCACTACCATTTCAGCTTCCGGAGTTTGGGTTTTGCATCGCAGGTCCTCTACTTCCAATCTACCAGTTCAAATTTTTTAGTTTTTGCTCATTGATGTCAGTTCCTCTACTCATCTCTTATCTCTAAATTTTTATGTGTTTTGTATGAGTAATTCTCATTCAATTACCATGAACATTACATGATATAGCTGTTTAAAATGTTTATTGATTATTTCAGATAATGTAAGAGTTGTTTTAGATGTAGCTGAATAGTGTAGGTTGATGGATAGTGAAATTGATAATGAAATATATATATATATATATATATATATATATATATATATATAT
>QAOA01004621.1:485394-530387 GCA_003255065.1 Cercis canadensis
TACAGGGAAAAACAAGAAAAATATCCGAGACAGAAATAGGGTCTCGGTCCAGATATAGTGACTCACCAGGAAACAGTCCCATCCCAGATACAGGGAAAAACAAGAAAAATATCCGAGTCAGAAACAGGAATGAACTGAAACAGGGTCCCGGTCCAGATATAGTGACTTACAGGAAACTGTCCCATCCCAGATACAGGCAAAAAAAAAGAAAAATATCTGAGACAAAAAAAGGGATGAACCGAAACAGGGTCCCAGTCCAAATATAGTGACTCACCAGGAAACAGTCCCATCCCAGTTACAGGGAAAAATAAGAAAAATATCCGAGACAGAAACAGTGTCCCGGTCCAGATATAGTGACTCACCAGGAAACAGTCCATCTCAGATACAGGGAAAAACAAGAAAAATATCCGAGTCTGAAACAGGGATGAACCGAAACAGGTTCCCGGTCCAGATATAGTGACTCACGAGAAAATAGTCCCATCCCAGTTACAGGGAAAAACAAGAATAATATCCGAGTCAGAAACAGGGATGAACCGAAACAGGTCCCGGTACAGATATAGTGACTCACCAGGAAACAGTCCCATCCCAGATACAGGGAAAAACAAGAAAAATATCCGAGACAGAAACAGGGTCCCGGTCCAGATATAGTGACTCACCAGGAAACAGTCCCATCCCAGATACAGGGAAAAACAAGAAAAATATCCAAGACAGAAACAGGGTCCCGGTCAAGATATAGTGACTCACCAGGAAATAGTCCCATCTCATATACAGGGAAAAACAAGAAAAATATCCGAGTCAATCCAGATATAGTGACTTACCAGGAAAATGTGCACTCCCAGATACAGTGAAAAAGAAGAAAAATATCTGAGACAGAAACAGGGACCCGGTCCAGATATAGTGACTCACCAGGAAACAATCCTACCCCAGATATAGGGGAAAACAAGAAAAATATCCGAGACAGAAACAGGGTCCCGGTCCAGATATAGTGACTCACCAGGAAACAGTCTCATCCCAGATACAACGAAAAACAAGAAAAATATCTGAATCTGACACAGGAATGAACCGAAACATGTTCCCGGTCCAAATATAGTGACTCACCAGGAAACAGTTCCATCCGAGTTACAGGGAAAAACAAGAAAAATATCCGAGACAGAAATAGGGTCTCGGTCCAGATATAGTGACTCACCAGGAAACAGTCCCATCCCAGATACAGGGAAAAACAAGAAAAATATCCGAGTCTGCAACAGGGATGAACCGAAACAGGTTCCCGGTCCAGATATAGTGACTCACCAGGAAACAATCCCATCCCATATACAGGGAAAACAAGAAAAATATCCGAGACAGAAACAGGGTCCCGGTCCAGATATAGTGACTCACCAGGAAACAGTTTCATCCCAGATACAGGGAAAAACAAGAAAAATATCCGAGTCAGAAACAGGAATGAACTGAAACAGGGTCCCGGTCCAGATATAGTGACTTACAGGAAACTGTCCCATCCCAGATACAGGGAAAAACAAGAAAAATATCCGAGACAGAAATAGGGTCTCGGTCCAGATATAGTGACTCACCAGGAAACAATCCTATCCAAGATATAGGGGAAAACAAGAAAAATATCCGAGACAGAAACAGGGTCCCGGTCCAGATATAGTGACTCACTAGGAAACAGTCTCATCCCATATACAGGGAAAAACAAGAAAAATATCCGAGACAGAAACAGGGTCACGATCCAGATATAGTGACTCACCAGGAAACAGTCTCATCCCAGATACAAAAGGAAACAGTCCCATCGCAGATACAAGGAAAAACAAGAAAAATATCTGAATCTGACACAGGGATGAACCGAAACAGGTTCCCGGTCCAGATATAGTGACTCACCAGGAAACAGTCCCACCCGAGTTACAGGGAAAAACAAGAAAAATATCCGAGACAGAAATAGGGTCTCGGTCCAGATATAGTGACTCACCAGGAAACAGTCCCATCCCAGATACAGGGAAAAACAAGAAAAATATCCGAGTCAGAAACAGGAATGAAGTGAAACAGGGTCCCTGTCCAGATATAGTGACTTACAGGAAACTGTCCCATCCCAGATACAGGGAAAAACTAGAAAAATATCCGAGTCAGAAACAGGGATGAACCGAAACAGGGTCCCGGTCCAGATATAATGACTCACCAGGAAACTGTCCCGTCACAGATACAGTGGTCCACAAGGAAAATATCTGAGTCAGAAACAGGAATGAACCGAAACAGGGTCCCGGTCCAGATATAGTGACTTACCAGGAAACAGTCCACTCCCAGATACAGGGAAAAAAAAGAAAAATATCCGAGACAGAAACAGGGTCCCGGTCCAGATATAGTGACTCACCAGGAAACAGTCCCATCCCAGTTACAGAGAAAAACAAGAAATATATCCGAGACAGAAATAAGGTCTCGGTCCAGATATAATGACTCACCAGGAAACAGTCTCATCCCAGTTACATGGAAAAACAAGAAAAATATTCGAGTCTGAAACAGGAATGAACCGAAACAGGGTCCCGGTCCAGATATAATGACTTTCCAGGAAACAGTCCACTCCCAGATACAGGGACAAAAAAGAAAAATATCCGAGACAGAAACAGGGTCCCGGTCCAGATATAGTGACCCACCAGGAAACAGTCTCATCCCAGATACAGCGAAAAACAAGAAAAATATCCGAGTCTGAAACAGGGATAAACCGAGACAGGTTCCCGGTCCAGATATAGTGACTCAGCAGGAAACAGTCCCATCCCAGTTATAGTGAAAAACAAGAAAAATATCCGAGACAGAAATAGGGTCTCGGTCCAGATATAATGACTCACCAGGAAACTGTCCCTTCACAGATAGAGTGGTCCACAAGGAAAATATCTGAGTCGGAAACAGGAATGAACCGAAACAGGGTCCCGGTCCAGATATAGTGACTTACCAGTAAAATGTGCACTCCCAGATACAGGGAAAAAAAAGAAAAATATCCGAGACAGAAACAGGGTCCCGGTCCAGATATAGTGACTCACCAGGAAACAGTCCCATCCCAGTTACAGGGAAAAACAAGAAAAATATCCGAGACAGAAATAGGGTCTCGGTCCAGATATAGTGACTCTTCAGGAAACAGTCCCATCCCAGTTACATGGAAAAACAAGAAAAATATCCGAGTCTGAAACAGGAATGAACCGAAACAGGGTCCCGGTCCAGATATAGTGACTTACCAAGTAACAGACCATTCCCAGATATAGGGACAAAAAAGAAAAATATCCGAGACAGAAACAGACCAGGAAACAGTCCACTCCCCGATACAGGGGAAAAAAAGAAAAAGGAAAAAGTCCTAAAAACCCCCTTGAACTATGCTCTTATTGCACTTTACCTCTCATGCTTAAAAAACGTAGGAAAGACCTCCTTGAACTTTCAAAATGTGCACTTTACCTGATAAGGATCCACTTGAAGAAATCAAGCCAAATCCAATCCAAATTAGCCAAGGATCCCAAGTAAGGTCAAGTAACAAAAAATCAAGAAAAGATGAATGGAATTAGGTGAAAACCTTTGATTATCAAATTAGGCAACCTAGTTTCAGCAAAGCTTAACTAACCCTCCTTAATCCGAATAATCAACAATCAACATGAACAAGATGGAGAAGTGAATAAACCGCCACACTCTAGATTGGGGAAAGGGGAGAGTGATAAGGTTTAGGTCCACCATGCTAGGAATCCACCTAGATGGCTTAAGCTCTCCATGGAGAGAACAAGAGAGAAACTCTCAATTCAATTATCAAATTCTTGATTCCATTGCTAAAGACAAAGGCTTTAGCTCCTTAAATAGTTTAGGAGAAAACAGATACAGGGAAAAAAAAGAAAAATATCCGAGACAGAAACAGGGACTTTGTCCAGATATAGTGACTCACCAGGAAACAGTCCCATCCCATATACAGGGAAAAACAAGAAAAATATCCGAGACAGAAACAAGGTCCCGGTCCAAATATAGTTATCACCAGGAAACAGTCCCATCCCAGATACAAGGAAAAACAAGAAAAATATCCGAGTCTGACAAAGGGATGAACCGAAACAGGTTCCCGGTTCAGATATAGTGACTCCCCAGGAAACAGACCCATCCCAGATACAGGGAAAAACAAGAAAAATATCAGAGTCAGAAACAGGAATGAACTGAAACAGGGTCCTGGTCCAGATATAGTGACTTACAGGAAATTGTCCCATCCCAGATACAGGGAAAAAAGTGAAAAATATCCGAGTCTGAAACAGGGATGAACCGAAACAGGTTCCCGGTCCAGATATAGTGACTCACCAGGAAACAATCCCATCCCATATACAGGGTAAAATAACAAAAAATATCCGAGACAGAAACAGGGTCCCGGTCCAGATATAGTTACTCACCAGGAAACAGTCCCATTCCAGATACAGGGAAAAACAAGAAAAATATCCGAGTCTGACACAGGGATGAACCGAAACAGGTTCCCGGTCCAGATATAGTGACTCACCAGGAAACAGTCCCATCCGAGTTACAGGGAAAAACAAGAAAAATATCCGAGACAGAAATAGGGTCTCGGTCCAAATATAATGACTCCCCAAGAAACAGTCCCATCCCAGATACAAGGAAAAACAAGAAAAATATCCGAGTCAGAAACAGGAATGAACTGAAACAGGGTCCCGGTCCAGATATAGTGACTTACAGGAAACTGTCCCATCCCAGATACAGGGAAAAAAAAGAAAAATATCTGAGTCAGAAACAGGGATGAACCGAAACAGGGTCCCGGTCCAGATATAGTGACTCACCAGGAAACAGTCCCGTCACAGATACAGTGGTTCACATGAAAAATATCCGAGTCAGAAACAGGGTTGAACCGAAACAGGGTCCCGGTCCAGATATAGTAACTCACCAGGAAACAGTCCCATCCCAGTTACAGGGAAAAACAAGAAAAATATCCGAGACAGAAATAGGGTCTCGGTCCAGATATAGTGACTCACCAGGAAACAGTCCCATCCCAGATACAGGGAAAAAATAGAAAAATAACCGCGTCAGAAACAGGGATGAACCGAAACAGGGTCTCGGTCCAGATATAATGACTCACCAGGAAACTGGCCCGTCACAGATACAGTGGTTCACATGAAAAATATCCGAGTCAGAAACAGGGATGAGCCGAAACAGGGTCCCAGTCCAGATATAGTGACTCGCCAGGAAACAGTCATATCCCAGTTACAGGGAAAAATAAGAAAAATATCCAAGACAGAAACAGGGTCCCGGTCCAGATATAGTGACTCAACAGGAAACAGTCCCATCCCAGATACAGGGAAAAACAAGAAAAATATCCGAGTCTGAAACAGGGATGAACCGAAACAGGTTCCTGGTCCAGATATAGTGACTCACCAGGAAACAGTCCCATCCCAGTTACAGGGAAAAACAAGAAAAATATCCGAGACAGAAATAGGGTCTCGGTCCAGAATAATGACTCACCAGGAAACTGTCCCGTCACAGATACAGTGGTCCACAAGGAAAATATCTGAGTCAGAAACAGGAATGAACTGAAACAGGGTCCCGGTCCAGATATAGTGATTTACCAGGAAAATGTGCACTCCCAGATACTGGGAAAAAAAAGAAAAATATCCGAGAAAGAAACAGGGTCCCGGCCCATATATAGTGACTCACCAGGAAATAGTCCCATCCCAGTTACAGGGAAAAATAAGAAAAATATCCGAGACAGAAATAGGGTGTCGGTCCAGATATAGTGACTCAGCAGGAAACATGCCCATCCCAGATACAGGGAAAAACAAGAAAAATATCCGAGTCAGAAACGGGGAATTAACTGAAACAGGGTCCCGGTCCAGATATAGTTACTTACAGGAAACTGTCCCATCCCAGATACTGGGAAAAACAAGAAAAATATCCGAGACAGAAATAGGGTCTTGGTCCAGATATAATGACTCACCAGGAAACTGTCCCGTCACAGATACAGTGGTCCACAAGGAAAATATCTGAGTCAGAAACAGAAATGAACCGAAACAGGGTCCCGGTCCAGATATAGTGACTTACCAGGAAAATGTGCACTCCCAGATACAGGGAAAAAAAAGAAAAATATACGAGACAGAAACAGGGACTCGGTCCAGATATAGTGACTCACCAGGAAACAGTCCCATCCCATATACAGGGAAAAACAAGAAAAATATCCGAGACAGAAACAAGGTCCCGGTCCAAATATAGTTACTCACCAGGAAACAGTCCCATCCCAGATACAAGGAAAAACAAGAAAAATATCCGAGTCTGACAAAGGGATGAACCGAAACAGGTTCCCGGTTCAGATATAGTGACTCCCCAGGAAACAGACCCATCCCAGATACAGGGAAAAACAAGAAAAATATCAGAGTCAGAAACAGGAATGAACTGAAACAGGGTCCTGGTCCAGATATAGTGACTTACAGGAAACTGTCCCATCCCAGATACAGGGAAAAAAGTGAAAAATATCCGAGTCTGAAACAGGGATGAACCGAAACAGGTTCCCGGTCCAGATATAGTGACTCACCAGGAAACAATCCCATCCCATATACAGGGAAAAACAAGAAAAATATCCGAGACAGAAACAGGGTCCCGGTCCAGATATAGTTACTCACCAGGAAACAGTCCCATCCCAGATACAGGGAAAAACAAGAAAAATATCCGAGTCTGACACAGGGATGAACCGAAACAGGTTCCCGGTCCAGATATAGTGACTCACCAGGAAACAGTCCTATCCGAGCTACAGGGAAAAACAAGAAAAATATCCGAGACAGAAATTGGGTCTCGGTCCAGATATAGTGACTCACCAGGAAACAGTCTCATCCCAGATACAGGGAAAAACAAGAAAAATATCCGAGTCAGAAACAGGAATGAACTGAAACAGGGTCCCGGTCCAGATATAGTGACTTACAGGAAACTGTCCCATCCCAGATACAGAAAAAAACAAGAAAAATATCCGAGTCTGAAACAACGATGAACCGAAACAGGTTCCCGGTCCAGATATAGTGACTCACCAGGAAACAATCCCATCCCATATACAGGAAAAACAAGAAAAATATCCGAGACAGAAACAGGGTCCCGGTACAGATATAGTGACTCACCAGGAAACAGTCCCATCCCAGATACAGGGAAAAACAAGAAAAATATCCGAGACAGAAATAGGGTCTCGGTCCAGATATAGTGACTCACCAGGAAACAGTCCCATCCCAGATACAGGGAAAAAATAGAAAAATATCCGCGTCAGAAACAGGGATGAACCGAAACAGGGTCTCGGTCCAGATATAATGACTCACCAGGAAACTGTCCCGTCACAGATACAGTGGTTCACATGAAAAATATCCGAGTCAGAAACAGGGATGAACCGAAACAGGGTCCCGGTCCAGATATAGTTACTCAACAGGAAACAGCCACATCCCAGTTACAGGGAAAAATAAGAAAAATATCCGAGACAGAAATAGTACAATTTGTATAAAAAATTTTACATTGCTCTATTTTAATAAATAGTTTTTCAAATTGTATTTTCTTAATAATTTTGCTGCAAATTTGGGACTTACAAAATGGATGTAAGTAGCTGGAGTTAGTGTTAGAGGCTCACCGAAATTAGACAATTTGACCAGAATAGTACACTTACACTAACTAATTACATAAAATGAGTCTTTTTCAAAGTATTTACCAAGAATTGGCAATTTTGAATTTTTTAATATTTTTTTGACTAATATAAAACACGCTTTATACATAACGCTTATCTACCTTTGACTAAAATATGGCTTGGGAAATTGTGAATGGAACACGCTTTATATATAAAGCGTATTTGTTATTGATCGAAAAATTATTAAACAATTTAAAACTGCCAATTCTAAGTAAATATTTTGAATAGTATCCTTTTATATAATTACTTTATCTAATTATGCTATTTTGGTCAAATTGCCCCGGAATTATTCAGCGGCAAACCCATCAGAGGCTGCTATGCTAACTGCTATGTCCTAAGACTCAACAAGTGCTTGGTTGAGACTTCCAAAACCAATAAAAGGCAGTTTTCAAAGCCTTCAAACAAAGTTAACAAGTTGGTGATGAGCTTTAAAATATACAGGTCTCATGTGTTGAGTGGGGAACTTGATCGCAAGGCATCTAAGTTTTGATTTAACATACATACTGCAATTAAAGTTTAAAGTGCAGCATTTTCTGATTATAAGAAAAATACAATATTCTATAATCCTAAATATGGGACTTGCTAAGCTTAACTCTCTCAAAAACTATGGGTAGTATTACATTGGCTATTAAAAGTTATGAGCTTTAGACAAAATTAATCATTATTATTAGGCTCAATTTTTGGTGAAATTAAGTGACGTAGTGTGAGTTAAATGCTTAAAATATACATAATTTTTTTTAAATATGACTTAGTTACATACTTTAAAAAAAAATAATTATTTTAACTCATACTATATCAAGTAAGCTTCTTATTAAAACCAAGAATAACAACTATTTCTATTTAAAATCCTTTACTCTATATATGCCTATGATGTAGTGTTATTTATATTTTTAAAATAAAAGTCATATGCATGAGGTATGGCAGAAGGTGTGGAAACTAAATTTGCCAAATAAATATCGGCACTTTCTGTGACGTTGTTGTAAAAATATTTTACCCACAACACATGCGTTAACAACCCAGGGGCTTGATATACCCAATCGCTGTGGTCTTTGCTTAGAGCAACAAGAAACATTGCTACACGCTCTTTTTTTTTTCCCTGAAGTGCGTGAGGTGTGGGAGTCTTTGGAGGTTGACTTTGGGTTGAATGCTGAAGGGATGGACAGTTTTATTGACTGGTTTAGGAGGGAGGTACAAGGCTGGGATGATCGACAATTGGCGCTGATGGTGCTGGGTAGCTATTCTTTATGGCAACGTCGTAATGCTATTAGAGTTGGCAAATTTGTCTTGCCTATTTACCAAGTTTGGAATAACATTTGTTCTCTCTCGGAGGAAATAAAGAGGGGAGATGGGTGCAATCTCTGGGTCCACAAAGGCAAGCCTCACGTGGGGTATCCTCAGTTGTTCCATCTTTGACAATTAGTGTTGATGCAACTCTATTGCCCTAGGGCAGGGGTGGACTGGGAGGTTTCATAAGGAATGCTGAGGGCAGCTTTGTTGCAGCATGGTGCTGCCCAATTCAGCATGCTCCACCTATTAAGGAGATGGAGACTATGGCTTGTAGAGAGGGACTGAAATTGGCTTTGGCTTGGGGAATGTTTACGGCCTGCATGGAAAGTGACGCTCAGGGGGTGGTGTTGGCTCTTAATAGTGGGGACAAATTACTTTCTCCATTGGGTCTTCTTTTGGAGGATATTCATGCTCTAGAAAGAGAGTTCTTAAGTATTTCTTTTTGCTGGGTTTCTAGACAAGCTAATTAAGAGCATGAATAACAACTATTTCTATTTAAAATCCTTTACTCTATATATGCCTATGATGTAGTGTTATTTATATTTTAAAATAAAAGTCATATGCATGAGGTATGGCAGAAGGTGTGGAAACTAAATTTGCCAAATAAATATCGACACTTTCTGTGGCGTTGTTGCAAAAATATTTTACCCACAACACATGCGTTAACAACTCGGGGGCTTGATATACCCAATCGCTGTGGTCTTTGCTTAGAGCAACAAGAAACATTGCTACACGCTCTTTTTTTTTTGCCCTAAAGTAAGTGAGGCGTGGGAGTCTTTGGAGGTTGACTTTGGGTTGAATGCTGAAGGGATGGACAGTTTTATTGACTGGTTTAGGAGGGAGGTACAAGGCTGGGATGATCGACAACTGGCGCTGATGGTGCTGGGTAGCTATTCTTTATGGCAACGTTGTAATGCTATTAGAGTGGGCAAATTTGTCTTGCCTATTCACCAAGTTTGGAATAGCATTTGTTCTCTTTGGGAGGAAATAAAGGGGGGAGAAGAGGTGCAATCTCTGGGTCCACAAAGGCAAGCCTCACGTGGGGTATCCTCAGTTGTTCCATCTTTGACAATTAGTGTTGATGCAGCTCTGTTGCCCTCGGGCAGGGGTGGACTGGGCGGTGTCATAAGGAATGCTGAGGGCAGCTTTGTTGCAGCATGGTGCTGCCCAATTCAGCATGCTCCACCTATTAAGGAGATGGAGGCTATGACTTGTAGAGAGGGACTGAAATTGGCTTTGGCTTGGGGAATGTCTACGGCTTGCATGGAAAGTGACGCTCAGGGGGTGGTGTTGGCTCTTAATAGTGAGGATAAATTACTTTCTCCATTGGGTCTTCTTTTGGAGGATATTCATGCTCTAAAAAGAGAGTTCTTAAGTATTTCCTTTTGCTGGGTTTTTAGACAAGCTAATTATGTTGCTGATAGGCTAGCAAAGCATGATGTGTTTACTCCTAGGCTTTTAGTTTGACATGATATGCCTCATAGCTTTCTTTCAGATGTCTTTTCTTTAGATTCTTAATGGAAATTTCCTTTTTAGATAAAAAAAAAAAATAGACATTAAAGAACCTAAGGACCATTGACCCCAATATTACAATTATATAATTTATTTACACATTTATAACAGTTTTAAATTTATTTACCTTAATATTACACTTTTTTAAAAAATTAAAAAAATAATAATTTTTGCAGAGTGGGCCTCACCGGACACGCCGTGTGTCAGTCGACGTGTCCCCACTAGATACACCGTCTAACACGTGGCATGTCCCTATTTGAATTGCTAACTCAAACAAAGCACAAAAGTCAACATTTTAGCTATAGTCAACATTTCAACTACCATTTAAAGCGAGCGAAAACGGAGGGAAAAGAAGAATTGTGTGAATGTTGGGTTTTTTGGTTTTAGAACGATGAGACATGCCACGTGTTAGATGGCGTGTCCAGTGGGGACACGTCGGTTGACATACGACTTATCTGATAGGGCTCACTTCACAGAATTTTTTTTTTAAAAGTTTTTTATTTTTTTTAAAAATATAATATTAAAGTAAATAAATTTAAAACTGTTATAAATATGTAAAGAAATTGTAGAATTGTAATATTGGGTCAATCAATCAAGAACTTAATGTATTTTTCTAAAATTTAATAATTTTATTTCCCACGAATAGATTATAGTGGATAAGAATACTTGGTAGTTGATACTAAAAAGGAAACCTAAAATATCGAGATAGTGATTGATATTATGAACTCAAAAATAAATAAAAGCTAACAAAACGAAATGACACGAGAATTTGAAAGTACAGTGGCCCTCTCAAACGGTGAAACCCCAACCCTACCTTTTTCCTTCTCCCAGGACGGAGTACATATACCGAAACCTCCCTTTCCCCACATCTCTCTCTCTCTCTTTCACACCATCAACTGAAAAACCACCTTCCCTTCTCTCTCTTCCCTATGAGAGCCTAAAGCTGATGGGCAAGTACATGAGGAAGGCCAAAACGACAGGCGAAGTGGCACTAATGGAGGTATCCCAGTCTTCCTTAGGGGTTCGCACCCGAGCCAAAACCCTAGCTTTGCAACGGCTACAGAAATCTCAGTCGCAGGCACCGTCTCCAGCGAGCTCCGGTTCATATCTCCAGCTGAGGAGTCGGAGACTAGAGAAGCCTTTGATTACCCATGATTCGAAACGACAGAAGCAGGCTCCTAAAGATGGCACCTTGCAAAACCCTAAATCAATTCCAAATACCAGAGCGAGTTCGAGGCTGAGAGTGGGTTCGGTGGCCTCTGAATCAAATGAGTCGGTGCCGCTTGGTCGTGTGGATACCAAGGACGATGGTCAAAGGGCCGAGGAGGCGGCTAGTAAAGTGTTGGATAAAGAAGAAAAATTACAGGAAGCTCAAGAAAAGGTTGATGTTGGTGCCGAAGAAGCTTCATTTGGAGAAAATGTTTTGGATTTTGAAGGTAGAGAGAGGTGGGTTTTTCTTGTTTTTCTTTATATTCAATGCTTATCAGCCCAAAGTTCTGTTGATTGCTAAGCTGGGTAAAAGTGTAGAGGGGATAAGAATTGGAAACCAATTTCAAGTTTTTTGTTTCAATTTTAGATTAATTCCTGTTTATCTTTAGGGGACTTTCATTTTTGAGAAACCAGTGGTCCAGTAGCAATCATTAATTTTGCTTTTCTTTCCTGTCATCAGCAATTATTTTATATTTTGAAAATCATTGTTGAAAGGCATCTATTTGTTGAAAAGTAGACTCCTTTTCTGCCCTTTCAATCTTCTGGATTTGTATTGGTTTCAAAAATCGTGGGGAGCAAAGAAAAAATTGGAATTGAAACGGGAAATTTAGTATTTTTGTTTTTTTTGAAATTATGAAGTTGAGTTTAGCAATTGATGATTCCCCGCAAATTTGGTTGCCGAAGGCTACTTTAACTTGACTGAACCAAGTGATTTAAAAATTTTAATTAAAAGAAAATCTCTTGCTTACTTTCCTCCTCTTGCCAATTAAACGTGGGCCTGATCTTATGTTTTCTGTGTTCTGCCTGAAAGGAAGGGAATAAAAACAATATTTAATCCCTTTATTTTTGTAACTGCATTTCACTTCCATTAGGAAAGAAAGTTGAGTGGAGTAAAAGTGGATATTTGTTTTTTTTTAACGGGTCTGTGTTTTCATTATTGACCTTCTCATTTAAGAATTTGCCCGTTGAAAATTTCACAACTTTTCTTCCCTTGAGACGTTTGTTTCATTACCAGCTGGTGACTTTTAAATTTTTTAAAATTTGTGTGAGCAAGAAACTGCCTCTTTCAGTGGATTTTGTGTGAAGTGAGATCAGATTTAAGATTATTGCCAATGTTCTTTATTGTGGTAAATTTCCTCTGTGATGTGATTTCTGTAATCTAATGGCGTAANATTTAAGAATTTGCCCGTTGAAAATTTCACAACTTTTCTTCCCTAGAGACGTTTGTTTCATTACCAGCTGGTGACTTTTAAATTTTTTAAAATTTGTGTGAGCAAGAAACTGCCTCTTTCAGTGGATTTTGTGTGAAGTGAGATCAGATTTAAGATTATTGCCAATGTTCTTTATTGTGGTAAATTTCCTCTGTGATGTGATTTCTGTAATCTAATGGCGTAAGCAAGCATGAGCCCAGCGCTGTATCTGTTAATATTCTCCTTTTCTTTTTCCCTTTGAAGGCCCCTTTAATATGATTACTGTGGTTAGTACACCTGGAATTCCTTACTACGTTCAAAAGTTTTGAACAAATATTTTTGGGAAAGATTTTTTATTCATTGAATTTTTTTTTTTCTGTTACTCTGGATTCACTAAATGTAATCGTGGATTGTTTTCATCTATTACAGAGCTTCTAATATATTTCCAACATTGAAATGTCTTCTGCGCCATGAAAACATTTTGTTAGAAATTCCTCCTAATATTCTGAAAATGCTTACTGTTGATTTGCAAAGATGAATTTGAAAAAACAATTTACTGAAATCTCTGACAGGGCCATTTTCTTGTAGTACCCTACCATTTGCATTGCTGTTTTATTAGCAATATGTCCTGTTCTCAATTTGGAGTTTATACTTGTTCTTTTATTTATGCATTGAAATACAATATTTATTTCTTTGTCATGACTGGTGCTATTCATAATGGCCTTTATTTTGACAATATGTGGAACAAAGGCAATAATTTGATTCCTAATTACTTTGTTAGATTACTTCACGAGGATCTCATCTCTTGTGCCCATTCAAGTTTTTAGAGATTGATTTTGAAATTATTTCACAATTCTATAATGAGAGAACAATGGATTGGTATAAAGAGACGCAACTTTATTTTGCTTGATTTCCTTTTTCTGTGAATTTTTCACGTGTGAAAACATTAATCTATATATGTGGAATATGCGGCATGCTTCTTTCAGTATATGCGCAATGAAGTTCTTAAATCTTTCGGATTCTCTATTTTCTATTTTTTTTAAGCCATCACTCTTTCAGATTGTTTGGGGCTACTATTTTTGTTTAAATCATATTTGATGGCAGGTATGAAAATCACCTTGGATATTTTTGCATTTACCATCAGTCTCTACTATAAATCTGTGTTTGAGTTTTGTTTTGTTATCTTGCTTTGTGCCACGTAATTTGTTTATCTTGCTGGCTTAGATTAATTAAAATTACTTTCTTCTTCTTATTGTTATTATTATTTGCAACAGGAGCACTAGAGAGTCAACACCTTGCAGTCTGATAAGGGACCCAGACACTATCAGAACCCCTGGTTCAACTACCAGGCCTACTTGCTCAACTGAAGCTAGTCGAAGAGCAGAGAATTCAGCAAGAAGGCACATACCAACTGCACATGAAATGGACGAATTCTTTGCTGGTGCTGAAGAGGCACAGAAAAGGCAATTCATTGAGAAGTATGGTTCATATTGTAGTTTTTTTTTGATTATCTGAGTTGTTTGTTGCAAACCACAAAGTCTATTGCATCCTACGAGCTAACATATTTCATATGTGGGTTCTACTGCAGGTACAACTTTGATCCTGTGAATGACAAGCCACTGCCGGGGCGATATGAATGGGAAAAATTGGAACCCTAGAAACCTAGTTAACTATCCATCAAGACACTTGTTTTGGTTGATCTAGATCCTAGTGTCTTTGAAGTAGTTGGGTTAGATTTAGTTGAAATGGTGGTGGTGTTATTTCCATTTTCCATCACCCTTTATTTTACTTGTAAAGAAAGTAGGACTGTGAAGATGTGTAGACTAATGGTCTGTAACATAACAGAGGTGTTGATTACACAACAATACAAATCAAAGTCCTTTGTCTAACAGATCATCTGAGAGGGGAAGGGAAAGAGGTGTAGGTTTTAAGGTTAGGGATCAGTCAATTAGGTCAGTATGAGGTACAGGATTTACTTAGGTTTTCTTTTTATTTTCTTCTTGTATTTTAATTTCCTTCCTCTCTTTGTCTATACTTGTACTGATGGAACTTGAACAATCTCTTGGGAATAAAGATGATCCTTTTCCCCCCTCTTAATTTTTGTCTTTTCCACTGTCATCTCTATGTTTTTTTCTCAGTTGAATATTGGACTAACTCCAAGTGAGAATCAGCATCTTTCATTTGTTTTAGTTGTTACTAGCCCTCACTTTGGCCTGTGACAATATTGCTGAAACCCTGAAGCCTACTGGTTTTTGAAGTAGAGAAATGGTTAGTACTTATACTATCTAGACAAAAGTTTAAGCTATGCAAAAAACAAAAAAAGTGGGTCGGTTTAGTTCAGATTATGCTAATTATATTCTTGTAAGTCTAACTAGGGTGTTGTGTTGGTAAGTTAATTGGTTTTTTAAGGTCATGAGAAATGGTGGGTGCTCTTTTAGTGGTGGGGTAATGGTAACGGTGAAATGTTGGAAGGAGCTTGTCTTCTCTGTTATCATTATTTCCCTAGTGGACTTGATCATTTTCAATAGTAGCACACAAATATGAGGGACATGTTTACAAATTTGTTCAAGATAAAGATAAATTGAGAAACAGAATCTCAAGACTGGAAAGGAGAAGGACTTGGGTTAACAGATAATTTTGGCTGTTTGTGAGAGGTAAAGTTTAAACTTTTCTGGGGGAGAAAAGGATATAGCACTGCTAGTGCGGGCTCTTGAGAATAACTGAGGGCCACTCTGGTTTCTCTTTTCTCAACACCAGTCCCAAGCTTCAGAAAATGTTATGTTTCTTCCAAAACATTACATTTACAGGGAATTTTTAAGAAATAAATTTAATCCTAAATGTTATAAATTGATCACTTCTGCTCTTAGTATTCCTTTGGCTGACTCTGCTACTCTTATATTCAGACCAAGCAAGGAAATGTAAATCTAGCACCTTTTGGCGGCAAGTGTGCATATGAAAAAGATTATTAACGAGTCCTAGACGATTGGTATTATTATTAGAGTTAAACATTTTTTTAGTCTTTGAAAAATTCAGCGATTGACAAGTTAGTCTCCCAAAAATGTTCGCTGACAATTTCGTCATCAAATTATGGTTCCGTACGACAAATTAGTCATTGAATTATGTTTGCTGACAATTTCGTCATCGAATTATGGTCTCATACGACAAATTAGTCCTCAAATGAGGACTAATGTGTCGTACGGAACCATAATTCGAGGACAAAATTGTCAGCAAACATTTTTGGGGGACTAACTTGTCAATCGTTGAATTTTTCAGGGACTAAAAAAGGGTTTCACTCTTATTATTATTATGAGCAAGAATATTTGAAGACTAGCTATCTCTCTATGCACACGCACAAATATATGTATTTAATTTGATTAACTTAAATTTTGACTGTACTTATTTAAAATCTTTTGTACGCCCTAAATATTACACATATTTTTCTAACATTATGTGCATAGAACTTTATAATTAAAGTTGAGTATAATTGTTAGGATATTTTTATCTAAGATTTAATAAAGACAAATGCTAAGAGTTTTATTTTTGTCATGTACTTCTTTTATTTTTTATTCAGCGTATTAAGCTTCTTTGTAATAAAAAAAATAAAAATCAAGAGTATTATTATTATGAGTAAGAATACTTGAAGACTAGCTATCTCTCTATGCACACGCACAAATATATGAATTTAACTTGATCAACTTAAATTTTGATTGCACTTATTTAAAATCTTTTGTATGCACTAAATATTACACATAGTTTTCTAACATTATGTGAATAGAACTTTAGACTTAAAGTTGAGTATACTTATTAGGATATATAGTTTTATCTAGATTTAATAAAGACAAATGTTAAGGGTTTTATTTTCGCTATGTACTTCCTTCATTTTTTTTTAACACATTACACTTCTTTGTAATAAAAAAGAAATCAAGGGTAAATTCTAATAATTGAGTATTGGGTATTCTATAATCTAATTGAAATTATGAGGGAGAAGAAGCCATCCCTATTGCAGCTTGCAATGAAGTTAAATAGACTTTTAATANCTAAATATTACACATAGTTTTCTAACATTATGTGAATAGAACTTTATACTTAAAGTTGAGTATAATTATTAGGATATATAGTTTTATCTAGATTTAATAAAGACAAATATTAAGGGTTTTATTTTCGCTATGTACTTCCTTCATTTTTTTTAACACATTACACTTCTTTGTAATAAAAAAGAAATCAAGGGTAAATTCTAATAATTGAGTATTGGGTATTCTATAATCTAATTGAAATTATGAGGGAGAAGAAGCCATCCCTATTGCAGCTTGCAATGAAGTTAAATAGACTTTTAATATTTTTCTTGATACATAGAAGCACAAGGTTCAATGTGTTTGTTTTGCCCAATATTTTTGCATTCCCATAAATCTACATTCCCTTGTTTGGTTGTTTTCAAACATTCTTTTAAGAATTATTCAATTAAGGCCATGTTTTCCCTCTTTGCCACTACCCACCATCGACCATCGACCACCGCCACTGGTACCACCACCATACATTAACCAAACACAGTTCAGGCCATTCCTTGGAATGGCAATCAGTTATGCCATTCTCAAGAACGGTTTTGCTAACTTCAAAATAAACAACGCCTGCCAATGCAAAAATTACACTGATAATGATTAAAATTAAAATTAAACTTAAATTTATCTGGTAGTGGTAAATTTAGGCAGAGAACAGCTTCATTCCTTTTACTCTAAGCATGCGTACGAGTGAGTGGCAGATATTTCATCGGGTCTCCTTTTGTTCGATGACAAAAAGAAAAAGATAAAATAATCATTTTCATAATATTTTATCCCTGTGGCTCTGGAAATTTTATCTCTTTTTCTCTTATCCTTTTTCAGATGCAAGTAGAATATTTCAAGTACGTAATCAAAGGAAAGGTTGAATATAGTCATGCAAGCCAACTGCCATGATATCATATTATTCTAAAGTGAGAGTGATTCTTGGTCCTTCTCCCTTTTTCTTAGGAAATCCCCTTCACACTCCACCAGTATTTGGACCTTTTGCTTGGAATAAAGGTGGTTGTTGTTGTAGTGGTGTTGGTGTTGGTGGTGGTTTCTGCATAAATGGTATCAGATGAAACTGAGGGAGATCTTCAATTTCCAATGAATCACTTTCTCTGTTTGCAAAAAAGTATATAAGGACAGGTTATTCTGTCTAATATATTCAAATGGGCATTCATGATTTGCTCACCCAATACAAGACTCTAACAAAGAAGCTGCCACCTACATGCAGCATTGCCTTTGACTTATGGGGAATGACATGCTGGGTTAGTGGAGTCCCTTATATTCATTTATGCAATAATGGGAATATGTTTTCATAAAAAAAAAAAGTCAAAAATTTAATCGCGCACAATTAACTTTTTCTTGACCAAATTTGAAGGAAGAAAAAATAACAGTGCTGCTTAGCAAAGTAGGGAAAAAGTAAACAAGTTAGGGCGGCTGCTAAACTATCCGCTCTTTATAGGAGTAGTGCTACACTATCTTCTTATATGAGGTTTTTGATAAGATTTTGGTGTCATTTTGAAAATATTGAAAACTTAAGTTTGGGCCAAAATACTTAGCTCCCAATAAAATGCATAAACATTAAAAGTGTGGAAAGAAATATTTAAAAAATAACACGAAATACAAAATTAAACTCAAATTTTGTTAACTAGGTTATAGCTTACTGGACACTTGTAATTGAGTGGTACTGAAGTCATTCTCAAGACTTGTGAGTTATGTGTTTGAATCCAAAATTATAGCAAAAAATACAAAAATAAAAAACGTTAAGAGTTTGACTCACACTACGTGACTCAATTTTTCAAAATCTTCACGATAATATCAAATTCAAAAATAGATCCCACCAAAACCCTTCCAATGAGAGATGTTATAGCATTATCCCGTCTAAGGAAAGGGTATCTTAGCAACCACTTAAAGACATATTATAAAGTACCCCACAAACTTAAATGTCTATGCTTAACTTTTTTATTTTTCTATTGGACACTACATAAGGAAGAGCTAACATAATTTGAATTTGAAATATATAAGCTTAAATACTCGATGCTTGATCATTAATGTGTTCCCTTAATGACATATGCATTGAAATTCTACATGAACAATAACTCAACCAAAATAATGTTACACAATATTATAATTATACATATAGGCAATCGATACTCGATTTAGTAGTGAAAAACTTGGACTTCTTATTTAATAGCTCGAGTTTGAGGCTATGAGAATTCTTTGATAAAATTTAAATTTAAAATGTCAAGATGTTGAACTATATTAAAGTATGTTTTTAACAATGTTTGTATTAAAGTCTAGACTAATAGGGCTCTTGTACTTTTTTATTTTTTATTTTTGGAGAAACCTAATAGAACTTTTTTGATAACCCATATAATGTAGTACACCAATACATAAGAGTGTGCAAGTATATATCATTATGCTAGTTGCTGGACGATTGAAAATTGTGCATGATTTCCAAAGCTTCGTGATCCAGTTGGGCAAGTCAGACGTAGGACAGTTTATAGTTGGCTGTTTCAACTGTTTATACTTAAACAGCATCCTCAACAATAGAAAGTCCCTTGGCTTTCTAAGCATAAGGAGAGAGGGATACCTTTCACGAGGACTGTGTCTATATTCAGAACCACGTGTCCGTCTGTAACATGTCGCATAAATTACATGTGCTATACCAATCATTCATTCAGGTGGTCCGAATGGAAACAAAAAAGCTCACAACAATTAGTGTTGTCATGCTGCCATATTGCCACAAAAATTACATATTCATATTTTCTTTTTTTTAACCAAATTTTGTATTTTCTGATAGATAAAGAGAATTTCAATTAATATTTTCTCATCAATTATAACTCAAGCTATCTGTCATTCTACTTAAAAAAAACAAGCTGTTAGTTGTTTGATTGATGAACGTCTTTTGTATTTCTTAAAAGGTGAAAAAAGGAGAGGAAATCATATAACGGCAATATTCATTAGTAAGTAGTATAAAGTTGAAACTGTATATTTTTAGTTTAATATCACAAGTATTCACATTTTATATAATTGAGAATAAGACTAATCTCATTCGAGATTTAGAGTAATTATATATATATATTTTTTTATCAACAATACTCTTACTGAATCTCGAACTCATGATCATGGCCTAAGACGCATATTCAGGATTCAATTTGCTACTAATCAAACTAACATGTTAATAGATTAAAGAGTAAAACCTTTTTTTAGTCCTTGAAAAATGCAGCCACTAACAAATTCGTCCTCCAAAAATTTTCAGTGACAAATTGGTCATTGAATTATTATTCCACTGACAAATTAGTCCTCCGATAGGCAAGATTAATGAAAAAAAAAATGAGGACTTGAAATGAGAAAATGAGGGTTTAAATATAGCTAGGCAAGATTAGTGAAAGAAATTTAGGAAATGGGTCTGTAGGTGTCCATAAATTTTCTTATTAAAGTACCAGAGGACTAATTTGTCAGACAAAATAATAATTCAATGACCAATTTGTCATCGAAAATTTTTAGAAGACAAATTTGTCAGTAGCTACATTTTCCAAGGACTAAAAAAAGGTTTTACTCTAGATTAAAAATTGTATATACTCCGTTTACTAGATATCTCAAACTCAAAGTTTGGCCTCAGAATATTAGGTAGGGAAAAGTCTAAAAAATCCCCTTCAACTATACTCCCATTGCACTTTACCCCCTATCCTTCAAAAACGTAAGAAAGACCTCATTAAACTACGAAAATGTATATTTGACCCCCAAGCCTTAAACGGATGTCTAAAAATAGACGAAAAAGTCATGTGCCTGGCACGTGGAGTGTTTAAATAAAAAAAAATTTATAAAACTGGGTCAAAAAATAATATTTAAAAAATTTTAGGACAAAATAATAATATTTAAAATTAGACATCTTCAACCCCTCTCTCTCTCTCTCTCATCCTCGACCCTTACCGCAATCGCTTCGCCGGCCATGCTTTCAGCCTCGTCCATGATGCCTGGTCCATCTTATCCAACCCCACCAAGAAGGCCCTCTACGACAATGAGCTCAGGATAGCTGTCATTGTCAAACCCCCTCCACCGTTGCCTCAGGCTTCGAATCCGAACCGGACTCCGAATCTGTTTCCATCCCCGGCTTCGACTTCAACCTCGCCGCAAAGGCAATCGCAGAATTTGGTTCGGAAAAGCCTGAGGTCCAAGGACGAGGAGATTCCAAAATGAAGGTTTTTCACCGAAGCCCTAATTTTTCTTCCTCTACTTTGTGGGTTTGTAATATATGATGGTTATTTGTGGCTAAATATGTGCAATCTCTGCAGTTCAACATTGCAAATCCCACCACTGTGTGCCATAAGAAGTTGGAGATCGATGACGATCAGAAATTGTAATCCCATCTCTTATATGAATTTAACTCTTTTTTGGTTTTTCATTCCTTTGTTGTGTGGTTCTGAAAATGAAGAACTGGAATTGTTTGTTTTTGGTTTGAAATAGAAGTGCCAGAAAACTAGTAGATAGATCTTTCTTGGAAAAGTTACTTGAATATTTTGTTTTCTCATTTATATATTCAGCTAATTTTGCTGTTTCCGAAATGGAAGAACTGGATTGATTAACAAGGATTGTTTGTAATAATTTTACTCTATATATTGGATTTCAAGCGATTATTTGTTTATGTCATCGAGCATTTTGGGACAAGAGGATTTCCCAGGAAGTTAGCGGTGATGCCTTGGGTGATGTATGCTCCTACTAACCTTCTGCTGCAATTTTTTATTCCTCTTTAAGGTTTGATCTATTCACCTCTGCAATGCTTCCACCAATAGGAATTTAGGGGCTATGTCTTCAAGATCACCGGAGAAAGAAAGAGAGAGAGAGAGAGGTTGAAGATGATTAATTTTAAATATTATTATTTGGTCCTAAAATTTTTTAAATATTATTTTTTGACCCTATTTTATAAATTTATTTTCATTTAAACACTCCACGTGCTAGGCACGTGACACTTTCCATCTATTTTTGGATGCTCGTTTGGAGCTTGGGGGTCAAACGCACATTTTCGTAGTTTAATGAGGTCTTTCCTACGTTTTTTAAGAATGAAGGATAAAGTGCAATCAGAGCATAGTTGAAGAGGATTTTTTAGACTTTTCTCTATTAGGTATATGCAGGCATGTCTTTTGGGAATATTCTCTTGAGAGGTAATTACAAATTACCAGTCAACCTTTTCTTTTACTGCCAATATCTTTATTAAAGAATTTACTCCTTACAAGCATAACGTTAAATGGCTAATCTTCAAGTCGGCCAACCCGACAACCATCACATGTTTCGTAATTTCTTCTTCATTTCTTTCCATTTTATACTTACTAGAAAGGGGTGACACATATGTATAGTTTGGTAGAAATTTAAGTAAAATGAAAAACAGATAAAGACATCGAATTCCAAATGCATAATAAAGACAGAGCAAAGGTAGGAGCAAAGACAACGTGAAAATCAGATTTCTTGACCATAAATCATAAGTTCTTAAAGATAAAGTATTTAAATGAATGGGCATCTTCAACAACTTATAATTATGTAGGACTGGTACTAGAAGGTAAAAAATAATAGTATTCAGATGATCTATTTGATTTGAAAAGATTCGACAGACTTGACCTAGCAAACAAGAGCACATCAAAGGTGATTGTTACAACTTACAAGGAAAAAGGGGAGCCCATAGCATGTGACGGGCACGTGCAGTGTAATTCAGTCAAGGATAATTCTGTTAATAATTGTTCATTTAGTGTCTTAGTGATATAACTCTGTTAGTTACTGTTGAAAGAAGATATGCAGAAATAGCAAGAGTCTTGTAGATATCCTTCTCTAGAAGCTCAAACAATTTTGGCACATTTAGACCTAATTGTGACAATTACCAATATACCCTCATACCTTTTCCTCTTCCAATATATACTATTCTCTTAACATGTAAAAGGACTTTTGACACTCTTAATTTATTACTTCACAAACTCGAGACCAACTTAACTTGAGATTTGGAGTCCAAGTATATCTAACCCGGCCTTAGTTTACTTGTGTTTACTGTGCATATAAGACTTTGGACTTTGCCCGACTTGATCCCAGACCCGGCCTATCTCCAGACCCAACCTTGTCTCCCGATCTCAACACAGGCATTGTCAAGTCTGAATCCTTCTCTCTCTGCTGTGCTCTTTCTTGCTTCTCTTCCTCTCCATTCTTCCTCCTCTTCTTTGTAACTTGTCTTTATTCATTCATTGTGAATTTCTAGTTGCTGTGCTACAATTTTACTGCCATATATCAGTCACGCTCCCTGTAAACTCAAACCTACAGGCAAATGACTTTTTAGAACATCGTAGTCACACTTTGTGGTAGCTCGAAGGGGAAGTTATTTCATGTATCAGTAATTACCAACTACAGCTCAAGTACATGCACCCAAAAAATAAAAATAAAAATGAACAGCCCAGGTACCAACTGATGCTGCTTCATGAACAAGCCAGCAGTAGCATTACGATTTTTGGAACAAAGTCCAAACTTTATAAAGCAATTAACCAAGCATTAAGGTGAGACTTGTAGGATATACAAGACAATCAAAACATAATATTTACCAAATTTGATGGGTTATCCCAAAAACAAGATCTCAACGTTGCAGGACTCCCATAAAAGAAATATAGGCATGTTCAATATCAGAACACAAGAAACGTATAACCAAAGCCATATTCAAAGTGGATCACAAAAGCAATTCTGCCTTGATGTTGATGTTAGTGGTGGAAAATGGAAGGATGACAAAGGAAATAGATTTTGTAGTGCTATACACAGAGACAAACTATGCTTAATTCTTTCAGTGTTGCCATGCAATATGAATCAGATGGCAAAGTAAACTAAATGACAGAATTTGAGTAGGAGTAGTAATAAGTGTTCACTACTATGGTAGGATTGGAAATTTTTCCCAAGAATTTGTTGTAGAATTCCTAACTTAATCGTTGGGCTATTTTAATGAAAACCTTTTGTTCTTAAGAGAAAAAAAAACAAAAAACAAAAAAGGTCTATTGTACGAAAACTCCTTTAACTTCGGCCCACATTTGTAAAACTTCCTAAGATTCCATGGTTTTTTGACTTGAATATTGTATTTTAATAACTCATTTACTCAATAGTTTTAAAACTATTTACTTTCATATTATAATTTTTTATTTTTTTTTTAAAAGTCAGTAGATGGGGGCCCACTGCGTGTGACATATTCAGTAAGTCCCACAACAGACTTTGCAAAAAATGATATGTGACTGGGGGCCACCGCATGCCATGTGGTATGTTCTCAAGGGACATGTCTTATGCCATGTGGCGTGTCTCTCCAGGAGATGTCACATGATGTGTAGTGGATCCCATTTTCTCTGCTAGTGTATTTAGAAATTATAGAGATTACTCAAGGGGCATGCCGCATGGTGTGAGACATGTTTGGTGGGTCCTACCTGCTTACATTTTTTTAAAAAAAGTACAAAATTGTAATATTGAGATAAATTATTTTGAAACTACAATAATATGGTACATAAGTTGTCAAAATACAATATCCAGGTCAAAGAACCAAGTTCCACTCTTGCGTGCACCTATATGACAATATTTTTAGTATTTTTTGTTACAATTATGGGTTCGAACACGAAACTTAGGGTTGGTTAAAATTTTGAGTTTAAACACAAAATTCACAAGCCTTAAGGGCGATCTCAATATTACTCAAACACAAGCGATTTGCTACCTATATAACAAAGTAATTAAATTAGCACCTATATTATCCATTAACAATTGAGCCTCAAATGAACAACGACTTCAACTTCTCTTAAAATCATGGCATAATCAAACAGATCAAGGCTCAATAATTTTCAAAGTTAAGCATAACATAATTGACAATACCTCCACAAACTGCAGTCGTATAGAACTTAACAGCAGTACCAACAGTAGCATATATGCAATTCATTGAATGATATTATGCAGAACATATATCAATACAATAGTCCTCAAATAACAATTTTTTTACAATAGATAAATTTCATTGAGTGATAAATTAAATTAGGAGGGAGGAAAACCTCAAAAGTCAGCTGATTAGATGAGAAAATATACACTTCACCAATAAAGGAATGTTTAAAAAAAAAAAAAAAACACTCAAGAAGCCACTCATATGGCCAGTTTTCTCTTGCTACCCATTCACAGTTTGTTTGATGACTAACAGTTGATTCCAAACGCCATTGTTGAAAACTAGTTCATTTCTTTGATTTCCATATGGACCAGAGAATGAAGCACGCAAGTTCAGCAAAGTTCCTGGCGGTATGCTGAGCTCTAACTTCTTTCATCAGTTGCTGTTACCAGTTAGCGATATGTTGATGTTACCAAATTGCTAATGGGTTGTACCAGCACAAGGAGAATACATGAGCTCAGGCTGGGCTTATTTATAGGTTGGTACAGTGGCATGATCGTAAATAAGAGGATATTTGGGCCCATAAGCTTTATTGGGCCTTATCTTTATGGTATAGTTTAATGCCTTTTATGTCTATGGCATTACACCTGCTATCATATAACTTATAGGTGGTGTTTGATACCTTACATGTTTTAATATTCTTGGAAAAGTGAGGTGAGAATAAAGTTTCTCACGTTTGGTACAAGAGATAAAAAATCATTATTGAGAATGAAAACTTGTTAATGAAACTTAAAAATTTCATTCCCACCTATGAGGGTGGAAAAGAAAGATTTCGGTGGGAATGTGAAAGTTTTAGCTAGTAAAATTATTGAACTAACCCCAATTTCATTAAAACACGATCGAAGCCCTTCGTCATTCACGCTTGAAACCCTTTGTCCCTGTTTTCTCCCTCAGCATACTATGTCTTCTTCCCAACGTTCTGTGTCTCCTGTCTGTGCCTTCTAGTTGGTAAGAATCTTCTCCTTTCTTCATTCTCCTTCACTTTGTGTGCTACTGCTGGTATAAATAATTTGCGGGATGGTTCCTAAAAACTAAACCCTCCACACAGTTATATTCATGTGATTCTTGCAGCCTAGATCAATCTATCTTCTATATGCCTAGATAAACTAGAAACATATATTTTCTGTTAGAATTATCGTGGGAATAATTTTTAAAAAATTAAAAAAAAAAATTAATTCCAACAAAAAATTTGGTTGGAATTATTTTTTTCAAATTTTTAAAAAAATTAATAAAAACAATTCCAACGATATAATTCTATTGGAATTATTTTGAAAAATTTTAACGGAAAATACCATTGAAATTTTTTTTTGCAAAATTTAATAAAAATTAATAAAAAATAATTCAAACGGTAATTCCAACAGTATTTTTCATTGGAATTTTCCAAAATAATTCCAAAGGAATTATACTGTTGGAATTTGTCGTTGAAATTTTTTTTCCAAAAAAGAATTCAAATGGTATAATTCCGTTTTTTTTCCACGACACAGATTCGTTGGAATCCATAGTTCCCATGGAAAATTTCTATTGGAATTTAGCAATTTTCTTGTAGTGATAGTTGAATCTTTGTTGAATATCATCCTTGGATTATGATGCCTAAATTGTATTTCTTCTCCTCATTTAGCATTGATGCTATTTGAACACAAAAGTTCTTTTTTCTTGTCGTTGCTAACTGAATAAGTTTCTTATTATAATGATTTGTATTTTTTTTTTTTACCATGTTTCCTTTTCTTCTGCCACATCTTGTTTGAATATCAATGAAGTTCTGGTATATTTTGGACTTGGAACAGATTTTCAGATCATCTTAAACATTTTTCTTTTTGTTTTTCATAATTTTCTATTTCTCTTTTAACAATTGTTTTGGTCTGTCTTATAGAAGCATTTATAAGCTATACTGGAAAGATCTTGTTTAGGCATTTCAGTCGAACTTCTCTTGGTTCTAGGATTATAGAATATAGTTTTCATTGTTATAGTTAAAAATTTATTGAACTTGATCTTATTTGGTTCGGAAATTCCATTAAGAGACGAGTCATAGAGTAACTATAATTGTTATCATTAAAAGTTAATAATACTGCATCATGTTTTTACTTCTGAACAGGTTAAACCTGATCAGTTAGCGTGATAATAAAAGATTTTCAGAATAAGCACATGTTTGTTGCTCTAATACTTACTAAAATAAATCTGAACAATCCAGAGTGTATTCTAGTACACATTGGCTATAGGAAGTTTCTCTGCTTAGTGATTAGATCTGACCTGTGACTTCTCATGGTATGAGTAATTTCTCTGCTTTGCTGCCCAAATTTGTTATAGTGGATGGTCCAATAGAAGATGAGAGTGAAAATAAAATCTTTTTGTGATGTAGATATTTATTTTCTAGCCAGTGTTAAGCATAAGTGTCATGATGTGATTAGATTGTAGTAGGCTGGTATTCCAAAAATTTTAAACTTGTAATCTGGTCGTGATTGATTGTTTAGGTTGAAATTTTTCAATGCAAAACACCTTCAATGGACCACATACGTACTTTCTTTTTGGTTAGTTCAAGGCTGGAAAGTGTCTTATTTCTTTGATTTTTTTTGCTATTTTATAATAATATTCTTCCCACTGAAATGGCTGCAGCCATGAGCCTGCAGTATATTTATAATTGGTAAAAGAGAATTCGTTAAATTTACAAAGAAGGAGGACAAGAATCAATCTAAAACTTACTAAGTACAGCAAAACAAATGAAACACTATACTGGAAATACATCTGCTTGAAAGTGCTTCCAATCCTATCCCTTAATAAATCTATCTAAGAAGCCCAGTTATAAAATCTAGCCGGGGGGGGGGGGGGGGGGGGGGGGGGGGGCAAAAGCCAGAGGAANGGGGGGGGGGGGGGTGTTGGAAATTAAGGATGCATGGGAAACGACCTTCTTCTCTATTCTCTGGTGTGCCAGCCTTCTTTGTAATGAACATGAGCAGATTTATCTTTATTATTTGGATATTTATCTTTATAAAGAACTTGAACTTTTTTTTATCATTATATTCCTATTGATGATTTTTATGCTACAAATATTTGGTTTTTATTTTTTATTTTTTATCATTCATATGTTGTAAAAGAGCATGGAGGAATCAAGCCAACCAACTTTGACGGGTAAAAAGCATCAATGAACAAGAGATGAAGATAAAAAGCTTGTGGAGTGCTTATTGAAACTTGCAGCTTTTAGAAAGTGGACCGGAGACAATGGCATATGCAAACATGGATATACAAAGCAATTGGAGTAGTGGCTCCATCAAAAGATGTTGGGTTGTGGCTTGAAGGCCAGTCCACATATTGAATCAAGAGTGAAGGCAAGTGGATTTGGGTGGAATGCTCAAGAGAAAACAATAGTGGTTGAAAAAAAATTATTCCAATATTCGGTAAAGGTAATGATACAAGACAAGTTGGCTTCTTTTATTCCATTATTTATGCATTTCTTGAATGCTGCTCTGTGCTATCCTAACTACTCCATGTTGTAATTTTTTTAATTTCATTTTAGTTCCACTTCTTCACTTGCTACATTTTTGTTTTTCTCTTTCTTTATTTATTTCTGTCATGCATGCTGTCCCACCTTATTGCTTTTCTTTATTCATTTCTCATGCATCAACTTGTTTCGGTTTCCACATTCTTTATACTCTTTATGCATTAGTATTGTGACTATATCTAGTTCTACAAATTTTGTTCATGCAAATATATATCTTAAAATTATGAGTAATTTTTTTTTTTAATAATTGATAGTAACTTTTGCTATTTAATTTGAAATACAATCGCATCCAAATGCTCAAGGTTTGTTCAAGAAGTTATTCCCCCATTTTGATGACTTGGCATTGGTTTATAGAAATGATAGAGCCACTAGGTAGATGCTGAAGATCTTGCTGATGCAGTTGAGGCAATGAATAGAGAAAGGCAAGAATATGCTCTATGTATAGATGATGATGTAAACATAGATGAGACTCCCATTGATTTTGTGGTTGAGGCTCTACTTCCACAATCTTCAGACCATTATTCCACTCACATTAGTATTGGTGTTTCAAATGGCTAAGGTTCTGCATCTAGTGCAAGGGGAAAGAGGAAGAGAACTTGAGGGACCGCTGCCATCATTGAACAGCATGTAGAGACTATGCAAGTGTTAGGAAAATTGTATGAGAGCACCAAAGACAACATTGGTGACCTTGTTGGCTGTTTCAAACATGAAAAAAAGAAGGAGCAGAGAGGAGGATGAAGTATTTGAAGAATTAAAGAAGGTTGAGGGGCTGACTGATATGGAAAGGATGAGAGTTGGATCTATGATTACCAAGGATCAAAGTACAGTAGATTGTAGCTGCTCTACTGTTATTTAAGTTGGCTATGAACTTGTTTGCTTTTTGCTACTTTCATATATAGCACAATAATTTATGCTTTTTTTTTGGGGGGTTCATGTTTTGCACTATTTTATAATAACAATGGTTTGATGTATCTATGATAGTATTAATGTAGTAATTAATATGTAGCTTTGTACATTTTGGAATTATTTATAATGTTTGAAGTTTTTTTGCTCCTATGGATCATCAATTTGTAGGTACATGTTGTGCTATTCTACTTATTTTCTTGGCTTAATTGTAATTTTGGTCCTTTTATTTTAACAACTTAAACTTTTTAGTCTCCTTATTTTAAAAACATACAATTTAGTCCCTCTATATTTATAAAATATGTTATTTTAGTCCTTTCCTCTATATTCAAGTCTAGTTTAAGGTGTATAGTTCTCTAATTCACAATCATACCGTTTATATTGAAAAGATATATCTTGCAAATCTCTTCACAAAATTTCAGACCGATCTAACGGTGGGACTTAGCCCTAAATACCAAAACTATAAATTTTCATATAACTGGAGATCTAGATTTATTTACTGTTAGATCGAGTTAAAATTTTGTATGGAGGTTTACAAGACGTAGCTTTTCAATTTCAACTGTGAGATTATGAATCAAAAAACTTTACATCTTGAAATAAACCTAAGAAATTTTGGCTTAAAAACAAAAAGACCAAAATTGCATATTAAATTGAAAATTTTGCCTTACAAGGTTGAGATAGTAATTGGACAAAGTTCCAAAATCGCCATGATATTTCTTCCGGCAGTCCAGTTTTTATTTCCCGTAGAACGCCTACTAGTTCGGTGGTAAATGAATCGCTCATGGTTGGTAGAGACCAAGATAAGGAGAAACTACTGAAAATGCTGCTATCAAATGAAGATGCAAATGTAACATAGGCGTGGTTACAATTTTAGGCATGGGTGGTGTTGGTAAAATAACTCTTGCTCAACTTCTTTACAATCATAAGGAAGTGCAAGATCATTTTGATCTAAAAACTTGGGTATGTGTCTCAAAGGATTTTGATGTTATTAAGGTCACCAAAGCTCTTTTAGAATTCGTAACTTCCAAGACTTATGACAGGAGGGATCCATATTTTTTTCAAGTTGAACTAAAGCAAAATTTGAGGGATACAAAATTCTTGTTTGTGTTGGATGACTTGTGGAATAGTGATTATGGTGATTGAAAATAAATTATCTAAAACCTTATTGAAAATAGACAAGAAACTAATAGAAAATATATTAACCAAACATGTTTTCATAATTTTCATTTTTTGAAATTTTTATGCCAAACATGTTTCTATTATTTTCATTTTCTAGAAATAGTTTCCAGTCTTGCAAACCAAACATGTTTCCTAAAATTTAGAAACTAAAAATGAAAATGCATTTCAAGAAATGAAAACTGAAAATGAAAATAAGGAAACATTTCCGAAAGCAAACAGCCCCTTAATTGTTCATTTTCAAAATAGGTGACCAAAAAGTTAAGTTGTTAAAATAAAAGGATTAAAATTGTAATTAAGCCAATTTTCTTTTATTTCAATTAAGGGTAGTTTTGAAAAAGTTGATTACATTCTTGAAAATATTTTAGTTGAACCAAACATGTGAATGAAATTTTGTTGGGAATACAACATAATATTCTCAGGAAATTAGTTGAGTGATAACCAAACATATTTTGTCATCTTTCCTGAGAATCTCATTCATGTGAATAGGATTCCTAGGAATGTAGTCTACTTGGGAATAAAACATTCCCCATACCATTATGGGATTACACCTGTTATCATATAACTTATAAGCATAAGTAAGTTACCTAGCCACACCAATATGGGAAAATGGTAGTGTGCAAATAAATGAAGAGTAAAATCCTTGTTTGGTCCTCGAAAGATAGGTTCGGTGACAGTTTAGTCCTCCAAAAATTTTCACTGACACTTTAGTCCTTGGAAGATTGTTCCATCGGCCATTTTCGTCCTCCGCTTATGTCAGTTAATTGGACTTAACAGAAAAGGTCACGTGACACGTTAAGTGCTGACGTGACATCTTAAAAAAGAATTAAAATTTCTCTCTCTCATCTCTCTCTTTCTCCGCCAATCTCTTTCTCTCTCTTAATTTGGGCTAGCTGAATCTCCCTCTCTCTTCCCCTCCTTTCTCATTTCTCTCTCTTTCTCTTCCCCTCCTCTCTCATTTCTCTCTCTCTTCCTCTTGAAATAGCTAACAGGCGGCGAACCGCTGAGTCCAGCATCAAAGCTGTTCCATTCGCCTACCTTCAATTGTTATGTGATTGCCACCATGGGTACCAACACAAGAATCAATCCTCAACTCATCAAAGAAGGCTTACGCCACACTTTGCTTAACCATCCAAGGTTCTCTAGCAAACTAGTAATAACTGTTATCAAAATTTTCTACATCTTTTGCTTCTTTGTTTTCTTAGATTTTTCTGTATATAATTAGAAGCTTCTTCTTCCACTAGTTTCCTTTTGTTCCCTTGAAAAAGAGAATGCCGTATTCAAAATGAAAACAGATAAATGGCTCCCACAGTCACTATTTTACTGGTCCACTTGTAACATTGCAGAATTAGTTTAGTTTAGTTTATTTTGTCATTTCTTGCATTCAACTTACCATTATACAAGAAATACTTTTTGAATATATATCTGAAAAGAAGATGAACTTTGACACTTGACTGGTCTAATTAACATCAACCAACCAATTATGGAGATATATCCATCATTTTCATTTTGAAAACCAAAAACGGGGTGTAGAATTTACTTAGAATTGTGTAAAGATCTACGTTGCTTTCATTTTCTTCCCTAGGTTAAGAAAGGTAGGAAACTTAAATGGGTTCCAACTAGAGTTGACTTAGAGAAGCATGTCATAGTTCCAGAAATAGATCCTGAAATAGAGTTTCTAGACCAATTTGTTGAAGACTATGTGTCCAATTTTACAAGAACACCACTAGACGTGTCGAAGCCATTGTAGGAGCTGCACCTACTCAACATTAAGACCTCTGATGCAGAGGGAGTTGGGGTTTTCAAAATCCACCACTCAATGGGAGATGGTGCCTCTCTCATGTCACATATCCTCGCTTGTACCTGCAAATCCTCTAACTCACAAGCTTTACCATCTGTGCTAGTGCACAAGAGAGCTGCCTCTGCCCATTCAACCTCATTCGGGAGCTAGAAGGAATGTGACCCATTGTGCCCACCCAACGTGACCACCCATTGGTGGTCTCATACATATTGGAATTGGTAGTATGCCAAACAAGCATGTTGTCTAGTGCTGGGAGGGCTTTTGGACTTAGACATTGCTCTGTGCCTTTGCACCACCATTAGGCTTAAGCTTCTGAACATCAATCTTATGCTACCACTTGCTTTACTTGCCATGCCTGCCCATATGCCTCCGTAGTCCATAACCATGGCAAGGCAATGCCTGAATAACCACATGCCTTCATAGTTCATAACCATGGGCCATGGCTGAGTCACATAACTCACTGAGTCATGCAACTCGGACTTGGACTAGGGGTACACATATCGGAAGTAATCAGTTATCATAGATATCATCATTTCACTAAGCATGAGGTTAGTGACTTGATTTTCTACAAAACTATGGTGGATGGTCTCAAAGAACAGGTATTGGAACTAGTGGATGCTAGAGAGAGAGTGCAGGTTCTTGTTGAAGAGGGTAAGCGGAATGGAGAAGAAACATTGTTCATCTATCAGAGAAACTCAGTAAAAGAGAGATGGTAGAGAAAGAGAGATGGCAGAGAGAGAAAGAGATTGGCGGAGAGAGAGATTGGGGAAGAGAAGGATGAGAGTGAGAGAGAGAGAGAGAGAGAGAGAGAGATGAGAGAGAATTTTTTTTTAATTTTTTTTAAGATATCACATCAGCATTTAACAGCCACGTCAACACTTAACGTGTCACATGACTTTTTCTATTAAGTCCAATTAACGGACATAAGCGGAGGATGAAAATGACTGACGGAACAATCTTCCAAGGACTAAAGTGTCGATAAAAATCTTTGGAGGACTAAACTGTCACCCAACCTATCTTTCGAGGACTAAACATGGGTTTTACTCATAAATGAAGGTAAAACCTGCATACTGTAGTTTTAAGAATGTTATCAGCAATTGGCAAAGGAAAAATCTCTGACACTTTTAGTCTATCCCACACATCTAATGGTGATAACATACCCGCTACTCACATATGCCAAATAAAATCTTGAGGATTAATTGTAAAATCCTCAAGCTCTGAAATACATGGCTAATACCAGTTAGCATACTCTTGCAAACCCATAAGCTAGAGGTCATATCCCAAGAGGAAGTGAGTGTAAGGAAAGCACCTCCAGTACAACTGAAAAAAGAAATTGTCAAATGTGCTAGGAAAAGGTGGAATGTTTTCAAGATCTGTTGGCTCACATTCTAGGGTTGCTGTCTTTTTGTACTTCTAATATTGAATCCATGTATGTAAATCCTGATACAAGGTTTTTGAGGGGTTTGAGCAAATTGTAGAAAGCAACAACTGTTTATATTACCTAACTCACAATATAAAAGTGGGCAAATTATGTAAAATTTGTCCCTCTGACAATCTAAGGAAATGGTAAGTTTTCAAGAAAGAACATACGGGTAATCATACACTTTACATCAATATCGAGGTGCAAGCTATTTCTCCACAATGACCTCCACATTCTTCTTTGAAATTTTAAAACTAAAACTCTTACTAGCTTCTCTCACTTTACTCTCAACCCTTCCCCTATAGTGGCACCCTTAGAACAAGTGGATGGAAAGATTAACAAAATGGCAATGTTGGATACTTACTAGGGGCCAGATTTGATCAGCCAGCTACCGGATGAAGTATTGAGCTATAGGCAGCTTTTGTTCAGGCACTTTCATCTATAGGCAGCTATGAGCTCATAACTCATAGTTCAAAGCTACCCAGAAATGAATGTACCAAAACAATACTTCATCCGTGAGCTTGTTGATCAAATCTTGCCCGTAATTCTCTATCATTGCCATCTTAGTTGGTCTTTCTATCTTATACTACTTATGAGGGTGCATGGATAAGGATTGAGGTGAAGTGAAAGAAGTCTCGAAGAGTTTTTTTTAATGATTTCTAAGAGATGGAGACCACAGTGGAAAAACACTTGCACCTCAACGATGTAAAGTGTATGGTTACTCATTCTCCTTTCAGAATTCGTCATTTTCTTACTTAGATTTGATTCACAATCTTGTCAGAGAGGGCATATTTTACCTCTATGGTTATAGAGTTTTGCTCGCTCTTGTATGATCACTCAAGTACCTGCTGCTTTCTACACTTCCCTCAACCTTGTATCGGAGAAAGTACAAACATGGATTCGAACTGATCTAACATTAGAATGCGAACCAATAGATCTAGAAATCATTCCACCTTTGCCTAGAGATTGTATCCTTAGGCAAGGGGAAAGGCTTTGCTTTTCGTAACAAACCTAATACAGTTTTTCTTTACTCTTATATACTCCTAACCAATACCTCCTCTTGTTAAATCCTCACAAAGCGGAGCAGGGATTTGAAGCATGCCATAATGTACAAAGGAATTGATGAAGCAATAACATTGAGAAGATTTATGTGTGGCAAAGGTATTAGACACCCCACAACACCCGTATGAAATACGGTTACCCGAAGTTAATCATGCAAATTAAATTATGGTCAAATCGTATTTATTTTATCCCTAAATAAAAACAAAAGAAAATTGATGATTATTCAAAATAGGACTTAATTCGTCACCCTCAAATGTCTACGTATCCTAATTAAGAATCAAAATGCGCGTAGTTCGCAAAATGGTTCAAAAGAAATTTTCATTTTTTTTCAAAACCGAAATTAAAAGAGATTCAATTTTTTTTTATGTTTATTTGCTTTAATCATAAAGATAAACTAAATAAATAAACATACAATCAAAAAAAATTGCGAATAATTTATAATTATACTATGCATGAATCTAATCGCGTCCTAATTCTTCCATTTTGTTCCCACGCTTCTCGTTTCCCAAAATGTCGCTTATCCTTACATCGGGCAAATAGGAAAGTCACCCCTATGAAGGTAAGTCGTCCCTATCCCCTTTGACAAGTAAGGGGCCTATGGATGCTATTCATACATATTAAACTAAGTGAATGTAAAATACATGATATATGACACTAGTAAAAAAAAAGTGAATTAATAACCNTAAGGGGCCTATGGATGCTATTCACACATATTAAACTAAGTGAATGTAAAATACATGATATATGATACTAGTAAAAAAAAAGTGAATTAATAACCAAAAAACATAAAACACATAAACGCATAAAATGAATTAATAACTAATCTACACATTTTTAATGGGTCTTTCATTAAAAGAAATCAAAAGACTAACATTAATACTAGACTAAATTTAAATAACACTAGAACAAAAAGCTAAAAAGATTAAAAAAAAATAATAGTTCAGCCCAAAAAAAAAAAAAAATAGCCCACAAATCAAAACAACCCATATGAAATAACAAAATGTAACTATAGAAAACCCAAACAAAAAAAAGACCCAAACGAAATCTGAAATAATATAACAACCCAAAAAAACAAGACCCAAACAATTTAGCCTCAAATTAAAAATTAAAAAAAAAAAACCCAAAATAAACAACAAAACTTAAACCAAACAAAATGTATTTACACAAAAGAAAAATAAGTGCATCAGAGAGAGAAACCATGAGATGCAAGAGAAAGGAGAGGCAACGACAGGGTGAAGACAAAGGAATTACCAAAGACCAAAAACTTGCAAAGAGAAAGAGCCTTGCTTTTATGTGGGATCATCAGTAATGCATCAATCAGTGTTTTAGAGAGAAGAAAGCAGAGAGCTAAAATAATAAGTGGCTACCGAGAACAGAGAGAGATCATGGATGACTGGGTGAGTTGCCATTATAACCCTAATAATGGTCAACTAGTGCTCCTTTTCTTTTTCTATGCTCTTTTTGCTGGTGCTGCTCTTGAACCATCTCTTTTTTTGTGTTGCAGGTGGCCCTAGCTTTTCTGTATTTTACTCCTTCACATTTCTCTCTTGATAGGGCACATGTTTCCTTTTTTCCCTCAACCGCCAACACACTTCTCTTCTCACTTTTTTCCTTTTCACTGCACATGCTTCTATTTTCATATGTGTCATTTTTATTTTTTTGTTTTGATAATAAGAATAAAATTAATTGGGCAAAATATAGTGTCCACAATGTATTGCATCTAACTTGCTGTCTTTTTTTTTACTTGTAAAATATTTAAACCAGTAATAAAATATAAAATAAAAAACTTGTTTTGAAATTTGGAAATATTTTACGTCTTTGTGTGTCTCGACTCTACATTGTTTTCCTATATAAAGCTTGACATATCGATGACAATAGCCACCCCAATATTCATTCTAATCATATCAGCCACCCCATTGTAATCACTTATGGCAGTCGCTAGCTTTCTTTTGTCTTCCATTCCTATGGTGGCACCTGTTGCTAAGGTTGCACCATTTTCTATGGCTGCACCTGTTGCTAAGGTTGCACCTGTTTCTAAGACTGCACCTTTTTCTAAGGTTGCACCTGTTGCTAGGCCTGAACCTGTTGCTAGCGTTGCACCTATTCCATCCACTGATTTTGTTCTTCCTTTGAGTCGGAGCGATTTCCCAGAAGACTTTATTTTTGGGACTGCATCCTCGGCATACCAGGTATGCCTTTTCATACGTAATTAATACAAGATCAACCTCTAACTTTGAAACATCTTCCACTAATATTGACTATAAGAGGTTTTCCATTTTTTTTTCCTGATGATACAGATCGAAGGTGGTAAAAAAAGTAGAGGAAAAAGTGCATGGGATCACTTCAGCCATACATATCCTGGTATATCTCTCTTTCTTTCAAGGTGTGAGATCTAAGCAGGGATTGGGATCCGAGGATGCTTTACCTATTCGGTTTCTTCTTGTTATGTATATTTCTTAAGCAATTTAAGCCAATGGCTCTTCATTTTTCTTTTCATACTTTGTTTTATGCTTATCAACACAACCTCAAAGAGCAGCTATTTCTCTCTCTCATATGTGAAATCACAAATTTTTTCCCCCTACTAAATTAAATACAACTACCTTAAGTAGTTACTATATATAGTAGTGACAACAATGTTACTGAAGATCCTGTGAAAGTTGTTACGTGTCAATGATATTTAACAGAAAAGAAAACAAAAAAAACCTTCAAGCATAAATTATGTACGTTTTTATAAGGTTTTTCTTATTAGTGAATTGTCCTGCAGATAAAATATCCGATAGAAGCAATGGAGATGTTGCGTGTAACTCATATAAACTCTATATGGTAAGTCCAAAGTAATCATAGGAATCTACTAGCAATTTAATTATTTTAAACTCTTACTATAAATAAGATAAATGAACATTAATAGACAGTCCTTTACAAAGATATATTTCTTTTCTTCAATCTTTTTCTCCACAATATAATGATCTACAACACTACATGTTGTAGGACGATATTGCTCTTATGAACGATATGAAAACAAGTGCTTACAGATTCTCCATCTCGTGGTCCAGAATACTACCAAGTAAGTCAAATTCAAGTAATTTTTACCTTGGTTGCTACATGTTTCACATTAACCACTAATAAGCTATCTGCAGCTGGAAAGCTATGTGGGGGCATAGACAGAAAAGGAATCGATTATTACAACGACCTTATCAATGCGCTCATCGACAATGGTCAGATATTCAACAGTCATATTTTAGAATATTTCATTTCGCATAACCAAAAGAATTCATTCACCTGATAATTTAATTTAATTTAATTTCATGAGTTTCATTTAATACAGGTCAGACACCATTTGTAACACTTTTTCATGTGGATTCTCCCCAACGTTTAGAACAAGAATATGGAGGCTTCCTAAGCGAAGAAATGGCGTAAGTGACGCCCCCACACTTACAGCCATGCTAGCTATTATGATTATAATATGTGACTATGACTAAGAATCAAAGCTTTTGATAAACCAGTGGCTAATTAAATTAAATAGAGTAAAATCCTTTTTTAGTCCTTGAAAAATGTAGTCATTAACAAATTCGTCCTCCAAAAAATTTTGGTGACAAATTGGTCCTTCAATTATTATTTCGTTGACAAATTAATCTTCCGGTAGGCAAGATTAGTGAAAAAAAAAATGAGGATTTGAATGAGAAAATGAGGGCTTAAACATAGCTAGGCAAGATCAATGAAAAAATTTTAGGAAATGGGTCTGTAGGGATCCAGAACTTTTCTCATTAAAGTACTAGAGGATTAATTTATCAGACAGAATAATAATTAAATGACCAATTTGTCACTGAAAATTTTTGGAGGACGAATTTGTCAATAGCTACATTTTCCAAGGATTAAAAAAGGGTTTTACTCAATTAAATATTGTAACTAATTAACTAATAGTTGAACTTGCTTATTTATATATGCAGAGCTGACTTTAAAGACTTTGCGGACCTTTGCTTTGAGAAATTTGGTGATAGGGTGAAGAACTGGATTACTTTGAATGAGCCACATACTTACATCTATTATTGCTATACTATTGGAGCTATGGCACCAGGTAGGTGTTCTGCTTGGCAGGATCTGAATTGCGTTGGTGGTGATTCAGCGACAGAGCCCTATACTGTTGCGCACAACCTACTTCTTGCTCATGCACTTGCTGTTGACGTCTACAACAATAAGTATAAGGTTCAGTATATCGAATGAGAACTCTGGCTATACTTCTTTCTCATGAGAATGTTGTTGTTGCAAAATTTCTAAGGAAAAAAACTTTGAATGTGTGCTCTATGCAGGCAACTCAAAATGGGCAGATAGGCATAACCTTAGACAGTTTATGGTGCGTTCCGTACTCAGAAAAGGAAAGTGACAAACGAGCTGCCTTAAGAGGGATGGATTTCGTGTTGGGAATGTAAGTCTCCCGAAAACTAATAATATCAAACCAAAACGTGAATACATACTTAATTGTTTTGGAGTTATGAAGTAGAGACATGAACACGTGATACGAAACACACGACACAACACGGACACCATGATACAACAAAATTTAAAACCTAACAACATGTCAAATATGGATACAACTCCTTTTTTTAAGTGTCTGCTTCATAGTTCTGGACACTCCCATTTTTTATCCATAATAGTGTTAGTGATTTTCTTTATGGTTGGGTTAATTAGGCGTAAATCAAGCCTCTTAATTGTGATAAGTGTCCTTATTTCATACCTATAAAAGAAAAACGAATAGAANACCATGTGCTGAAATTTCAATTTAATTGAGAAAGTGAGGATAGAAGGATTCGATCTCCTGACCATTTGGTCAAAGAGGCTCTGATACCATTTCAAGAACCGATCAAATCCTTCTACCCCCACTTTCTCAATTAAATTGAAATTTCAGCACATGGTATAAATGGGTCTGTGCTTTGTCCACGCTTCAAGCCCAAAGGGCTTTCGCGTGCGGGGGCGTGTTAGATATAAATCTATGAATTGGTTCTTGACACAGGACACTCCCATTTTTTATCCATAATAGTGTTAGTGATTTTCTTTATGGTTGGGTTAATTAGGCGTAAATCAAGCCTCTTAATTGTGATAAGTGTCCTTATTTCATACCTATAAAAGAAAAACGAATAGAAACTGATTTAGGCCATGAACGAGCTTTGAATGGACCATAAAATTTGTTGATTGCAGGTTTCTGGAACCGCTCAAATCAGGTAAATACCCAGATAGCGTGCAAGAATATGTGGGAAGTCGGTTAACTCCGATCAGTGAAGAACTATCTCAGAAACTCATAGGATCATATGATTTTATTGGGATAAACTACTACTTCTCACAATTTGCGGCCGATATGCCTGAAGTCACTACTCCCCCCAGCTACAAAACAGATGCTCGTGTTGATTATACAAGTAAGAACAGCTTTATGATATCTTCAAACTTGCATACGCACTCATTGATTCTAGCTAACCGTAGTCAAAAACAATTGAAAGAAAAAAAACTTTGCTATATATATTTGATAAACGTTTGTTCCTTATTTGTTATTACAGATTTCCGTGAAGGAATACCCATTGGTCAAAGTGTATGTATATGACTAGTTCATTTGCAGCTTCATTTGGTTCTTATTTTGTTTCATAATAAAGAGACCTCTATTCATGTATATGTACAGACTGCTTCAGGGATGTATGTTTATCCAAGAGGACTTCGAGATCTACTAAACTACATCAAGACAAACTACAACGATCCTGCAATTTACATTACGGAAAATGGTAAATGCACCTATTATATATTCATTAAAATTGATGAGAAAATTTATTCTATACGTGAATGTGTTTTTCTTCTGACCTACTAAATATATGAATATGAGAATAGGAATGGCTGATTACAACGATCCGTCCCTCTCTGTTGAAGAAGCGTGTATGGATATTAGTAGAATTGATTACTATTATCGCCATCTCCATTATATTCACTCTGCAATTAAGTAAGTAACATCCTATCAAAAGATTCCCTTAATTTCTCTATTTATTTTGAATGTAATTTAGATATTAATTAGATATACATTTTAACACTTTTCTCCATGTTGGCTTTGGATGTATATATTTAGGGAACATAGCGTGAATGTGAAAGGATATTTCGCATGGTCGTTGTTAGACAACTATGAATGGTCTATGGGCTACACTATGCGATTTGGAATGAACTTTACGGATTACAGTGATGGCTTAAAGAGGTATCCAAAATACTCCGCCAAATGGTTCAAGCAATTCCTCAACAGTTAGCCTTTTCGCATGATAATTCACAATAAATAATTAATGAAATGAACGTCATTAATTGTGTGTTTCTTTTTATAATTATTACTTATGTACTTGTGGTTCTAATGGTGTGTTCCTAAGTCTTAAGTATCAAGTGAATTATTGTTATGTCATTAATTGTCCTATTTTCCTATTTTCATTGTTCTCTTTTCAAGTGCAATGCGCTATTTGTACTCAAAATAAATAAATAAATAAAACGTCACGTTGATGCTATTTGTTTTAGAATAAATTGATCCACTATATATATGCATATTAAGTTTAACAACAATTCCCACAAAAATGCAAATGTTAAATGGACAATCATGGATATGGCTAACTTGTTGGAGACCAGATTCACAACAAAGACAATGTGTTAGCTAGGGTGTCAATGTTTACTAGTGTTTCAATATTAGACCTTTCTCCAAAAAGTAAGAAGTCTACTTCTCCAGCTACTAATTCTATGTGAGACCTTCTTCTTGATGAATCCATATGTTACTCTTGTGGCCTTATAAACAAATTGGTTGTAACCTCAAATACTTATCCAGTATGCCAATATTCCTAATATATATGCAGTTTCTCAGCCAGAGAGTGTCTTAATCCACAAGGAACTGTTTTTTTGAGAAAATAGCAGATTTATGGAGATTAATAACTTGTTTATCACATTTGCTAACATTGACTCTATTTTTATTTTTTTTTAATATCACGAGTATCTCTATTTTACTCAATTGGACATGACACTAACTTTGTTTGAGGGTTAAAACAATTATGGTTTCTCCTATCCTAACAATACTCTTACTAAACCTCAAACTCTTAACCACAGAAAAAAAAAAATGCACGCTCAAGGTTCAACTTGCTACCAATTGAACTAAATTCTTGTGAGTACTAACATTGGCTCTATAAAACTTAAGACAATCACCCTCAAACAAGTGAGAAACAAGAAGACCGGGCCTACTCATTTTATGGAGATTAATAACATGTTTATCACATTTGCTAACATCGGCTCTATAAAACAGAAGACAATCACCCTCAAACAACAAGTGAGAAACAACAAGAAAGTGAGTCCCTCAACACAAGCCTTGTTTAGTGCAAAAGTAAGTCCCTCGACACATAGTAAGAACAAGAAAAGCAGATTAAAGACCACCTTGTCCAAGGCCTCTGGTAGATTTGAAATAAGCAAAAGACTCACCTACTACCACGTATTATGAAATTTCAGAAATCTACTCATGATATGATGAAGTCATCAAGCTGTGTGGCATCTTTCTCCATTGTTGATTCGTTTTCCAGTGCAAGGTTTCGCATCAATGAAGCATTCGTGGGAGGTTCTGGTCAGAGAGCTGCATTGTGGCCATGCTTTTGATGGTTTTTTGGAGTTAGCAGAATTTATATTGTAGAGAATTTGGCTGGACAGAAATGACCTAATTTTTTATGCAAGGAATTGGTCTCCCCTGGACTTCATCATGAAAGCTATGAAAGACAAGAATGATTACTTAGTTGCAGTGGGTTTGGATACACGTCAAGGTTTTGCTTGAAATTAGGTGCAGAACACCAACTATTACTCTTTCTTTTGCTGGTTTTCTTTCCTTAACCATCCTTCGTGGTGTGTGCTGTCAGGTTTTGTCTGTTTGGTTGTACCCTCTTTCTTATCTTAAATGATAATTATCTTAGGGAAAAAAAAGAGTAATTACCTATACTTGTTTCTACCAAAATTGATTCTCTGGGCCAAAAGTCCTAAGTTCAAATTTTTGGAATCATACTTGTTAGGAAGGATTTAATTATCGATTACTGTTCACTTCTCGAACATAGATTAATCTCATATTCAAAGGGTATGTGAATACTTTGGGTATAACAAAAAAAAAAAAAAGTTGATTCTCTAGATGTTGTGACTCTTTAAAGTTCAATCAATCAAGCTCATAATCCATCATCCTTGTACAAAGTATAAAAACATCAAAATTAATAGACCAAAAAACTAATTATAGAACCTGAATAAAAAATTCGATAAACAAACACCAAACATTTGAAACATGGCTTAGTCAAGAACAAATTAATTAATAGACCAAAAAATGCTAACTCTCTTGGTCTGAATATGATCAAAAGATCAAACAATAAAAGAATGAATCACAAAGGGGCATAGATAAGGTTCTAGAACCCCAATTTTATAGCACAAAAAAAAAATAACGAAAAATAAAACAGAAGAAAAAACTCGTGCACTCACCATATCGAGAACCTAGAGATCAAATAAGAGACCATATATACAAAAATATCAGGAACAAATTAAGTGACCAAAAAAAATTTATATATAACCTGAATCAAAAAGACAAGCACCAAACACACAAAACATGGCTTAGTAAAAAACAAATTAATTGTCCAAAAAGCGATAATTTTCGTTGTCTTAATCTAGTCAGAAGACCAAACAACAAACGAACGAATCACAAAGGGGTATGAAAATGGTTCTAGAACCCCAATTTAATGGCACAAAAAAAGATGAGAAAATAATGAAAAGAAATCACAAACTTTGATTGACTCATGCCAGATCAAGAATCCACAGATGAGAAACCTGAAATCTTTGCTCCAAAAGAATAAAAGACCATAATCCATAATCCTTGCACAAAATAAAAAAAAAAATATCATGAACGAATTAGTACACCAAAAAAAATCTAATATATAAACTGAATTAAAAATTTAATAGACAAACACCAAATATAAGAAACTGGGCTTAGTCAAGAACAAATTAATAGATGATTAGAGAATGCTAAATCCACACTTGAATGGTTAAAAGATCACCTGGAAAAGGACTTAATTAGTCTTGATGCACAAAAGTTGATACCATTCCCATTGAAATCACAAAAAAAAGAAGATAAATGTTCAAAAAAAAAAAAACTTATAAACTTTGATGCACTCACTAGATCAAGATCTCATAGATCAAAAACTTGAAACTTTTTTTTTGTAAAGAATAAGAGACCCTAAAAACTATTATTTAACAAATAAAAAAGATAGATAGAGAGGGGGAGGGAGAGTAAGAGCTCAGAAAAACGAAGATACAAAAAGAAATTGGAGGAGCTCAGCCGCTCACAAGTTTTCACAACATAGAGAAGATCTATGTAGCGTTGTGCTCAAAAAAGCTGTATTTATACCAATGTTTTAGAAACCGGATTGGTAAGCGAACTGTTTTAGAGGATGAGCACTAATTGAACCGGTTCAACCAGTTGGACCAAACAGTCGGACCGGTGACATAATAAATATCATTTTTATATAAATATAATATTTAGTATGTCTATTGTATATTTTAAGTTATAATAAATATATTTTTATGCAAATTTGTTAATAAAATTAAAGTTGGCCTAGTGGCAAATGTTATTTTTTCTCTTTCTTGAAATGAGAGTTCAAATCCTCTTATGACCAATATTTATCTATTATACAATCTAAATGTGAATAAGTAAATTATAATACAAATTTATTTACAAAAAAACATTGGTTTAATAGTTCAAGTCTCTTATCCTCTTACTTTAGGAAGGGCGTTCGAATCTCTTAGTGGAATATTTTTAGTTTTTTTCAAAATGATGCAATTTTTGAAAAAAAATTACTAAATCGTCCGGTTATGTAAAACCGATTCGATTCACCGGTTCTCATCGGTTCACTCAAGTTTTCACCGGTTCACTCCGATTTTCACCGGTTTAATCACTCTAGCGGTTTAACCCTACAAACAGAAACAAAATCTAGATCGGGCACCGGTTGAACTGCCCGATCCGGTCTGATTTTTAAAACATTGATTTACACCGTTCCGAGTTCACAGTTGCAAACCCTAATTCTAAAAAGGATTGGCAGTGAATAATTTTTTTTTTCTCACAAAAATCTTTTGAAATGATATTGGTATTGAAATGGAAGAACTATTATTCAATTTAGGCTTAATAATTTATGGGTTCAAACCTAGAATGCACTGAAACGTGAAGTTTGGCAGCGTACCCATTTGGGAGATGTCTCCTAAACACAAAACGCATGCATTTGAAGGAAACACGTCCCCCCCCCCCC
>QAOA01004621.1:530560-550305 GCA_003255065.1 Cercis canadensis
CCAGTTTCGTTTCTTCGTAATATTATTTTTTAATAATTTCTTTTTTATTTTCTTCAATTATTACAGGCTTCAAATTAATTTACACATTATAACTTTAACTAACCATTTAAAATATATTTTTAACGATTCAAATTTTAATGCATCTAACAAATTTGAAAAATAATGAGAATTAGATTCTAGGTTTATCATTTTTTTGTGACTTTTTGTGATGGTCTAATTAAAAAATATATATAATATACTAATGATACTTAATCAATGATAAATTTTATTACTTAAATTTTAATTGATGATTTGCATTTTGAGTTCATAATTGTTAGTTGTTACTTATTTGATATATATGACATAGCGTATCCATACTCTTATTTTTTAAAAATTGGTTGTACCGGCATTTTGTACCGTACTGGGTACAAAACTCATACCCGTTCCCATGTAACATAGGTTGAAACCCAAATTTCTCCATTATTGCATTAGAAATTGATATTAGGAGTATGGTATTGATTTTAGAAAATGAATAGAAATTTTAGAAAGTGCTTAAGGCTCTTTGGATAAGTGCTCAAGAAGAATTCGAACCTTTGACCCTCAAATAACTAGCCTTTGGCCCAATAACAGAACCCATTGAGAATAAAGTGTTTTTTTTTTAAGGAAAGTTTTAATGAACGAATAGTCATAATGGTAATTATAATGGAAAATAATTTTAGCTACAATCAATTTGCAAGATTTTGAGATATTTCCAATCTTACCCCCACTCAAAATATGACATGTAGATTATTTTTCTATCTCATTCATATGACATGGCTACACATGCACACTCTCTTTGAGGATTTTATCGTCTCTCTCCTCTTGTTTACCTTCATCATAGAAAATTTCTCTGCCAGCCATCATCCACCCCATGGTTTCAATTGATTGCTTCCACTGTATATGATTTTAGGTGTTTGACTCAACCCCCATTTTTCCTCTGAGAAGTGTTCTGGTTGACTTGGAGTTTGAGATTGAAGATTAATTAATGTTGCAGACATTGCGAATTGTTTCTCTGTTGCTAAGCCTGAGAAGGGCAAAACACATACATTGAGCCAAATTTCTCTTCTCTACCTTGCTCTTATGTTTCCTTTCCTCTGCCATAATTAATTAAGCTTAGCACTATTAGTCCTTTGGGTTTTTCAATTATTTTTACAAGCTTTGAAAATTGAAAATCCATCAAGCTTCAAAACATATTAAAAGACACAAGAATGTAGAACCAAAGCTTTATTCAAAGTGACTTACGAGAAAAATTCTGGGTTGGTTTTGATGTTAGAGATGGAAAATGGAAGCATGACAAAGAAAATAGATTTTGGTACTTGTACTGTGCTACACATAGATATAAAATGCATTTAATTCTGAGTGTTGCCATGTAATATGAATAAGATGGCAAAGTAAACTAAACCTCGCCAACAGGTTTGGCTCAACTGTTAAGGATTAAAATTAAAGTACTTGTTTATCAACAAGCATGTAGATCGCCTAATAAGAGGGTGTTCTAGTTTAACCAAGAGTCTCAGGTTTGAGCCCTTGGGTATGCATTTGTGTCTGGTGGAAGAGTTTTGCCGCCCTTGTGATCCTTTCCGGCTCGAAATTTGATTAGTCGGGCGAAACTCGAACACCGGTGAAAAACCAAAAAAAATTAAAGTACTTGTTTGTTAGGTTTAAGTTGGATTTTTACTACTAGCAGTTTTTATTTAATACATAATATATAAGTACTAATATAAGCTCTCATCAAAGCCTGTAGCATGTCGTAATCTTAAAATATGATAAACTCCTCTCATCTTAAATTTTTTTCAATAAAAAAATAAACTAAGACCAAATTTGAGTAGAATTAGAAAAGACATCACAGTGTATGCATAAAACAACTTACATTGGTTTGATTCTGGAAGGCCGATAGAAAAGGCATGTGCCAGTTATGTAACTTCATTAAAATTAGATTTAACCAATATAACCCCCTAAATTAAAAGAAATAGGGTGAATTAGATATTATATGAATGAACACACCTAAAAATATTTTAAAAAAAATTAAGGGGAAAAAGTTTAAAATTAAGAAAAAAATCAGAATAATGCAAAAAAAAAAAAAACTAGAATTAAGTGATAAAAACACGTTATTAAGGAGGGGGGAATATAATCAATAAAACATAAAGGAAATTTTTTTTATTACTAGCAATTTTTCATTTAATTCTAATGTTTTTTTTTTTTTCCTTAGCTCTATTTTTTTTTTCTTTTCACTTGATTATAGTGTTTTTCCTTATTCCTAGTATTTTTTTTTCCCTTAATACTATTACTTTTCCTTTAATTTTAGTATTGAAAAAATATAATTAAATAAAGATGATAATTGGTCTAGTTTCCATTTCTCTTACAAATAACCATATCAAAATTTTAAATCTTTTAATTTTTTTGTCCTTACAATTCTGGTTTCTTTTCATTTTAAGCACACCTTAGATCAGATAAAAGAAAAGGCATATTTTGGTCAATATGATTTCACGCCAGACCATGTCATCGCTGATGTGAAATAAGTTCAACAATTTTCTGTCACATTTATTTACAGATCATATATTTGGTTTATGAATTAAGAAAAGACATGAGATGAAGTACCTTTCAGCAGAGAGGGAGAAAACATCAGCAGGAAATAAACTCTTCAGAGAATAAATCTCCAGCCATAAAATTTGAACAGGCCATTAGACGCAAAGAGAATGATAAAAGTGGTTTCTATTGCAATTTTATTTGCATGTACNAAAAAAAAAAAAAAAAAAAACACATGTTGATATTTATTATTACATATAATTACATCAAAAAAGGAACAATATACATATTTATAGGAAATTATATAAAATACAACTATATGGTTAGCTTTTAACATTAATCTGTGGCTACAACTATTGCAGAAACAGGCTGAAACTGAAACCTTCTCATCCCTGCACAAAAGCCTAAAGCAACTGGTTAATTGAACTCTCTAAAGAAACATATAACCAATAGTTATATCTTATATAACCATACTGACGAGAAATATATTTCTACACTTCCTCTTTCCAAATAATAATGGATGTTGCAATCAAAATCTTCAAGCATAGATACTTTGTCCCAATATTATCAAAAAGCCCACATTCATATGCTCATGTCATTCATGTCAATTTTCCATAACTTTAGCTCCCCTTTCAGCCTCCATTGATGCCCTCCTCTTCTCTGCTTTTCTATGTGCTTTTGCCACCTCGTTTTGGATTATCTCCAGCGCTCTTGCTCTTTTTTCCTTCAGCTTCTTCTGCACAATGCGTAGAAACATTTTTGCCTCATGATAGGAAAAAACAATGATCACAATGTGTACAGAACCCAAACAGTAACTCTATGCTCTGTTCTAGTAACCATAAGCAAAGAATCTAGTTCATATTAAGATGAAAATCAAATCGGAAAAAAAGAGAATTTTAATCAGAGTGACGAATGATGAAAGGAGTTTCTATATCACCATGACCAGGTTATGTGAAATCCCAAAATTAATATTAAATAACAACAATAAGTAATAACTGGATATTTGGTTGTATCCATGATAAATGTACTAAGTATCATCCAATAACCATTTAAAAATTTAAGGAGATCATAAATGGATAAAGGATTAACAATGATACCAATTATGATCCTATGCAAATCAATCCACATCCATCCATTTGACACCCCCAAGTGTGCCTAAGGTTTGTGAAATTTTGGATGACCTGAATAAGTATGCATGGAGCTTGGCAGTGTATTAATTTCTTGTAAGTGGTCTTGATGGGGCTCAGCACCGTATCACTTGTCCAGCCCCCTAAAATACTCAGACCAAAATTTCTAACATTTAACCATCAATTGCAGTCCTAGTTACTAATTATAATGAAACAACCATCACTATTAAAACAAAAATACACAAAAGATTACCTCTCCTCCTCTGAAATCCCAACAGCAGTAGGTTGGCCTGAATCTTCATCAGATTCTTTGCCCTTCCCACATACAATTGTTAGTGGTAAAGGATTTTGGATATAGTGACTCTCAAACTGATGTCTTTTCTTTTTTCTAATTTCAACTGATGAAACTAAAGGCTCATAAATGCACTCCCCCTCCAGCCCCGTCCCTCTACTAGGGGTGACCATGACACTGTCACTATCACCAACACCTGAACCACTTTCACCTACACTATGCACAGCTAGCTCACAACTATTGCCATAATCTATTCCATCAACAATATTAGCAATCGACTTATCAACATTGGAATTTTCATTCAATTCATTGTCTGCATCATCTATATCATTCCTTCCAAATTCACTAGGCCCCATCTGCTCATGCTTCAGAAACACATCCTTGCCCCTTGCTGCCTCATCTGTATTGGTTCCTCTTCTACCATGCTGACCACAAACATCAGCACCATTATCCATATTTCTGTTTTCAATCTCAGGACATGCCACTGTCACTAATGCCATATTCACATCATCGCCCAACTCCTCCGCAGCATCCATGTCCACCACCTTATCAGTTGATACAGCTGCACTTTCACCCTGAACATATCGTTCAGGTTCCCTATGCTTGTCACCTGAATGCCGCCTTTCTCCAACTTTAATTGTGTTCTCCATTGCACGTATTGCTCGTATGATTTCACCCTTTGCTTGGGCGATTGCTGAGCTATCAACATGTACCAGGTCCCAGGATTCAACTGCCCCTCTGAACTGCAAGAGCTGCTTCTTCAGAGCCATGTTTGCTTGCAGCACCTCCGTCAGCATGCTGGACTGCTCCCTACAAATCAATTCCCAATTGGGATGTTGCTGGTTGTTTTCATTGCCAGTATGATCCAACCCCCGTTCAAACTCAGCCAGCATCATATCTCTGGCCTCCTTCACCACATGCTGCAGCTCCTCTTGGTCCGTTGGCTTTAGCCACTCATCCCCCTGCAACAAAAAAAACTATATCAATAACAATCCTCAAACTACGCCAAAGATTATGCCCACAAATAAGTTTGGACAGTGTGGTACCTGTAAAGATTTAAATTTTGCACTGATCGATGACAAATACAATCTTTTACTGTCCCAATTCCGAAACCTTGGAAATGCCAAATTTGTAGGGCTCAATTTTCCATACAGAGCAAGGTGCTCTAATGCCCAAATCTACAAGTGGAAATTAATTTAAATTAACATTCTCACTTCTACTCAGAAGCATTAGCGCAACCAATGATTTTACATAAACATAGTCTTCAAAATAAATTTATTTACCTGCAATACAAGGGAACATCCCTTTAAATACAAGTGAGCTCTATTTATTTTTTCATTTAGTTTTCTGCTCCCACAATTCAACCCGTCAACTAGAAAGTCATAAACTGCCTTTCCCCATGCATAGTCACCAATCTTTGAACGGTCATCCAGTAGTTTAAGGTTATTTCCATGCAACCCACAATTGGAGATTGGAAACAATATACTTGCAAAGGAAAGTGTTATGTACAACAAGAAAAAATTTTCCTCCTGTCCCTCACCAACAAACTTTTCAATGGCACCATCAATATCACTATAAGAGACTGTTGATGTGCCACACTCCTCTCGTAATAGTTGATGTGCTTTAGAGTCTCCACTGTCCAAATTCACATCAACTTCATGCCCCTTAACACGTAGGCCAAGCAATAATGCCATCTCATAAAGACTAAACTTGACAACTCTGTCCCCTATACGAAAACCGCCTTCCTTAGAGACCCACCGTGCTGCTAATTCCTTCAACAACGGCTCACTTAAATCAAACTTTTGGATATTCAACAAAAAAGCAAAGGGTGACGCACCTATCATATCACATTGAGCCTTTGACAAATTTAAATTACGATTGTAGATCAAACTCATTTTGCATTTAGTCCTCACCCGTACCTGCACAACATTGAAACTCGTAATTAATACTTTGGCATACTGTAATTTGAAAGAACAGATATAAAGTCAAAAATTTTAACACATTTGTTACTACCTCGTGGTTTGGTTTAATTTTTTTTTTCTTTTTTGTTTCTATATATTTGTACCTATTGACTTTTGTTGACACTATTCCTCTGACAAATGTTGCATGAAGGGAGAAGTTCTGTCCAAATTCATGACTATGTTTCCAAACCATATTCAAGGTCCCTCCACTTTCTAAAATCACAAAAAGAAAACCAAAAGAGCCAATACAATTAACAATAAGCTGTCCTCCAATCTCTCCGAACACCTTCAGAAGAAACTCACTAAAAGAGAACAAGTGCTAAGAACCAAAAAGAGCCATGGACAAATCCTCTCCCGAAGCAAAGTCTAAGCATAAAAGACCTTTTCTAAAAAATCTAAGCTTCCCCACCAGCCAAAGACACCAAAGCCTAGCATAAATTGCACGCTGTCATAAAGCTGAACCCTGTTTCTTCCAGCCAAATTCTCTAAATCCAATCAACAGAAACAGCTCAAAGTTATTAGGCCAAACCCAATATTAACCTAGCACTCGGAAAAGCCTACTCCAAATGTAGCTGGTTGCTCGACAATGCAAGAAAAGATGTACAAGAGCAAAGAAACTGAAACCATCTAATAATTATCAATGTAAACCAAGAAGCCTAACATAGTAATCTGTAGGATTCTACAGAAGCTAAGGGTTACTCTAACTTATCTATGCAACATTTTATTTCACCTACTATAATTTGCACAACTACTTTAAATTTCATACTCACATACCTGTTTAAATTTACATATCTACATTCCAAAACAATAAACCATTTACCTCATCCACTCCCCCTTCCTCTACTACGGGACCTTTTCTGCTTTGTTTCCCTCTGATTTTTCCACTGCTTCTAGATGCATCCTCTTGATGCCAATGTCGCTTTGGAGCTTTCCTCGCCATTGAAGATTCCCTTCAATTGCGATACCTGAAATTAGTATTAAAGACAATTCACACATGAATTTTTCACTAGAGCCACTGAATACAAAAAAGCAAAGTTAATATCAATTTTTGGGCAGAGAAAAAAATATCAATAAACACAAGAATAATAAAGAGAAGAACCCACGAAACAAATTATTAACAGGGGAAAAAACCACAAAATTAATCCACAAGATTTAGAAACCCACATTCTTACAATTTGTCATCCTGCAATAAAAACCCTCCAAAATAAACCTGAACACAAATATCTTTCTGCTAATTTAACTGAAAAAGAAACGCAGAATGTGAAATTTGCGATGAATGCCGATCAATGAGTCTATATCATGTGTTAAAATTGCCTAACATTTTCTCTCTCCTCCCAGAAAATTCTCTCTCTACGAAAAAAATCTTCTTTTCCTCTCTCTTTCTGGGTCTCACCACAAAGTTCATAGCTTGGAATGGAATTGAAACCAGAGGAGTGATTACCAAACAAATGAAATTACCAGAATCAAATGAGGGAGAGAGGCTCACCGACTTCCAAAAAGTTGGAAAATTTGGTCTTAACGCGGCAGTTAACGATCACCGACCTCCTCTGAATGCGAAATCGAGTGCTTAAGACGCCATGCAGACGATCATTGTACTAAATATCAAGCTTCACCTTCAAAAGGAGCTTGATGGAATAGTTTTATTTGTTAGCTTAATTATAATTTAGTCCCTCTATTTGGTTTAAATGAATAATTTAGTCCTCTTATTTCTAAAATAGACTATTTAGTCCTCCTACCTATTTTTTACCAAAGTCTTTGGCTGTCTTCCGTCCAATAACTAACGAACCCGGTTGATGTTGCACAAAAAGTTACTTTTTATTTTTAATGACACCAATTAAATCCTAATTATAATTATGATTTTTTTATCGAAAAACTTGTCCAACCCATCTCCAAGTTCATTGACCTTAATATTATAATTTGACAACTTATTTACACAATTATTACATTTTTTAATTTATTTACTTAAATATTACAGTTTTTTAAATTTAAAAACTTAAAAAAAAAAAATCTATATTACTGGAACCCACATTACACACCAACTGCCAGCTGACGTGTCTCCTAAGCTTTCAGAGATAAACAAAAACCTTCACACGACTATGCCAAATGCAAAGAAAATTGAAAAAAAAATTAGAAGAAAAATTCAAAATTCATATCGCTATTTTCTCTCCCGCACAAGAACTCTCACAACAACCAAGAATAACGAGCAAAAGGAAAAAAAAAAAAAATCAATTACAATGAATGCTAAGGGACACGCTGGCTCACATTACAATGAATGCTAAGGGACAATCGGCTTGTGCAGTGGAGACACGTTAGCTGATAGTTGGCGTGTCCCTTGAGTTCCAGTGCGCAAGTTTTTTTTTAATTTTTAATTTTTAAAAATTATAATATTTAAATAAATAAGTTAAAAAGTGTAATAATTATATAAATAAATTATTAAATTATAATATAAAAGTCAATAAGCCCGGTCTCTTCTCTATCTTCTTTCGTGATGAAGAAAATAGAAACCAACAAACCCATTTAATGATACATGAATAAAAGTACTATTCTTACTACAGCATAAGGACAATAATGTCTTTGCTTAAGGTATATATCTATTTTCTCTTTTAAGTCTCATTAAATCACTTTTTCACGCATTCTCTTAACTCTCTGGCTTGGGTTCCCTCTCTCAACCGGACGTGCTCTCTCTCTCCCTCTGCTACCGAGGTGACTTGAACATTGAATGAAACATTGGAGTTTAGGCTCTGACCTCCCCTAATCATACTCTTCTCTCTACACTTCACCGAGCTACCCATCTTCAACACCATCTTTGATGGGGGTGATCAAGGGAGAATCAAATTGGATCTAACAAAGAAGATGAGGAGATGAGAAGATAGCCTTCTTTGAGGCTTCAACTTCTTCAAACAGCTCAAGCATGTTTGTGGCGGCCTTGCTTTGCCTTGGCCTTGGTCAAGATAACTATCTTGTCATCATTTTGGGCTATACCTTGCACTCAAGAAACTCAAACTATACCAAACTAGTTTTCAAGCAAATTAAGGAATTTGTTTAGTGTTTAAAGTTTTTAGTTAAATAAATAGGATTTATGATTTAAGATTTAATGTCTAAGGTTTAAGATTTAAATTTTTAATAATTAAAATTTAAGATTTAGTGTTTTGAGTTTATGGTACGATGATGAAATTAAAAAAAAAAATGCAAACTTTAGAGACCTAATTAAAGTTTATTTTAGCATGCCATGCACTTTGTTGATGTGCCATGCCATGTCAGTGGTGGGACCATGTGCCATGCTGGCACACTAACATGACATGCCACATGTTTATCTTGGAGTTTGGTGAATTTTCATCTACCTTTATTCTATTTTTTTTTTTGGTTTACTAAGAATTACACAATAAAGTAGTTTGTCTCCTTCCACGTCTCACTTCATCATCTCCCTATTAAATTTAAATTTGATATTTTTATTATGAAATATCAGGTGTTCAATCATAGAGTATCTTTTTGAGATATATTCTCTCTATTTTAAAAACCTACATCTATGTATATATGTGGTAGTTGTTAAGCTATCCTCCCTTTAAAAGAGGTAGCATGTCACACCCTCTCATTAAAAAAGTTTTAGGGGACTCACATCTTAAAATTGTTATCATTATACAAATTTTAAAAAATTTAATCAGTTAAATTTTAAAATAGTTAATATAATTTGAATTTAATTATGTCAACAAAATCACAACTTTTTGTTTTTCAATTTTTGGTATTTTTTATGTATTTATTTTATGGAGGTTTCTTAGATACTTTTAGTATTTATGTAGTATGTCATACTACATAGAAATAACTAATAAATGAATGACATATGTACAAATTAACTATTTTTAAGTTTGTTTAAAAAATTAAATAAATTATATTTTATATATAATATAATATAAAAATTATGTATGCTTGACACGTCAGTATAGTATGACATACTTACGTAGTATCATAGAATTCCCGTTATTTTATTTATATATTTTATAAAAAAAAAATATTCTAACTCATATTACATAATTCGTTTTTTCAATATTTTCATAATAACATTAATTTCCGGGATCTTATCAGCTCCCGGAGTAGAGGTGGGAAGTGCACCGTATAAGGATTGCCGACTTTTTAACAGTTAGCATCCAACCGCTATTTTTTACACACGTTGCACCTTGCTTTTACTCATGTTGCAACTTTCTTTGGAAGAAATCCAGTTATATTAACTTGAGTTATGTTGCTTAGATTTAAGCCGTTTATTCTATTTAAAGTCATTTCAATCATTAAAACACATTAATATTTAATAGTTGAAATGAGGATCCGAGCAACATGCTCAAAGGACGTGACCTAATCCAAATCCAGCTTTCTTTCTTCCTCTCTCACAAACTCGTATCCAAGCTTCAGAGTTCAATGTCCGATATTTTCTCTGGAACTCAAACTTGTTGCAATCGAAGAGAGAAAGCAGACTACTTTTCTTAATTCGCGAACCGAATATTCTTAAAGCGCGAATATTCGTCAATCCGGCGCACTAACCGGCGTTCGTCCACCCAACCTGACGAATTACGTGATCTAGTTTTCGCATTTTTTATGTCGGTTGCACACCCAATCCGACCCGGCAGAGAAAATTTATTGAGTCCATATAAGTGTGCAAAATTGGCCTAGTATCTCTTTTGTTTCTTCGCAAATCGCAGGTCTACGCCGGCGACAGCGGCTTACGATCTTCTTGGAACCACTCTTCTTCTGTGCTAGGTACGTTGTACAAATTGCGTTTTGTTTAGTTTTGTAATCTGATTAGGTCGGCAGATTGGGAAAATCTTCTTCTGGGCTACTTTGGTACAAAATTTTCAAACTAGGGTTCTCTTGTTTCTTATTTTGCCCCTCGTAGTACCTTCGAATCAATTATCAATCAGGATAGAACGATGAAATTTCTTAGATAGCATAAATTCAGTTTTTTTTTTCCGTATAAATATTTGACTTGTATTATTATTTTTCTTTGAATTTGAATTCCTTTGGTGTAATTTAACTTGTTCTTCATCCACAACTGAAAATTCCAATTCCCCTCACTTGTGGCTAAGATATTTGTTCTTCATCTGCAGTTAGATTGTTATATAGTTAACAATGGGAGGTCATGGGGGTCTTAATATTCTTCCTCAGAAGCGTTGGAATGTGTACAATTATGAGAACAGGGAGAAAGTGCGGCGTGATGAAGAGGAAGCTGCAAGAGAAGAACAGTTAAAGCGTGAACAGGCAAGAAAGCGTGATGCTGAGTTTCGTCTCGAGCAGCTACGCGTGGCTCGAGGTTTGGCTCCATTGAATCCAGCTAAGCTGCCTGATAATGAATCAGAACCAGATAATGTGCTTGATGAATCAGAACCAAAGTCTGGCCACATTAATCTTTTTGAAGGGATTAAGATTTTTGACCCAATTAAGAATGACGGTGCAATTAAGAATGACAGTGCAGGAGAAAGAGATGGATCCAAGAAGAAGAAGATGAAGACAGAGGACAAAGGGTCCAAGGTTGTGATGCCAGAGGATGAGAAGTATAGGTTAGGTTATGGCCTCGTAGGGAAGGGAGTTAAAATGCCATGGTATCTCCAAAAGCAAAATGATGATGTGACTGGTGACAGTGATCCTGGTACTGATCACCCATTGAGGGGAGAGAAGAATGAAATGAAGAGGAGTGAGAAGAAGACATTAGAGGAATTGAGGAAAGAAAGACTGAAAAGAGAGAAGAGAGAGAAGGAAAGGGAGAGGGCTTTGATACAAGAGAAGCGCCAAAGAGACAGAGATGTTTTTGCGGATAGGCAGAGTTACAGGTAAACAACAAAATTGATATTCTCTTTTTGTTGTTAATATTTTTATGTTTCTCTTTTGGGATTGATTCCAAGCTCCTTTGCACAAAATGTCTTTATTCATCTTTAACACGAACTTCTAAAGTTTGATGCAATATTTGGACTAGGGACCCTTGTATACTAAAGAATAATATAATTCGAAAATAAACTTAAAAGTCTTCTGCTTTTTCTTTTGTTCAGTTATTTCTTATAAATAGTTGAATTGCACAGACTGTGTTTCTTTCGTCATTGATATGTTCCTACATAATTTTTGGAAGGTTGTTTTGATTGATGGTGCATCATAATCTTGTTTTATGCTTTTTGGTTATTAGTTTTGATTACTTTGTTAAGTGAGGACTGAGAAGGGGTATTCTGTTGTTTCTCAGGCTATGATTAAGGCAAGTGATATGGATTTCTTGAATGATATGTGCTCTATATCTTGTTATGCCTTCTTTTTTCAATAAAATGCTAAGCTTAGTAACCCATTTCCTCAAATTTATAGATGCTTGATTTGATTCTCAGTGTTCCAACCTATATTACCTAAACGGATATAGTCTATTACCATAAGCTCTACTAGAGGTTCTAATGTGTTAACTTTAAATCTTAATATGGTTATTACCTTGGTATTATTCTTCTCATGCCTTGATTTATTCCTGGTCCTTTGAATGAGTAGAAAGGCAAAAAAGCAATGTGGTACAGTGTAGTAGAAATTTTGAATTCTATTAAATTAGTGGGGGATAAGACTAAGCAATTGTAAATCTTAGCCGAGGAACTAATTCTGCTTTTTGTGGGGAAAGAAGGGGAAGGGGGATAAGAAAAATGGAAGATGACCTATATGTTTGGGTTGTATTTCTAAAACCCTATAAATAGCAGGAAATTGTATTGTTCCTTTTGATAGTAAGTGGTGGAGGATCTGTTTATTTCTATGCTTCATGTTGTGTTTAAGGCATTGAGGTTCCCTTAGTGTTTTGGTGATAAATTTTGGGGAATTATATTTTAATATGAGAACTAACTGACAGCAAATGAAAGAGCTAAACTTTGTTTAGTTTTGAATTCGATGTGTGAGACTAATGACTCAATCTGCTAGTGATTTTCACATATAATTTGTAAAAAGGAAAAGTTCATAGTTGTTAGTTCCTGATTTTTTTTTGTTGGTTGTTACATGATGGCAAATGAACTGACATCTTGCAAACTACCCAAACCCCTCACCACTAGACCACACTTAGTGGCTTTGTTGGGTCTTGATTTAAGTAAGAAGAATCATGATATTTTAACTTTGAGTGGCTTGCAGCTGATACTTTTGGGAAGAATTTAACTGCATTCACTACCCTTGTTACTGTCCTTTTTATTCCAAACGGTCGATTGATACACTAATCAATGTCAGAGTCAATAATAAGAGTTAAACTAGACACTGTTTGGACCAAAAGAAAACTGGATTTACAAAATTTAGCGCAATGACTTTACCTTGAGTTCTTTGGATCTATCCTTGAAGTCTGTTTTATGTGGGATTAGTCATCCTGTAGTATACGATAAAGGGCAAAGTTTTTTTTTTGGGGTTGTTTTAGACTTTTAGTAGGCTTATAAGGGCATTAATCTGAAGATAAAGTCTAGACTTGTATTGTGCTATGATCTTGATGCTCGCCATACATGATCTAGATACTTGCCATACATAAACTTTGGAAAAGAGAGACAAGGAAGGAGAAGTCCCATTTTAATGCAGCAAATGTGGAACTTGTAACAATCTAAGCAGTTGAATTTTGTTTAATACATGTGCCGGAAAATGGGACTGGAGGTGATTCATGCTATTTATTTAAAACATATTTCCTGTGTATCGCATTTTCTCACCACATTAATATAGCTTTTTTTTTTTTTTTTTTTTTTTTTNTTTTTTTTTTTTTTTTCCTGCGCTGGCATTGGTGCTAAATATTTCTGTTTTTTTGGAAATTCTGTTCCAGAAAGCGCTAGTGGCTCTAATGAATTCAAACTGCAAGCAATATTGGATTTGATGTTTACATTGGAGTAAAAAACGTCATTGCATCTGATGCTTTCATGGTGACAACAAAGATAAGGGCATGTCAAACTGAATGTTCCAGTCCTGCTATTTGGCAAGCCTATAACCATCTCGGTTACGTTGGTCATAAACATGTATACAAGTTTGTGAAAGAATTATTTGGCGCCAGAGGAAAAAAGAAGAATCAGGAAGACAGAAGTTTTTGGACAACTGAGAGGCAATTTTCCATTCACATTCCTGTTCTTGTAATGAAATTTTTTTGGCTAATGTACTGCAGTTTTACTTTGATTCATAGATAGAAGATATGCATTATTTATTATGACATGATATATTGAAGGTTGAATCAGGTGAAGTTGTTTTGTTAGACTTGAGAGCTGACTTTGGTTTTTATACCACTGGAAGAACAAGAGTTAATTGCTCCTTCCCAAACAAATGATCAAAGAATTACCACCAATTTCACTCTATGTTTGGGTTGTTTATATTTATTCTCTTACATAATTCTCAATTCCAGAAATCAAATATGTGGGCTCATTTTAGCAACAAAATTACACATATATTACATTTTTTAACTTAATTACTTAAGTATTACAGTTTTTAAAAAATTAAAAACAAAAAAATAAAGCTTTTTAGACATGTGAGAACTATCAAATACACTAGTGACTACACGGTATGTCCACATGTGACATATCAATAGTTATTTGGCGTGTTCTTTTGTAGTCAAATTTTTTGCCTTTTAATTTTAACTACCTGTAGCTTTTTTTTTTTTTTTTTTTTAATTCTTATGTAAGGCAACAAGAAAGGACATCTCATAGAGCTATCAACATGTCTGATATGGACATGCCGTTTAGCCATTGACGTGTCTAATAATTTTAATATGTCGGTTATGATTTTTTTTAATTTTTAATTATTTAAAAATTATAATATTTAAGTAATTAAATTAAAAATTATTATAAATTGATAAATTTATTTGTAAAGTGTAATATTCAGTGTCCCTTCTAATATTTTATACATGCCATAAATAAATATAATAGTCAAGTAAATTGAATGATATTTTAATACTTTTTTATGAGGACAAATTAAAAATAATATTTTAATGAAAGATTCGAATCTTTGCAACATTTTTTTCAAAAAGTTGTCTTTTTTTATTGGAACATTTTCTAAAAGAGTTAATTTTATGTAAAAGTTTTTGAATTTTTTTTTATTTAATTCAGAAAAATGCATCTCGTGAAATTTTATTTTATTTTTGATTTGTCTCGTAAATTTTATTACGAAAATCTATGTAATGAAAAAAAAATAAAATGTCTTCGATATGGATTATGGATTATATATATTAGTATATTACACGCTGTTTTGTCGACAATGCTCCGGACTTCACCGCCATAGCCCGCGGCTTTCCACACTATCCCTACCATCGTCTTTTCAAAACACCGTTCACCGGTTTTTCTGCGAACATAACTGAGGTAAGGTTTGGGAAGGAAATGGGAACCAGAACAAATTTCTACAAGAACCCTTCTATCTCCTACAACAAACACTTCAGTCTTTCCTCCGTTCTCCAGAATCTCAGAGGTTAGCCTCCAATTTCCCCCCTTCATTTCCTTTTTAATTGAGAGAAAAAAAAACTATGGTTTAAACTTGTAGAATCGAAATTTCAGATTAATTAAACCTAAAATTTGGACCTAAATGATTACTGAAACTCTTCGAATTAAAATAGCCAAGTAAACAGGATGCCTCCTTTCTTGTTGATTTTTTTTCTTTTAACTGTTATACTCGTTTGGCAATTTTCAGCTTACAATATAGTTACCGGTAATGCTCCCCCTGACGGTGATGAACAACATCCCACCGAGGAGAAAAACCGCAGCCAGAAACGTCGCCGGGAACCACCGTCAACCCTTCACAGTGAACCTGTAGAGAATGATGGCCCTATATCACACCACGATTACATCCAAAAGAGAAGGCAAATATCCTTATCTTTTGAATTTTTTTTATTTAAATTTGAGCTATAATCAATGTAGTATTGAAGATTTTTTTTTTTTTTTAAAAAAGTACTTTTTTAAACAAATGTAGAAGCAGGGAAGCTTTGATCCGGCGCTTATCCAAAAGCCCTGGTTTTTCTCAATAAAGCGCTTGTCAAAAAGCCTTGAGAAACTCATCTGAACATACAAAAGAATTTTTTTTTTTGTTTCGGTGCTGCATTTGTTTTTCTAAGAGAGCTTTTCTATCCAAACGCACTCTTAACTCTATTGATTTATCTACTCTGGAAGTCATTGTATCTTTTCATTAGCAGGAAAGAAGTTGGTTCTTCTCAGGCTTACGTAGAATTGACTGAAGATGTTTTGGTAAATTGAGCTATTCAAGTTTGATTGACATCTTTAAAGTTCATTCTTCCATCATCCTTTCTTGAGATTACGTTCGTGGCATGACAGGGAAACTGTAATTCTGCTGTAAGCTTGGTAGATTATGCAAGTAAGATTTTAAAATTTTCTAATAACTATTTTACACTGAATACTCCTTCTAATTCGTTTTTCTTTTAAATAGAATAGTTTGGGAATTTGGAAATGATACTCTGGATTAATCTGTGATTGATTCTCACATTTTCTATGAAAATTTTCAAGAAAATATGCTATGATCTGGCTGTTGGTCTATGGTTCAGTTAATTTCTTATTATGTTGGATGCCCAGGTGATGAAAATACTCCTTCAGATTTTGAGGAAAAGCATGATCTTCCAAATTCTGGTTTGTTTATGGATATACAATTTTGGAATTTCTGCTTCTGCAATATTTTTGGGGCACTATTTTTTTTTAGGGTTGATTTGGGGCACTGTTTACTTGTCTTAACTAGTTTTAGTGCTCCTACAAGGTCGGACAAATGAATTTGCTCCAGTCAAAAGCAGAAATGAGCAGCGTTTTCCTGATCCTGGAGAACCTGTTTGTCTTATATGTGGCAGATATGGAGAATATATATGCAATGAAGTGAGTCATGTGATGCACATATTCACTTTAGCCTGTATTTTGCATGTTATTCTATGTGTAATACCTGCATGCTTTGATAGACAGATGATGACATCTGCAGTATGGAATGCAAAACTGAACTCTTGGAAATTCTTAAAATAAATGAGGTAGTTTTAAGTCAAAACAAATTTGTCACTAGAGGCCTGTGCATGCTGTTTCTTAAATATTTTTCTTCTTCTATTCTCAATGTTTTCAGGGATCCTCTTGTGATCAGCCTAGACCGGTCTCTTCATCTGTACTGAATTATGCCTCACTAGTGCCTGTATTTGTTGAGGACACTTGGGATTATAATCGGCATCGCTGGTCCAAAAAAAAATCTAGTCTTTGTACTTATGAATGGTACATTTCTTTATCAACATCCGGCGGTCTATATGTCTAAATGGACTTCTTTAGTTTATCAAATGGCATGACAGGATAAAACAAATGTTAAGTAATTCTTAGTTTTCTGCTTATTTGCTCATATAACTTTAGTACTTAAATAATGACAATTTAGGCTATATGCTTCCAGAACTTCAATTCTGGATATCCTCACCCCTAATGCACATGCACAAATAAATGCACTTTCATCCTTCTCTACTTTGGTCTATGTTTACAGTTGATGTTATTTCATTGTAGTTGGAAATGTCAAAGACCTGGACACCTTGCTGAAGATTGTCTAGTAATGACTTGCAACCAGGTTTATCATCAATGACCTTCATGGATAAAATTGTACCTTTTCCACTTTATACATTGCTATTATCCCATCTGGCAATATATGAACTTTTGAACTTTGTTTTTTGATCTAGGTCACAGTGGGAGATAATAAATCTAGTTTCATTCCCAATGATCTTCTTGGACTCTATAGAAGGTTTAAATTTCTGTTTACTTCTTTTCCTCTTAATGCTATTTCGCCTTTACATTTTTTTTTATTGTGTTTAATCATTTCCTTGCTTGATGCTAAGACAACCAACTCCTCTTTCCTGTTTTCTTCTTCAGTTTTAAGTGGTACTCTGATGTGCATATATTTTTCTTATGCTATTGGTGTATATAAAATTAATATGGATATGTCCTGACTTATCTTCTATATAGGATATTTTCCTATGTTGGTTTGTATGGAATGTGAATTATCAAATTAGTAGTTCTTCGTAAGAAAAAAGACTGAAGTATGGAAACTATACATTTTGTTGTACATTTTGTGGGATACTCCTATTCCCAACCAAAGGGGGTATTGTCAGTTGGATCATCTCCACTTGAATTTTATTTGACATAGTGAAAACTGAAGTATGAAAACTAATTCCATTTCCAGTTGTTTAGACTACTATGATATGAGGACTTATATTTGCCATATAATATGAAAAGAGTAAGTTGTTGAATGGCTAAACTATTTTTAGTTGATGAGTATATATCTACGCCTAGGTTTCCAGGGAATTTAAAAATTATGAACAAGCTCAACAGGTTTTTGGTTAACTTTTTTTGTGCAGATGCCACCAGATTGGTAAAGACTTGTTGGCTGCAAATTGCAATGCATGCCGCAGCTCATTGAATTTGGCAACATGCCTTGATTGTAATGCTGTCCTTTGTGATGGGTAAGCCAAATATTTGTACCTTGGCTATTTTATCTTATCTTAGAATTATATCAGGTTCAAGATTTGAGGGACAAAATAGAAATAGTTGAGATTTGATAATATCTAAGAAACAATTAAAATCAAAAATTTGAGGGAGTGAAATCTTATTTTTGCAAGGGTGACAGTAGGTCCAACCCCAGGTTACTATGTATCTGTGCCTAAGGATTTTTGCAATTTTTTTTTTTGTTCCTCCTTCTTTCTGGTATATATCTAGATGAGGAAAATTTCTGGTGTTGGAATTACTGTGTAGTATTAATTGAGAATATTAATCCATCTTCATGAGGAAGTGTATTTCAAGTGGAAATGATGAAAGATGTTTCTGTTTTCATACGTTTGCTGATCTTTTAATACATTATTTTAGGTTTTAATATGCTCTAGCCCCTATAGTTTAACCCAATTTTCCATTAGGTCACTGTATTTTTTCATTGTCAGGTCCCTGTTATAACACGGTTAAATAAGTACTGGCATGGCAGACATGTGGACATCATATAATCTGAGCTGGCTCATTTTAAACCCTGCCACATCAGCACTTACCTGACTGTGTCAAGACAAAGTTGACAGCATGGATCTGATTACAAAAAATTGAAACTATGAAAAAAGTCTTAAGATATAGGGACCTGGAGTATATTTCAACTTTTTTTTAATAGAAAAAGTTCATCTAAAAATTTTATAACACTTTTGTAGTTTTCGTTTTGTTTTGTTTTTTTTGGTTTTGGTGATATAATAAATAGATTTTGTTTTCATGTGGGTTTTTACATTTTTAGTTGTGCTAACTTGTTGCTTTTCAACATTAAATGTAAAATAAACTTATGCTGAATATTTGATAGTTGACGCTATTCTGATTCATGAGCCTTGTCACTAGTGCTTCCAAAGGCTGTGCCAACATCTCATGACACAGTAGGAAGGCAGATTGTGGTTGTTATTGCTTTTCTAAATTATAAATGCAGAACAAGTAAACATTGAATGGATGCTAGGGTAAAATGTATCAATTTACCATATTTGAGAAAAGGACTTTTAATTAAGCAACGGAAGTGTACAACACTCTGATCAATATGCATTCCTTGATTGTCTTTTCAACCTTATAGACATTGTATTTTAATTTTCACTTAAGTAGGCTTGAACATTCCAGATAAAGATAATATTGAAATTCCTATTTTCCAGTGCAGGTCACTTGGATGAGCATATAAGAACACACCCATCTCATCGACAGTATTACTCACACAAGCTTAAACGTCTGGTGAGTTTCCCCATTTTGCTTGACCATGTGTTTTGCTTAATCAATATCTTCATTTTCTTTGTCTTGTCTTTTTCACACATTTGAGTCTTCTTGGAATTTGATGGAATATACCGGGGGCTGTTTTTGTTGGGGGGGG
>QAOA01004621.1:551443-591909 GCA_003255065.1 Cercis canadensis
TTTAATCATTTCCTTGCTTGATGCTAAAACAACCAACTCCTCTTTCCTGTTTTCTTCTTCAGTTTTAAGTGGTACTCTGATGTGCATATATTTTTCTTATGCTACTGGTGTATATAAAATTAATACGGATATGTCCTGACTTATCTTCTATATAGGATAATTTCTTATGTCTGTTTGTAAGGAATGTGAATTATCAAAATAGTAGTTCTTCGTAAAAAAAAGACTGAAGTATGGAAACTATACGTTTTCTTGACTTGGTGTGTGACCCTAAGGAAAATATTTTTGTGGGATACTCCTATTCCCAACCAAAGGGGGAGGGTATTGTCAGTTGGATCATCTCCACTTGAATTTTATTTGACATAGTGAAAACTGAAGTATGAAAACTAATTCCATTTCCAGTTGTTTAGATTACTATGATATGAGGACTTATATTTGCCATATAATATGAAAAGAATAAGTTGTTGAATGGTTAAACTATTTTTAGTTGACTAGTATATATCTACTCCTAGATTTCCAGGGAATTTAAAAATTATGAACAAGCTCAACAGTTTTTTGGTTAATTTTTTTGTGCAGATGCCACCAGATTGGTAAAGACTTGTTGACTGCAAATTGCAATGCATGCCGCAGCTCAATGAATTTGGCAACATGCCTTGATTGTAATGCTGTCCTTTGTGATGGGTAAGCCAAATATTTGTACCTTGGCTATTTTATCTTATCTTAGAATTATCTCAGGTTCAAGATTTGAGGGACAAAATAGAAATAGTTGAGATTTGATAATATCTAAGAAACAATTAAAATAAAAAATTTGAGGGAGCGAAATCTTATTTTTGCAAGGGTGACAGTAGGTCCGAGCCCAGGTTACTATGTATCTGTACCTAAGGATTTTTGCAATTTTTTTTGTTCCTCCTTCTTTCTGGTATATATCTAGATGAGGAAGATTTCTGGTGTTGGAATTACTGGGTAATATTAATTGAGAATATTAATCCATTTTCATGAGGAAGTGTATTTCAAGTGGAAATGATGAAAGATGTTTCTGTTTTCATACGTTTGCTGATCTTTTAATACATTATTTTAGGTTTGAATATGCTCTAGCCCCTATAGTTTAACCCAATTTTCAATTAGGTCACTGTATTTTTTCATTTATCAGGTCCCTGTTAGAACACGGTTAAATAAGTACTGGCATGGCAGACATGTGGACATCACATAATCTGAGCTGGTTCATTTTAAACCCTGTCACATCAGCACTTACCTGACTGTGTCATGACAAAGTTGACAGCATGGATCTGATTACAAAAAATTGAAACTATGAAAAAAGTCTTAAGATATAGGGACCTGGAGTATATTTCAACCTCTTTTTAATAGAAGAAGTTCATCTAAAAATTTTATAACACTTTTGTAGTTTTTGTATTGTTTTGTTTTTTTTTTGGTTTTGGTGATATAATAAATAGATTTTGTTTTCATATGGGTTTTTACATTTTTAGTTTTGCTAACTTGTTGCTTTTCAACATTAAATGTAAAATAAACTTATGCTGAATATTTGATAGTTGACGCTATTCTGATTCATGAGCCTTGTCACTAGTGCTTCCAAAGGCTGTAACAACATCTCATGACACGGTAGGAAGGCAGATTGTGGTTGTTATTGCTTTTCTAAATTATAAATGCAGAACAAGTAAACATTGAATGGATGCTAGGGTAAAATGTATCAATTTGCCATATTTGAGAAAAGGACTTTTAATTAAGCAACGGAAGTGTACAACACTCTGATCAATATGCATTCCTTGATTGTCTTTTCAGCCTTATAGACATTGTATTTTAATTTTCACTTAAGTATGCTTGAACATTCCAGATAAATATAATATTGAAATTCCTATTTTCCAGTGCAGGTCACTTGGATGAGCATATAAGAACACACCCATCTCATCGACAGTATTACTCACACAAGCTTAAACGTCTGGTGAGTTTCCCCATTTTGCTTGACCATGTGTTTTGCTTAATCAATATCTTCATTTTCTTTGTCTTGTCTTCTTGGAATTTGATGGAATATCCCGGAGGTTGTGTGTGTGTGTGTGTGTGGGGGGGNGGGGGGGGAGTAATTATCTTTGTGTTGCCCTTAAAAGTTAGTACATGTATAGCCTAGGAGGCATCAAGCATGTATGCACAGATATTATGACACTTAATGACAATCTCGGTGCATCCTATATGCTTATATTAACCTGTATTAAATTAAATATAGGTGAAATGCTGCAAGTCAACATGCAAGGTGACTGACATCAAGGATCTCTTGGTTTGCCATTACTGCTTCAATAAAGCCTTTGACAAATTCTATGATATGTACACTGCAACATGGTATGTGATCTTCAAATCAGTATCCTTGTTGTCCATCTTCTACTTCGGACATATGTAGTTATTTTAACATGTTTCTGAAGTTGTGCATTTGGACGGTCTTAGATATGGACTCTTGGGGTAGTGTTCTCTTCTACCCTTTTCTTTTCCTCTTTTCTTCCTTTTTTAAGGATTGTAAGGTGGAGGGGATTTAGATAACGAATTATCTACTTTTGGATTATAAATATGGCTCTTAAAATCTAACTTTAGGTTTGAACTCTATTCAGTATTTACTGTATTATGTAATGTCAAATATATATCTTTATGATACAGATCTGGTAGTCTTCTGTTCAACTTTCAAGGAATTTTATTCGGTTACGCAATTTTGACTCGCTTCAGACATTGTCTCTTTTGTTGCACTTGCTTGGTAGCTTTGGTTGCTTCATATGTGCTCTTTGTATGTCTTATGCAGGAAAAGAGCTGGGCTTTCAATGATTTGGGGTTCTATAAGCTGTGAAGACCACTTCACCTGGTAAGTGTTGTCACAGCAGTTTCCACGACCCTCCTATTATTCTTTCACTTTTTTCTGCATCTTCCTTGTCGCGTGACACTACTTGTATCATGGGGCAGGCACAGGATGAATTGTTTGAATGCAGACGTGCAAGAAAGTGGATATATCATCAAGAGTTGTGGCCATAAAGACAAATATATTCAACTTAGTGACTTCATTTTTTGATGGCTGATGCTTGTCCTGACTTTAACTATATTTTGAAATTCCACTCCCCAGTTCTTGTGCTTACTTAACCAAAGCATTGCCGAATCCAAGGAAAGCAAATCAATGATAGCATAGATTTCTCGAATAATAACCCAAAAGAAGAGCAAAAACATGATACTCATGTCATTAAATTAATGAATTTAAACAAAAACAAGTAATGTAGTCTAAGTTTTGCAATAAAATTACTCATTATTCAAGGAATAAGGGTTTATAAGACAGAGGCAATCAAGGAGAGTACTTGTTTATGTGACCTTTACAGGCTAGAGTAAATAACACCCTAACCAAGTTGACATCAATGATTATAGGACAACAGTAAATGCAGCAACACACAATGTCATTGAAAATAACCGACAAGCATAATCATCATTGAAATTACACACAAAAGAGAAAAAGTACTAAAATTAGACAGTGGTGTTCCATGTACAACTTCTAGATATCCATAAACACCTTTTCTTAACCAAATCTCAAATCAGCATGCTGAGACTCCATCTCAACATACTCAAAGACCAAATGATGAAATCTGACGCAGGAAGTTACAAATTTTAAGAGCAACAAATTGAAAAAGAGCAGAGTAATAGAAGGAGCCGGCAGTGAACCTGAGTGGAGATTTCACCACAACCACATTACAGCTATTCATGCTGGCCAATCATCTTTCTTGATATCACAAATATGTTTAGCTGGTCCCTCTGTATATTTCGCTGTAAACTGTGCTGGCATGTTGGATAACAATATTTGTAGAGTGGTGACACGCAGCAATCCAGCTGGAAGCTTCTTTAGTTTCATACATGATCTAACCTCTAAGTCTCTGAGCTTTGGTAGTGCTCCTTCTTCTACCACCCATTCCTCCAATTGCTCTAACTTCCAGACTTTGAGATCTTCAAGCTGAAGAAAGCCTCCTCGGGAGCAACACATTCTTTTTCCAATGTAAGAGTTAAAGAACAATCTGAGCTTTTTCAGCCTCTGAAGGTGTTGAAGTGTACGCATTGGATCCCATTTCAATCTCGAGGCGGACAAGGTAAGTTCAATGAGGCCTAGAGGGAACCCAGACACAGCAAGCTGATTCCTCAGTCTCCCAAGCAAATATAAACTTGAGAGATTTGTGAGACAAGACAAGTCCTTCAAAGGCAGAAACCAAGGGCGTCCTTGTTCATCATAGGAACGAAGCCTCAAGGATTCAAGATCTTTTAACTTTCCAAGCCAAGCACCTAATGCTTGCAGTTGTGACAGCATAAGTTTTCTGTCAGACAACATTAACCGGCAAGCCACTCTCAATATTTTAAGATTCACCACAGTGTCAAGGCCATTCTTTACTGGACTCTCCTCATCCACAAACACTCCCCATAAGGTTTGGAGATAGTCCAGAGAGCTGCCACTGGGTCGAGGTGGAAATCTACTGTGATATCTTTCACTCAAGTACAAGTGTCTCAGTTGCTGCATATTCCATATTGAACCAGGAAGCTCACTGATATAAGTGTACTTCAAATCAAGGGTCTGGAGTTTTAGCAAGTTGCTTATGGATGAAGGAAGTGTCTCAATGTAAGTCCACCTCAAACCAAGATATCTCAAGCCAGTGAGTTTACCAAGTATCTTGGGCAAATTGGGCCTAAATACCTGTTCTAGATCAAGAATACGCAGCTTTTGGAAGCACCTTGATCTGATGCAACGTTCCAGAAACCCTTCTATATCTTCCCCGGGTTTGTTCCCTTCTCGTCTGTCAAATGATGAGAAACAAAGGGTATCCTTAAAATGAGGTCGCAAAGAGGTAGAAGAATTCTCATCAGTACCATGAATATAACGGGTATAGGGATCATTATTATCACAGTGATCTGCAAGATAATGAACCCCGCTGCTACTTGATGATGACATTGCTTTTTCACCTGGGAAAAATATGGTTCTCTTGGTTTCAGGTAACCAGAATTCCTTGAGATGTTCAGCCAGTCGACAAGTCTTGACTTTTCCATTGAGATTCTTTTTTGATGCTCGAACCATGTTTCTATTTATCAAATCTTCCAAATGACTCTCGGCGTCAGATTCAGGAGTTTCATTTTCACCTCTCTTTTGATGAAACAGACCCTCAGAGACCCACAAACCAATCAATCTTTTAACGGGGATGTCATAGTCTGCAGGAAAGAGGCTGAAGTACCTGAAACATCGCCTCAATTTTGAAGGTAAGTCCTTACTGATCATGTCCAAGCTTCTCTGCCAAGGTTTCTGACCTTGATGAAGCTGCTCCAGCACACTTGACCAAAGCTCTTTGGTTGGATCTTTCTCCGACAACAAATTTCCCATAGTTGTGATTGCCTGCGGTAGTCCATTGCATTGAAGCAGAATTCCTTTACCAAGTTCTTGCAATTCTGGAGGGATTTTCATCTTCAAAGTTTCGGTAAACAGTTCCAAGCTAACATTATAGCTGAGAGAAGGAAATCTGTGATCAAAGTCAGCATGTGAAGCCAAAGTTGAATTGCAACTAGTGAACATTATCCTACTTCCACTTCCATTTGCTGTGTCCTCTGGTAATGCTTCTTTCAAACTGTCCCATACTTGAGTAGTTTGTATATCATCAAGGACTATAAGGTATCTTTTGGCAGCCAAGGTCTCTTTGAGCTTCTGCATTGGATCTTCTTGCACAGTGGTCCGTCCTCTGACTTCAAGGAAACTCATGACTTGTTCCAGAATATCTTTTACAACTGCTGTCAGACTATTCTGTTTGAGTCTTCCTACCCACGCACGTAAGTGAAACTCTTGCATAATGGTATTATCATGATAGATATACTTTGCAAGTGTTGTTTTCCCAATACCTCTTGTACCAGTAATGGAAATAACACGGCGTGATTTGTCATCATCAAGTAACTGTGTTTTCAATACACCTACATGTTCATCAATGCTGCCAATGACACCAGCTTTATTAATGTTGAAAGACTTTCTCCTGCTTATATGTGCTTCCTGAACCAAGTGATTAGACTGAAGCCAACGCTTGATTCCATAGAGACTTCTTCTTCGACTAATATCACAAATCTTAGTCTTAATCCGATCAATGTCTCTTGCAACCTTGCTGACAATGTGAAACCGTTTTACACTCATGTCTGCTACTTCTGATACTTTAGAATAGGTGTTAATAACGGCCTCAATATCAAGAGCGACCCTCCGCAGTTCTCGCACCCAAACACTAGTAATATTGTCTAGGCCTTCTGCAGCTTCAACATCCTTAAATAAAGCATTCATCAATCCCAACTCTCTGCAAAGTGATTCAATTTCATCATCAATGTGCATCAATGTTGCTTGCTTTTCAATTAGTAGTACTCCTCTTAGGAAAGGAGAAAACACCAAACAGCCGGATAAATTAGAAAGAACCATTTTATTAGTGAATGAGTTAAGTGCATTGGAAGCGTTCCTGGGAGGCTGCCAGTTCAGATCCTGAACCACCGAGCTTGATGACTTTCTTCCTCTAATTTCTCCAATCCCATAGGTCTGCTTTCTATGAAAGACCTCCTTGATTTTGTCTTCAATCTTGCCAATTCGCTGTAGAAGTTTGCGTTCTTCATTGTTCCGCTGATAACTAGTCCGGTGCAGGTCTTTGGCTCTTTCGAAAGATTCAATGACTTCATTTGCATAGCAAGCAACGTTCCTCATGTCTTCCATCCAAGCTTTCAACCGCTCATCTGGCTCCAACAGTTCTATTTCTTTCCAGAAAGATATAGAAGACCCACATTCTCTTCTAAATGTTTCAGCTTTCTTTATCAGTTTTGAATTGTCAAGTTTTTTTTGGTCAAGCAAGTCAGAAAGCCTTCCTCTAAGAGTTGAAAATGAAGTGCTCACCCCAGATGGTAATGCCGTCGTTCTTTGAAGCATATATGCCGTCTTAATTCGTCGCAGAAAAATTCTTGTTTTACCGGCATCACGTATCTTTTCCTTGACACGATCAAGCTCTGCCATAATCTTTCGTTCCTTTCGTGTAGCGTGGCTTCTAAAACCTTTCAACCACATTTTCTCTTTTAGAAGGTCAATGTAGGAGCTAATGACAGCCTCTGCATCACGTGCAACGTTTCTCATTTCATCAACCCAAGCACTGAGATTGGCGTCCAAATTTTTGGTGGCATCCACATCCTTAAATAAAGCATGCATTAGTCTTAGGTCCCTACTAAGGGACTCAACTCTATCATCCAAGTTCCTCAAAACATCTACATCTGCATCTTCAATCCCACCCAGACATACAGCAGATCCACAGGTTTCAGTGAGAGTGGTAAAGAGAAGTTGGAATTCTCGCTGCCGGAAGAAAGTAGGATTTCTGGTGTCCTCAACCGGAGCAGGAGGTGGCCATTTAAGGTCCAAAACCATTGAGCTCGACGACTTCCTTCCCCTAATTTCTCCGATCCCATAGTACTGCTTTCTTTGAATGACTTCATTGATTTTGTCCTTGATCTTACTTATATCTTGCCCCAGCTTGTGTTCAGCTCCCAAAAATAAATAGAAAAAGGCTTTTTTAAAAACCTTGCTCTTGCTACTCTTATCTCTGGACTCTGGGCTTAAGAAGGATCCAATGACTCCATCTGCATAGAAAATAATATCTTGTGTGTCATTCATCCAGGCCTTCCACCTTTCATCTGCTTCCACTGATTTTATTACTTCCCAAGAGGATTGAAGAGACTTAAATTCTTCCTTCAATGTTTCTACCTTCTTCTTTATGTCTGAATTGAAAAGCAATCCTGGACGGAGTAAAGTAGTAATGTTGTCAAGGAGAGTGGATAGCTTGGAGCTAACGTCGTCGTCGTTATTCAGGACATTGATTTCGCCGTGGCCTGCGGAAGAAGATGCTTCTGCTTCCTGGTATTCGTATTCCAGAATGATGACTTGGTTATCACCTCGACCACCCCAACCTTCAATGTTGACAACATCATAGATATTGTCGATTTTTGAGAAGACATCTTTCATCTTTGATATTATCCGCTCCATCTTCTTGGCGATGATGTGCCTATCATTAATATAGTCCAAGACAGAAGTGAACCTTCTAATAGGCCCCCACTTTCTTCTCTGTTTCGATTTCACTGTTAATGTCTCGACAATGTCCTCCGCATCAGTAGCAACAGCTCTCATATCCTGAACCAACTCATTCTCGTATTTGCTCAAACCTTCTAAGGCTTCAAAATGTTCTAACAATTCAAGCATTAGCCTCAATTCTCTTTCGATCCACTCTCCCTGCTCCTCAACTCCGCTTAATAATTTTGATTCTTCAACTAGCAAGTTCCCAAGTTGCTCTACTAGATTAGAAAACAAAGCGTCGGCCATCGGATCTTCCTTTTTGCTCCTCTCCTTTTGCAGCAGCAGCTGCTTCTCACAATTTATGACATTCGGAGCTTAGTACAAGATGAGTGGTGTAGATTTGACATTTGGTTGGAGAAGATAACCAAGCTGTGAAATTGGGTTCGAATAGCAATGGTGCTAATGGCTGATTAGGAGTAACTGTTTTCCTTTGTTAATATTTAATAAGTTGTCACTTGATCTAATTAGAATATGGAACTTCCCAATTATAATAGTCAAGATTGACTGCTATGGGAATATGTTTTTTAGGTTGCATGTACTATCCATTTTCTATACAAAGTCTTGGTCAATTAGAAAATTAACATCATTATTCAATTAGGTTCTCCACTCTCAAAATTTGTTTATTCTAAAGATTCGTTGTAAATATGATTAAATAAATTATGTTTAGTGATTGAATAACTCTATTATCATATAACCAAATAATTAGTTATTGTTATTTATCTTCACACTAAACTAAAATTATTAAAAAGGTTTTCTTACTCTAATGAGTTACACTAACTTGTTTTTATGTTTTATATAAAGAAATTGTGTAGAAATAATGATTATTTAAACCTAACTTATACATTAATAGAGTATCAAATACAACATCTTTTAAAAACAACCTGAACTTTATAACCAAGTAATCCGTTCATGGTGCAAGATGAGTAATTAACTAGCTAGGCATATGTTATTGTTATATTCCCGTTCAAAAATACAAGAATATATATTTCAGACATACATAAGGTCGGAGGGGGAAGAAAGTGAAGAGGCTGGAGAAGGAAGCTGAAGGGGTGGGGAGGGTGAATAGCTTTGGTCAAATGAATTGACCTCAGGAAATAGGAAAACGCTGAATTGAAATCTGTGTTTTCCTTCAAAAAAATACAGAATCAAAATTGCGTTTTATGTATAAAACGCCAAAATGATTCTGCGTTTTTCATTGAAAAAAGCAAAAATCAAATTGGCGTTTTGCTTTGTCCCGAGGAGCTGTTAGGTTGCCATTTTCAAATCCGCGTTTTTACCTTTCTCATTTTAGGGTTTTATTACATAAAACTCATAATTTAAGTTGGCATTTTATTGATCAAAATGCATAATTAATTTGGTGTTTTGTTACATGATTGATTTGGCGTTAATTTCTCCTTTTTATTGAGTTCTGCTATCCATTATCTTCCCAATTAGAAAATTAACATCATCATTCAATTAGGTTCTCCATTCTCAAACTTTGTTTATTCTAAAGATTCGTTTGTAAATATGATTAATTTACAAATCATGTGTTATTGTTACTTTGGAAGGTAATTGTTATGCTACTTCTCCTTTTAAATGGAGTAGTACTACTACACCTCTTCTATTAAGGAGTTCTAGTGAGATCAACATCCTAAAATTGGTGTTATTACGAATATTTCAAAAAAAGAATTACCCAATGTAAGTCAGAGTAGATAATTTTTTTATAAAATACATAAACATAGCAATACAAAAAAAAAGTACATAATTAAAAATAACTAAAAATTGTAATTTTTTTATATAATTAAATTCAAATTTTATCAATTGTTTTAATTTTTGACTTAGCTTATGTTATTCAATTTTTGAAATATTCACAATGACATCAATTTTAAAACATAAATTTCACCAAAACATAAGAAAATATAGAATATTACTACTTCTTAAATAACTTAGCAATCACTTATTATATAACCAAATAGTTGTTGTTATTTATAGAACCAAAAGATTTCCTTGGTTGTCGTAAAGGCACGCCTATAATCAAATAATTATTGTTATTTATATAACCAAAAGATTTCCTTGGTTGTCGTAAAGGCACACCTAATCTTCAAATCCCTACTTTTTTTGGTTTTTTTCCCTTCAATCAAGCAGATTTTGACGTTTCAACCTCCAAGTCACTTCAAACAACTCCTTCTTTCTTCGAAATGTCGTGCTTCAACTCTTTTGATTATAATGAAAATCCAATTAACATTGTTAATTATCAATAAAATGACCTCAAGTGACGTGTTTAAATTTGTCAATTTTTGAATGGAAGTCACTGAGAAGTGTTTCGCACACTGAAAAGCTTAGTAACAATTTTAGAGTTTTTATAGTTTAAAAGTTAAACCCACACATTAAGTAAAATTAAAAGGTATGCATTGGATTTTCGTTCAAATTTAAACTTTAAATAAAGTGTTAGATGGGTTTTATTTAAAAAGGATAGTTTGAGTCTTTTTCTCAAATTAATGAGGGCACGTTGGAGACAAAAAAAAATATATATAATAATAATAATAATAAAGTCTATTTCAAGAGAAATAAAATAATTATTCTCATCTCTTAAAGTAGAAATCTTCATTTTCATTTTCTTAAAATTAAGACTAGAATGGAATGGCTATTTCATACTCTTCTGAGGTGCCAAACATAGAAATAAAATCAAGATGGAAATGAAAATCGAAATAAAATGGCTATTAAGTGTACCAAACGTGCTCATGTTTGGTATTACGAGGCAATTGTACACTTGCTCTATTTTTAAAATAAAAAATGAAAAGAAAAGAAAATTAAGATATGCAGGTAGCTGCTTTACTGAATCCTGTAAACCTCCAAGGCAGGTAACCTTGGAGGTAAAAAAAAAAAAAAAGAATTATTGAGCATCCCGCAAGAATACTTCCCCTTGCTCCTGCTCTACCCCGAGATCGTAAAACTTGAAAGGTAGTGAAGTGATTTGACAAATAATTAAGCAAAGGAGAATAGGAGAGACAAAAACAGAGAAGCTATGCTAGTTACAGGTAAGTAAACTCATTCCCTAGTTGAATCTGCTCATAATTTTGTGACTTGTATTGAATAGTTTATAATCGGAAGATATTTATATTCAGTTGTTAGCAGCTTAATATCATTTGAAAGGAGAAGAGTGATCCAGATCTTTCCAGAAAGTGTAAGGAAGCTTTGGAATGAATGGGAGCTGCGAGCGACAGTTCTACTAAGCCTCTTCTTACAGATAGTCCTTATTGTATTGGGAAGCCGCAGGAAGTACATAGCCAAAAACTGGATCAGGATAATACTTTGGCTTGCATATTTGTCCGCAGATTGGATTGCCATTCTTTCACTTGGCATCCTTTCCAACAGCCAAGGGGACGAAAAGAACGAGTCTCTAGACCCCACCTATGTGATTATGGCATTTTGGGCACCAATTTTACTTGTCCATCTTGGTGGCCCAGACACCATCACAGCCTATGCAATGGAGGACAATGAATTATGGCTCAGACACTTGCTTTCGCTAATTGTCCACTTCCTGGTGGCATTTTATGTCTTCCTCAGGTCCTTCAATGTCTCTCAACTTAATTTTGTGGCTCTTCCTGTGTTTATAGCAGGTCTAATCAAGTATGGGGAGAGGACTTGGGCTCTAAGATCAGCTAGCAGTGAACATTTTAGAAATTCCATGCTTCCTCGCCCGGATCCTGGACCCAATTATGCTAAATTCATGGATGATTATAGCTCTAATTATTCTGAAGGATTCAGGGTGACGTTTGGAGAAATTGCTGATGAAGCTCCAAATCATGCAACGGTTTACTCTAGTAAAGTTGCAAAACCCAGGAGTAGCAAAATCAAGGAAGCTGCTTCCTTGAATGATGCCTATTCCTTTTTTCTCAATTTCAGGAGATTGTTTGCAGATCTCATTCTTAGCTTCCAGGATCGTGAAAACACACAGTCTTTCTTCCACCATCATAACATGACTTCCCACAAAGCCTTTGAGATAGTTGAGATTGAGCTAGGGTTCATGTATGATGTGTTTTATTCCAAGGCAGCTGTGGTATATACTGGTAAAGGTATTTTCCTTCGATCTGCCAGTCTTTTTTCAACAATAGCTGCACTTGTAGCCTTTTCAGTCATCAATAAGCATGCTTACTCAACTGTTGATCAGATTATCTCCTATTTATTGCTAGCTGGGGCTATAATTCTCGAAATGTATGCAATAATTGTACTAGTTTCCTCAGATAGGGCAACACTTTGGTTGAGTAAGCACAAAAGTGAATGGGCGAACTTGACCTATGCAGTTATTTCCTACTTAGCATCATTTTCTATATTCCCTTCAAAACATAGATGGTCAAATTCAATGACTCAGTACAATCTGATAACTCATTGCACCAATCACAAAGGCGAAGCAACCAGGGACTCTAGGTGCATTCATCGATTTTTAGACAAGTATTGGTACAAGAATTTAGAAACTGTTCCTGATGAATTGAAAGAAATGGTATTTAGATGTTTAAAAAACAAATCACTCGGATCATCCAGTAAAAAGAACTACAGAGAAATATCTGCATGGAGGGGTGATCAGGTACTCAAACAAATGAATTGTTTCAAAGATGAGCTGGATTGGAGTGTTGAAGCAGAGTTTGATCAAAGCATCCTTCTATGGCACATCGCCACGGATCTATGTTATTATGATGATCAGAAGCATAGCCCACAAATCGTCCATAAATCAGAATGTAGACTGAGCAAATTGTTGTCAGACTATATGTTATATCTTCTAGTGAAGTGCCCCTTCATGCTGCCTAATGGGATTGGACAAATCAGATTGCAAGACACATGTGCTGAGGCTGTGGAATTTATTAAAGAGAGAAAATACATAGCTCATGAACATCAAGCTTGTGCCAATTTGCTTTTGGTGGAAACTAAAGTTTCGCCATCTAGAGTGAAAGGTGATAGAAGCAAGTCAGTTCTATTTGATGCTTGTATACTGGCCAAGTCTTTGCAATCATTAGAAAAACAAAGGGCGTGGGACAAAGACCAAAAATGGGATATGATCAGTCAAGTTTGGGTGGAGATGTTATCTTTTGCTGCGAGTCAGTGTAGCTGTAATGACCATGCCAAGCAGCTCAGACGAGGTGGAGAGCTACTTACACATGTTTGGCTTCTCATGGTCCATCTGGGCATAACGGAACATTTCCAGATTTCACAAGGCCATGCTAGGGTAATGCTGCTTTTGAGTTAACATGGTAAGTAACTTACGTATCAAGCAACTTATTATAGGTTTATTTTACAGTCAAGTTCATGTTACAAACTGAAGATTAGTAATATATAAAGTGTTGCTTTATTTCGGTTTCATCTACAGAAGATTGTCCAGGTAAGTTTTTGAAAGTCTCATTGAATTACATATTTTCTGAGAAGCTATTCCTCCTTTCAAGTAAACCTTCATCAAGTTCTTATTTATTTGGTGGACAACATCAAATGCAATCTGAAAGGAAACGACAACATCAAATGCAGATAGGCAAAACAAACGACGACTGGAATTGCTCCATTATCGCCAATATATAGGAGAAGAAGGAACACTATTTGGGCAGTCTAATATAGACAAACTTAAGCTTTCAACGAGTGCGCAATGGAGAAGAAACCTTGATGTCGGAGTGGAGATTATTTTTAATTTTCACATAATATTTTTTTTTTGTCATAAATTTTTTTTTTTGTGAGCATTTTTTATATAATTTATATTAAAAGGCCATTATAGAGGCCTTATCTTAAGTCCAAATTTCAAAGGTTCATTAAACTAAAAAGCCTATTACACCAAAGACTCAAATTTAAACCTACCAGCATACCACCTACTTTTTCTTCAGCACACCTATAAATAACTCATTCGTTAAAGATATAGGACTTTTTGACTCATATATCATTAATGACCTCTTTTTAGCTCAGACCAACATAACTTACTCTTTAGAACCCGAAAACAAGAGTTTAGCCATTTTTTTTTTCTATTTGTGCAGATTAGCGCGATCTCATTCGACCTCTGAGATCAACCCGACCTCAAGTTCAACTTAGGCATGATCAGCCACACCATCATTTTTTATGTATAATAGGATGCTCACTTAAAGGAGGGACTAAATTGACCTAATTGTAAAAGCACGTTGATGAGATTTGTTATTTTAGAATCAAATAGACTAAATTTAAACATTTTGTAAATTACAAGGACCAAAATTGTATTTAGACTTAAATATAAATCGTATCCAAATTAAGTAATCATCTTTGAAAGAATTTTTGCTAGGACTCTCTGTAGTTGTTGGCATGGATAAAAGAGTGTAAGGAACGACCTATTTACTTAATATTATTTATAAATTCAAATCATTTTAGTGAAAATTTTTGTTGTTAGAACAAAAGGATTTTATTAAGAAAACAGCCCAAGGATTACATCACAAATTCTAATATCAAATTCTTATGAAAAGTTTTCATTCCTACAGTAAACTAAACAATCATACCACTCCCACTCTAAATCTGCCATTTGGAATACTTTACCATCCGACTCATTTTACATGGCAACACTCAGCATAATTAAATGTAAGAGTAAAATATCTTTTTGTCTTTGAATTATTTTTTAAATGTTACTTTAATTATTAATTTAATTTTTGTGTTACTTTAATTCTTAAATAATCATATTACCTTCCAAATCAATCATTTATAGCACCAAAAAAAAATCATTTAAAAGACTGATTTGGCGAATAGATCGATTATTTGAGTACTAAAATGACATAAAAAATAAATCAAAGACTAAAGTAACATTTAAAAAATAATTCAAGAATAAAAAATATATTTAACTCAAAATGCAATTTTTATATTGTGTGGCACTACAAGAATACTAAATTAGGCTCTTAATTTTTCTCAAACTCAAGGTCAACTTCCATTCAATTTTTAAAATTAATGCCATTCTTCAATATGAAATCAATCTCCAAATAATGGCAAATTTCAGCTTTCAACCCATTAATTATGACTATAATATTAGTCTAAACTGAAAATTGAATATTAGTTCTTCCATTTCAATGCCAATATTATTTCAAACTATTTTTGTGATAAAAATAAAAAGTTATTCACCGCTAATCCCTTTCAGAAATAGGGTTTGCAATGGTAAATTCTGGATGATATAAATTCTAGGAGAGCACCACTCTACACAAAGATATAAGTATCTTCTTTATTGGAAAAATAGGTGAGTGACTCAAATCCTCTCTCTAATTATCTTTTAGGCTCTTTTAGCTGTTAACCTCTCTCTCTCCCCCCTCTCCCTCTCTTTATCCTTCTTTTTTTTTTTCAAATCACAGCTTTTATGGTCTCTTTTTATGTTGGTACAAAAAGGTTTCAAACTTCTGATCTCTAGGTTCTTGAGCTAGTGACTGCATCAAAATTTGTGAGTTTTTTATTATTATTTATCATTTTTGTGCTATTAAATTAGGGTTCTAGAACCCTTTTCCTACCCCTTTGTGATTCATCCTCTCTCTCTTAATCCTTTTCTTTTTGTAAATCACAGATTTTATGATCTCTTATTATTTTTGGGGAAAAAGTTTCGAGTTTTTGATCTCTGGGTTCTTCTTAATAAGGTTAGTGCATCAAAATTTGAGTGTTTTTTTTTCATTATTTGTTATATTATATATATTCTGCTATGAAATTGGGCTTCTCTCTCTCTCTCTTTCTCAATCTGTTTTTCTGTTTGTTTGTTAAATTACAATTTTCATTGTCTCTTATTCTTTTGGAAAAAAAGGTTTCTATATAGACCAAAAAGCACCAATTAGGTAGAATGGAGAGAATTAGGACTAGAATTCCATTACCAGTGATGAAAATTTCAAACTAGTGCGCACAAAACCCATAACAAATGCTAACAAGAAAGAAGATGTGTGCAACAAGTTAAGGGAATAAAATGAGGTATGTTTATAACCATCTTTCAATTGATGTAAGTCAAGGCAATCAAATCAGGTGTGTTTATCACCATCTTTGATCTGTGAATCAGAATCCCTAGTTTAAAATACTTCTAATAATCATAAACATGGGGTGAAATCTAATCAGAACCTGTATAATCTGTCCTATGAACTAGAATTCACAAGATAGCCTCCGGAAGATAGACCCTAAACATGTCATTCTTTCTAAGTTTACGCCTACAAGAGGGGCATCTGTGCTGACTAGCAATTGCTGCCACAAGGCACACCTTGCAGAAAATATGACCACACTTAGTTGACGTTGCTTCTGTCAACTCACACATGCAAATTGCGCAACTGAACTTGGTTGCCTTAGGTGGGTGGTCGCTTGGAGGCACCGTTGGAGGAGGTACATCAGAATCATCAGTTTTCTGCCATACAAAATCATGTGCATCAAAAATAATTAGAAACTCAGGGTACAAAACTGATTTTCAAGATAACTAATTAAAATTCTGTCGACAAGTTTGAGAATCAAAATTGATTTGAACAACTCAAATTAGTATTTCCATCTAAAATTTTGAGGCAAATATGAACAAATAATCCAAATTACATCTTAAAGGGACTACAAATGCTGCATGGATATTAAATTCGGACGTCAAACAGCATGATGCTAGCCAAGGTAAGAAAATGACTATTTTTCAGCTAAGAATGAGTGAGTGAGTGTGTGTGTGTGTGTTGAGAAAGAGAGAGAGAAAGAGAGAACTTAATATATGACACAATCTCAAGATGACTTAATTGTGTCTATGACATTAAATAAATTAGAAACTAGAAAAGTCTAAACATTTTCCAAAATCTATATGTCCGTAACAGTGTCTCAATTACAAGTTGTACATTACTGTCCAACATTGTCATGGAGAAGGCACAAACCCCAGAAATTTGCATAATCACTGGTCTTCTTGCTAGGAATTCATAGGATCCTATTATGGAAAACAAAATGCATTCCCAGAACCTAAGGCTTTTAAACAATTTGAAGTTAAGAACACAGTGAAGTTTTGTTTAACCGTAGTCTTTATCAGTCAAAATCTGCTCTTGCTACCAATACATATGATTTTCTACCTATCAAGATTTTTTATCTGCTCAAGCCAGCAGATGAGAATGATGAATTCCAAGGAGCATTCAGCACAAAAGTAAATGATAACAGCAATTGAAGTCAGAATTTTGATTTCTAATGACTCTACCAGCTAATTAAAATCATGATATTAGAAAATTTTATGGTCAATCAGATCAGAAGTATATAGTTTCAACTAATAGAGTATATAGAAAAGAACTTGTAGAACTTGCAATCCATAATAATGACTCTATTTATCTGCAGTAAGGATAGAAAAGAGGATCCTCAATAATAAATAATCCAAACCCTAACAACTATTAGGTAGAAGTCCAAAATAAAACTCCAATTAGTAGATATTCCAGTTTAACCCTGTGCCTTCACTTAAAAGAAATGTGTGATGTAAGAAACTTTAGCCAGGATCACATATCACAATTTTAAAAATCCACGGGTAGTGTCTCTGCACCCAGGTGTGTGTGACAAAGGAACAGGGTAGGAGGTGACAATAAAACCTCCAACTAGTTTGTACTTCTTCATTGCGAAAGGACTCTCATCCTTCTTCCCCCTCAACCCACCCCCAACTCCCCTTCACTATATCCTTCATGAAAAATATCAAAGTACTTCCAAGGTTAAACGAGGAACACTAAACAAAGAATTCGTGGTTTGAGTTTAAGCATTTTCTTTAAACTTCATGTATTTATTCTCAGAGTCGGCATTGATCTTAGGACAGGATTTAGTTTGTGCAGCACGATGGTAAACTGATGAGTACACAAAATATACAAATAAAAATGAATCGCAAGATTTTTTTTTTCAAAATTCAAACCAGATACACGATTTTTTTGCATATAGTTCTTCCACAGAAATGTGAATATAACAAATGAGACGCATTTGTGACCCAAAATGGGGGAAAAAATAGAATCTCACTCTTCCCACAACCACCTAAAGTATAAGGAAGATACAATAGAAGGCTTACTGACCTGTTTTTTCCTACTGTCTCCCACCGTCAAGCTCAGCTCACAATCCACAACCACAATTGGTTGGTCAACAGTTCCATCATTGTTGTTGTTGGTAACAGGGCAGGAACGAGTCTCAGCTGTCAATTTTGTCAACCAAATCCAGAAATTAGTAATTGCAGTTCCCATAAAAAGGATAATAAATAGAATAGCAATCTGAATTATCATAGCAGCAGATACAAATCTTCAAAAAATAACCAATGGCTTTAAGGGCATTAACCTCCCCCCCACCCCGGTTCTCTTTAAAAAGAGGGTGACAGAGGAGAGAAAAAGAGAGGCATTTAATAGGATAAAAACAACACAGGCATCTTTCGACGCAAAGAGGGAAAAAAAAAAAAAAAAGATGGCAAATCAAGAGCAATCGCTGAAAAAGCAGCATATGAGTATTTGAAGAAAATAGAAGAGGAGGGAAAGGCAGGAGATCAAATGCCATTCTTGTAATACTTTCCTTGGGTACAATCAAATGTTATTCTTGAAAACTTTCCTCAAATACAATTTGATCAGAGAGAAAAAAGAGGCAAAACAATAAAAACAATATGCAAAGCTGCTTGTTTCAATTGTGATGAAAACAGATAACTAGAGAACCAAAAGGAAAACAATGATGATGAACGAGAAGTGTAATGGACCTGAGCAGGTAGTCCCATGGCTTCTGAGAGCATATCTTCTTCCAGCATTGTTCTTGGCCTAAAAAGAAGTTCCCAAAATAGAAAGAAATCAATTCCAAGAAACTTGTAATCTTACATAAAATGAGAAATAGTTGTTTGCACGTAGAATAACATACTTCTTCAAATTTCCTTGGGGAGATTATAACAACATCATCCAATTGTGCATCATCTACAGCTTCTAACTGCAGATTTTCATTATCTGGGCTGGTACCTTCAGCAAAAGGAAGTTCGAGGTACAAGCCAAAGTCAATTTCCCCAGGCAGAAAACCTCTCATATTTGCCTCTTGGCCTCCAATTGATCCCCAACTGTTCATACTTAAAACTTGCCCTTCTCTTGTGAAGAACCCAGCAGCCTGAAATATCCAATGTAGGAACTTTGATAACAACCCAGTAAAAAATTTGAGCCATTTTGACAATCAATTTCCTTAATTCACTTGACTGCAATGGAAGCTCATAATATTTATATATACATATGAACATATTATATCCAATCCATGCTTCTGTTGATTATCCAATCATCCAATCCTTAAAATTTCATTAAATGCAGTTTTAATTTTTGTTACACATAATGATGCTTAATTACTAAGGAAGATTAAGGAAAGAAAAAAAAAAACTAACCCCTTATTAAAAAATTTCAATATAAAACTATAGAACAGATATAGACTCAATTTAGTGCAACCTATGAAGCAAATAGGCTAACAGAACACATGACACAACAAGACAGGGAGAATCTAAATATAATTTGATTTAAGCTTTTCCAATATTAAAATATAGAGTAGTTATGAACTCAATTTAGTACCACTTATGAAGCATATAGGCAGATGCAACACGTGACACAATAGGACACGGGAGAATCAAAATATAATTTGAAGTGTCAAGCGTTGACAATAGTTTTTGCCAGGTGACACAACACGACACGAGAGAATCTAAATATAATTTGAAACGTCAAGTCTTGACAAGAGTGTTGATTTGTGACCTAACACGACAAGGGGAGAATCTAAACATAATTTGAAGTGTCAAGCGTTGACAACAGTTTTCGCCAGGTGACACAACACGACATGAGAGAATCTAAATATAATTTGAAGTGTCAAGTCTTGACAAGAGTGTTGATTTGTGACCTAACACGACAAGGGGAGAATCTAAACATAATTTGAAGTGTCAAGCATTGACAACAGTTTTTGCCAGGTGACACAACACGACACGAGAGAATCTAAATATAATTTGAAGTGTCAAGTCTCGACAAGAGTGTTGATTTGTGACCTAACACGACAAGGGGAGAATCTAAACATAATTTGAAGTGTCAAGCATTGACAACAGTTTTTGCCAGGTGACACAACACGACACGAGAGAATCTAAATATAATTTGAAGTGTCAAGTCTCGACAAGAGTGTTGATTTGTGACCTAACACGACAAGGGGAGAATCTAAACATAATTTGAAGTGTCAAGCATTGACAACAGTTTTCGCCAGGTGACACAACACGACATGAGAGAATCTAAATATAATTTGAAGTGTCAAGTCTCGACAAGAGTGTTGATTTGTGACCTAACACGACAAGGGGAGAATCTAAACATAATTTGAAGTGTCAAGTATTGACAAGAGTGTTTACTTGAGTGTCTGATATGTGTCAAACACAGACACAACTTCTTTATTGAAGTATGTGCATAATTGATCTGTGGCACTGAAATTATATATAACGGGTAATTCAGTTGATTCAGTCCTTAAGTTTTCTCCTTTCACTCAACAGAGCCAAAAATACAACTTAGATCTATTAGGAACTACAAAAAGTACAAATTTTTAAAAATTAGGTCAAACAACTAAAGAGAACAACCTAAAGGTTCTTAAAATTTTCACTACATGAAAATTTCTACTCAAGAAAAAAATGTTTACCGAGAAACCAAAAGCAAGGTGTTTTGGCAACCACACAAAGAGATAACCAAACCATTCAATAGGGCAACTTACAACAGGGAATTGATCAAAACCCAACAAACCATTTGTTCCATCAATTATGAAACAAAAATTGAATAAACCCAACAATAATCTAAACAAGACATACCTCTAAGCAACCTAAAAAACAAAAATTGAATCAACCCAACAAGAATTTCAACAAGATTTACCTTCTAAGCAATCAAAAAACCAAAATTTGAATAAACCCAACAAGAATTTCAACAAGATATAGCCTCTAACCAATCAAAAAGAGCAAGAAAGAAAAAGATCGGTACCTGAGCAAAAGAGAATCAGCTTCAGCTTCTTCACCGCAAACCAGAAGATAAGAGAATGGGCGTGGCGTGGCGTGGCGGCTGCTAGAACACTCTTATATAATAAGGAGAAGGAGGAGGAAGAGAGCGACGAAAAGACGGTGGGATTGGTGAGATTAATAATAATGGCAGGTTCAGATTTTCCATGTGTGTGCAATCGGATTGAGAGTACAGCCTTTGTGTTCCTTTTCTGCCTTCACACAAATTTGGAAATATTTTTGTTACCGTTTCAATGCTCTTTCTCTCTTCCTCTCAGTTTCCTTCTTCTTTATTGTACCCAATGCAACTCTGTCTCTTCTCCCGCCTTTACAGAAGTCAGCGATATAAGACGAAAATCGCCTTTGTTTTTTTGTTTTTGTTTTTAAAACGTAACATCCCGAATCACGAGGAAAAGACGGTTTCATCCCTTTCAATTTTTTTTTTTTCCTGTTTTTGAAAAGGTTTTGAATTTTGATCCGCCAATAACGAGGCTAATTGAAAAATAAAATAATGTATTCCAAATTTTTAATTTTTTTTAACGGGAATTTTATAATACTAGATAAATATGTCATACTACACTGACGTAGCAAGCATACATAATTTTTATATTTTATTATATATAAAATATAATTTATTTAATTTTTTAAACAAACTTAAAAATAGTTAATTTATACACATATTATTTATTTATTAATTATTTTTATATAATATAACATACTACAAAAATATTAAAAATATCTAATTAACGAGAAAAATATGATTTTCCTCATTATGAAATTTTGTTTCCTTTTTTAAAGAAAGCGTTTTTGGTGCAGTATTTGATTCGTGAATAACGAGGCTAATTGAACAAAATAATTTATTTTTTTAATTAAATAATAGATTCAACGGGCCCAAATATTAAGGAGAAATGACGATTTCATCGTTATGAAATCTTTGTTTTCTTTTTAAAAGCAGAGTTTTTTTGGTGCAGAGTTGAATTCGTCAATAACGAGGCTAATTGAATCAAATAATATATTTTTAAATCTTCTATCACAATTATATAATTATTCTAATGAATGAGTATATTTGTCAAACTTTTTGGCAGAAAAATATAATAATCTTGTATTATTTGTTAAAATAATGTAGATTTTATGGGTGTCTTTTTTTTTTTTGTTAAAGATAAAATATTTATATTATAATGTATATTTATAATTTTTATATAAAAAATAAATATTTAAGTTGTTAATAATAACACTAACAATTACCAAGAGCAGACACATTATAAATAAATTAGTCTCGAGTACCAAGAATCTTTTCAACCTTAAAAGTTAGATACATGATCACTTGGGTTATTACTGTGAATCAAATTTTATCGGTGCCTCATTAAATTGGATTGGTTTGATTATTATTTAGTTACAAAAAATTTACATGCTTAATTTTGAGAGAATGAATATCCTTTAAAAATGTAGTTTTAATTAAATTTAAAATCAAATAGAATGGTCAAATTATTAATAAATATTACTGAGATATTCAAATAATTATTTTAAGTACTCAAGGCTTATAGGTTCAACTTAAAGTCGAAGTTAAAAGTATTCCAAAAAAAAAGTCTTTTAAATCCATAAAAAAAATTTAGATAAATCAAATTTAGAAGAAATCTAATGACACAAAAGATGAAATTTGATTACAAATCTACTATCAATTTGTCAATTTTATTTGAATATGGATATAATTGGAAATTAAGAGGATAAATTAAAACAAATATTATATCGCTTAAGGAAGAACTTAATCTCAGTGTATGAAAGCATGGCTCGAGAACATCCTTATCGTTAAAACCCAAAAAAAAAGAAACAAATACTATATTTGTGAGTAATGTTAGGGTATAATTATAATTATTACAAAATGAAAAGCAATTATTCAAAGTTAGTACTTGTGATTTAATGGTGAGGATTTGAGTAGTTTAAAAGAAATTTAGTGTTTGACACCTTAGAGATTGCAAACCTCACGTCTCAGGTTGATGCTAACTTCCAAAGTTAAGGTGCTATTATCTCGCACATTAGGCACTTTGTGCAGCATGATTGGAAAAGTGAATCAAATCAAGCAGTGGATTTCATGGCGAAGGCGAGTTCGAGAGAGACTACTTCTTTCTTGAGTTGGGAAAATCCTCTTGTTGGCTTGGAGCTGATTTTGTAGGCAAATAAGTTACAAGAGTTTGGCTTAGCACTAAGTAGCATTGTCAATCAGGTTGGGCCAAAAAAACCAAAAATTAATTGGGGTTGATTTTTGGGCCCCGAGCTCAATCTTCAGGTTGAGCTGATTTGTATTATTTTATTATTTTTGAATTAAATACTAGTTTTAAAATAGAAAAAAATTAATAATAATAAAATTAAAATAAAATCGTGCTGAGCCAAAAAAAACTTGAATTTAATCAAGCCTCAAATTTTAAGCCCTAGCCCAATTTTATGCAATTTTAATTGGTCTAGCTCAAAATTAACAATGCTAGTGATAAGGATTCAATAAATTTATCCAAATTAACTAAGGTTTAAATCTTAGGACTAGCACTCAAGAAAATTATTTCCTAAATGCACCATGCCATTGTGAATGGTACACCGTTAAAATCTCATAAAGAGAAACTTAATCTCGACATATAAAAATTAGTCCAAAAATATTTTGATTATTGAACTAAAAAATTATTCAAGATAATAAGAACCCAAGATTACATAAGTGGGGATATCCCAACAATATTATTGTAAATCAACAAGCAAGAAAAATACATAAGTAAATAGTTAAATGTCTACCAACTAGATCGTAGATCAGTTGGTCATAAGACTCTCTTTGCAAGAATAAATTTTTGTGTTCAAGATCTCTCATTGACAAAATGAAGATTTCAAAGCGTTCAACCACATAAAACTATAGTTGTGGGTATTTCAACAGTGGAACTCCTAGAACAGGGATGCCTCGCCCTAAGTTTAGCAAGTCTGACTTTATCCAAATATTGGAATTGGGCCCTGGTTCCTAGGTTAAAAAATAAATAAAAATAGTTGAACGTTTATCACCAACGAGCATGAGATAATTCCATATGAAATAATTAATGAAACTTTGGAGATAGTAGAAGGGGTATTCAGTTGTTGTTGTTTTTTTTTTTTTTTGGTCTTTTATCCACGGGAGGTTATACAATAGCTAAGGATAATCTATTTTCTCCCAAAATCTCACTCCACCCGCACCTAATGAAATTTAAATTTGATATCTCTTTTATGAAATACTTAACCATTGGGATGTTTTCTTAGAGACGTATACCAGTTGTTTTGGCACTGAAGATGCAATCATTCCTTGCCCCAGCTAGATCTGCCACATCAAATGCACAGCAAAATTTATCTCCGTCTTTGAGAAACCCTTGTGTGAAAGGAGTCTAAAAGTTGCTAGCCACCATTGCCAATAAGTCGTCGAATTGAGGTCAAGTCAAAAGTTGGATATGATAAGCAAAGCGAACAGGTTGAAAGAGCAGCAAGGGCTCGTTTTCTTATATTTTCATGGATACTTTGCCCCTCGGGGAAAATGCCAAATATAAAGGTTAGTAGAATAGCACTTTTTGCCAGCGACCTCTGATCATGGTTGACCAGCTGATAATCCACTCATCCTCTTCTCGGTATCACCCTTTACTCCTGAACCAATGAAGCCAGCTGGGGTTTTGCCCTATTGTGTACCAAAACTTTTGGTATTGTAATTGCAATTGAAAAACCAAGATGAGCGACTAGTTTGGCATGAACCTAAGAAAACGTCATATCTCCTATGTGAGTTGGGTTATAAAGTGGTTACAGCTTGAGTGCTGTTCTTCCCCTTCCTCACCATAATGAGATGTAGACATCCCTTTGGTCTTAAGGTACCTAAAAAACTAAAAAGAGAGTATAATTATAACTATAATTAATATAAGCCTAATTATTCAATACCATAAATAATATAGCAGAATTGTCTTTGGGTATGGTCGATATTGTCTGTTTATTGGGCCAACATGTCTATCAAGTAAACAAATGGCACAAGTCATTACAATTGTCAATTCTGCTTTTGATATAAATAGCACTTATGTTATTGTATAATTGATATTTCTACAAAAAGGAAATCAATTATTCAAAGTCACTAGATTTCATTTGATGGTGAGAGATTTGCATAATTTAAAAAGATTTTGTGTTCAAAGCTTCATGTCATTATGTGAAAAACATATTCACAATCAAAGCCAAAGTTGATAAAAAGCATTTGTTGTAATACTATCCTTTGGAAAAATCTTACCTTAAGAGACCTTGACTAATAGTTCAAGTAGTTATGTACCTAGTCGTTAAGTTTGAGGAGGTTCTCAAAACCGATAATCAAATCTCTCTTGGTGGTTATAATATTATTATGATAGTATTTATTGACAACTTAAATATTTTAACTTTTTCATGTAAAAGTTTTTGTTTTAAATATATATAATTATATATTATAGGTTTAAATGTACAAATGGTCCCTATAATTTAGACAAATTTTGAATTAGATATCTATAATTTTTGTTTCCTCTTTTAGAGTCCTTATAGTTACACTTTTTTTAATTGGGTCTCTACTGTCACCTTCAGTTATAACTTCATCAGTTTAGTGCTCACATAACAAATAACTTGTCTATGTGAATATAAAGAAACTGACGTAGTGCTAAAGTGGCACAAAAATTGTTATTTTATCATATTTTCTCTTAAAGTTTGAAATTGGTAAAAATGACGATGTGTCAATTTTTGTGTTACTTTNTTTCCATATTTTTTAGTCTTTGATTTTTAGAATCTTATTAATTTTAAATAGAAATAATTTCTGATATTTTCTAAAAGCCAGAAAGAAAATTTGTTCTGCTAATGATAAAAGAATAACGAATTTTCGAGATAAATATTTTTCTTTTGACAAATAGATAAATCGTATTGATTGCTAGAATTTATCACGATGTTTTCGGGATAAATTCATTGTAATATACTAATATTACATAATTTTCTCCTAGAAGATAGTTTTCCATCAGTTTCTTTGGGCAAAAGTAAATTCCTCGTATTTAGCTCATTACCTTAAGATCGAGTGCCAATAAGTAACCTGATTAGGAATATCATTTTTTTTCTTAACAAAAAAATCTCACGTCTTTAGTTTCGTTTTAGTGGTGTGTTGTCAGGAAAATCTCTTTTTGATTGAACCAACCAAGTTTGTAATGCATTAATTTTTTTTCTGATAATATATATATATATATATATATATATTAAGACTTTAACTATGATTTTAGAATTTTTTAGTATCATTTCATCACAAACTATTTAATTTTATTTGTATAAATTTTAAACCTTGATTTTTTATTATTAATTATTCTCGTGTACTTGCACCATTTACTTTTAAAGATCCAAATCTTACCCCTCTTCTCCTTTAAGACTATTATATATTTTTTAATTTTCCATTAATTTCTTGGCCATTAACCCCACACCTCTCATACTCAATGTCAATGATCCCATCTCTGATTCAATCCAAAATTGATAAAAATTTTCAAGTCCAAATACTAAACTGAACCGATTTAATATGTAATTTTTTGTGAACCAAATTTGTGAATCGATCGAGGTGTAATTAGTTTGTAATTTTTGTGAACCGATTTAATCAGTTCGGTTTATTTAAGAGATGAAACCGACCGAACCAAACCAATTTACACGCCTCGGTCCGAATCCGATCACCGAATCCCGCTTAACCTTTTCTCTTTCTACGCCTACTTCATGTGGCGGGAGATTACTGAGTGAGAGGGTTTCAATTTTCAACACGACAGTGAACAAGGAGAGAGAAATGACAGAGCACAGTGAAGCCATGGCATCCATGGACCTCCACGCCCTCCACAGGTCTTTCTCTACATAAACGAAAATCTCTATTTTTTCTTTCTGTTTGTGTTCCTGAGATTTCTCTCACTCTCGCTGTTCTCTATTCAGTCGAATCGAGGAGCTCAGAGAGATTCACAAGTGTTGCGCTTTTCCAGAATTAAACCCTTCGGATGCCGAGAAATTACTGAAAGATTGTGCTCTTGAAATGGAGGTATTCGTTGTTTGTGTCCTATAATGGGTTCCTTTTTGTTTTTCCTTATTTACTTTGATTCTTATAGTTTTCTTAAAACAATGGAGATGATACAGAGTAGAGTGCAGCAGATTGTATCCGATTGCTCTGATGTGGGTTACTTAGGTGTTGAAGATTTGGGTAATTTCCTCTTTTAGTTCTTTCATTTTGCAAGTAAAATTAAACAGTGGGTGTAGTGTATGACATTTGGTACTGGCTTTACTGTCCAAAGTTGGTTTTTTTGGTTGAATGTATTGGTTTTTATCTCTCAGTTTCTGTAATTTTCTGTGGGAGATCTCTAGGGCAGATTTTGCTAGAAGTAGTAGTTTGGTAATTAAATGCAGCTGCATGGAATTTGAAAAGCATACAATTCAAACTGGTGCATTTCCTTAAGCATTTAACTAGTCATTGTAAAATGTCTTCAGAAAGATTATGATGATTATTTTACTTTTTTATGATGGATTGAAAGCATCATTATATCTGATGAGATTTTTCATTGATCAATTTTAATACAGATGTATACCTAGAGCATTTGAAAGATGAACTTAACAAGGTGGAGGTTGAAAGCACTGATATAATTAATGAGATTGAGGTTCTCACCACAACTCACAAGGAAGGTGAGAATTTCAATTGTGTCATTCATGTATATACAAGGGTATGGAAATCTTTGCCGAGTAAATTGCTTTTCTCCTTTCTCCAGATTCTAGTATGTTGGAGGCTAAACTTGAAGAACTGAAATATTCTTTAGATTTTACTACATCAAAGGTTGGTTCTTTTTCAAATAGGAGATGTTAGGCTTTACACTTCAACTCTCTGGTTTGATGAGTATTTGTACACTTAAATGGAGCCTTGTGTAAGATGCATTGTGAAGGAGGATAATAGATTATGGGTTTTTCATTTTATTAACACTTTATCCTATAACGAGTGCCCTCAATGATATGATTTTAGTAAATCAAATGTCATGCTTCGTATTTGAAAGAAATATACTTCCTAATCATAATCTATCACATGTTTATATTAATTGGTGTCTAAGAATAATGCCAAATAATATAAATAATTAGAAGAATATGTAGTTTCGTTGATTTATAGATTTGTCTTTCTTTAGAGATGTATAATTATTCAATGAATGTCAGGGTTGTGGATAGACTACTAAGCAATTACATATATATTGAAGTGAATCTGGATCACATGCTAAATGACAGTGGGGTGGCTGATATATGGATCCAAGTATCAAACCTTGTAATTTCTGACATTGAATGTACTATATGGTTCATTTTGTTATGTCCCTTATTTGGTCTAATATTGGTCATATTGAGTTCTACCCTTCCCCCTTTTATAAAAAGATTGAGGTGGCATTCTTGCATATTAAGATAGTTTTTCGACATAAATGGCTTTAGCTAATTCAGTTGTCTTACTGACAGGTGATTTTCACATGATGATGTACTTCATTTTACATATTACTTTTTTAAAATGTGGATGACATGCTGCTTGTGAGGTTTGTGGGATTTCCAATAAGAAATCATATTTTAACATTAGCTTCTAATAATTTTAGGATCAGAAGACAGCAAAAGCAAGTGAAGGTGTTGATTGCCCTATGCTAGAAACGGATCATTCAACTTTGACCAGTGCGCTTGAAGGCAAAAATGTGGAGGTTTTGTTAACTGAATGACACTATTTTTTTATCTGTTTGCTTCGTGATCATTGTATTATATTTTAAAAGATGAAAATTAATTATTTAGTGATAATTATCTGGTTCTTTGTTCAACAAATTATTCTGGCGACTTTTATAGTCATTTATGAGTTTATTTTTGTTTTATTTGGTTTTTACCTTGCAGATATTAGAACTTGATAATCTCATTGATGAAAAGAAGTCAGTTGTAAAAGCTTTGCAGGATCTTCAGTCTATGGTCAAATGGTAAATGCAGCCATTTTACTTACACTTTTCAGATATTTATCTGTTGTTTTCTCCATGCCTTACTCATCTTGTTCTGTTATTTAGGATTGATGCTGCAGAACAGATTGAGGATGCATTGACAGGCATAAAAGTGCTTGCATTTGATGGGAATTCCATTAGGTTGTCATTGCAGACTTACATACCAAAGTTAGAGGGCCTCTCATACCTAGAAAGTGTTGAAAATATCATTGATGCAGCTGAACTGAATCATGAGTTATCAATTGAAGTTTTAGAGGGCACTATGAAGTTAAAGAATGTTCAGGTATCAAAATACATCATTATTTCTTAATCTGATACGTCTATGAGTATCATTATTCCATTTATTTGACAATTGGATTGAATAATGACATTGTTTTCATTCCACTGACGTGGCAACAAACTGGTATGAACCAACAGTTATGGTAGCAACGTAGTAGAATTTGAATCACAATTTAGATCAGCTGATTCAGCTCCTTCAAAATTACAATAAGCTTGTCTGTCAACAAATCCTAAATGTGTTGTGTCAAATGGAATGCTGTGGCTTGTGTCTTTCTGAAGTTGTTGTTTTGGTATTCTATGGTGTTCTAAAGTGGACAGTGACCAAGTGAACTTTGCCTCAAAGAAACAAGAAACTTGGATTCCTGGTTTAATTTTGATATGAGGTTTATTATAGTATTCAGTTGGCTTAATTAGGTTATCATTGTTTCCTGTTAGAGTTTAGTATGTGAATGGTGTGTTTTGCTTCAGTTTGTTCTGCTTTTTAAATTTCTGGATTTACTGGATGTGTGATGTGGTAACACCCATGGGTTTTGATTTTCTTTTAATTATTTGTTTTTTAAACTTTATTGATTTCCTTTTAATTATTGGTTCTTAGTTATTGTCAGTTTTAACCATAGTACCTCTATGTTAGGAGCTTACACTCAACATTACAGTAAGTTAGTTTTTAATAGTCATGGAGCTCTTTTCTCTATATTGATTGATAAATTTGCATCCCAATATTTGATAATGTCTAAAAAACCTTAGTAGATTTCTCATGGATTTAATATAATCATTTTTATAATCCTTGAAATCTCTTGATGTTTTATTGATGCTTTTCACATTGTTATAAAGGTTTTTCCAAATGATGTATATGTGAACGACATTGTGGATACTGCAAAGTCTCTCAGGTTTGTCGTCTCCTTTTATTTATTTTCTTAAATACCTGCTCTGTTTTCTTAATCTCTTTCTTCCGCTCATTCCTTATTGTTATAACTCCTGAATTATCATCATTTCTGTTCCTAGTACAATAATATTCTGATAAATGATGGTAATTGTATCATGTATTTAAATATTTATTTCAGCTGTTAACTTTTGTTTCAAAATATTTCAACAAAATCATCTAGTCTCTTGGGATGTGTATGAATTGTACAAAATTTTTGAAAAATTAGTATGATATCAAACTACATTTAATTAGAGCCTCAGCATTAAATAGCATGTAAGAGCAGAATTTTTGCTTAGGAAAAGAAACTAAATTAGGGCTGAAGCCATCCAGGATATTTCCAAAAATTAAGGATATTACTTTAACATATAGGAACAGATTTTTGGCTTTGTAAGTCCAGATTCAGATTCTTTACATGTTTAAATATATAAAATGCCTCTGCGAGTGTATGTATTTTTAATTTTATACCTTCTTTATGCATCATCCTCTATGTTACAGCCATCTGAGAAAGAGCAATAGCAATACTGTTTTTGTAACTGACTGAAGTAAACTGGACTTTTGTGAAAAACTAAAAAAGTGCAGAGCAAATTATGCTGCAAATATTATGTGTTACAGGGAGGTAAAGATTTTCAACCTCCAGCTTCTTGCACTTGGCTTTTATCCAATGCTCTGTAGCTATATTTAAGCTTTGTTTGCTTTATAGTAATTCGAGGATTCCAAAGTGACATGTTATTGCTTTAATCATGAAACAATCCCTCACTATTAAGATAAATTCCTCTAAAATGGGGCTCCTGGTATCTCAAGTCTCAACAGTATGGTTTGCCTAAAGAAATGCCTTTCTTCAATGAAAAGAAGGAAGAGGAATAAGAAATCCCTTCCCCCTTCTTTTGTGTTATTTAGCAGTGTGTCTTATAACTAATCGATTCTGGACTTGTGTTAGACCTTTGCATTTAGGATTTTGCTAATGGTTTACACTTTAACTAACCTTATTCTTTATGAAGAGTATCTTCATTGTTATTTGCATTTGCCTGAAACTAAAAGAAGAAATACGAGAAGCAGTTGGCATATGATTTGATTCATTTTGTTGGATATTTTATGCAGTAAGTCTTCATTGCAGTGGTTTGTGAGAAAAGTGCAAGATAGAACTATACTTAGCACACTTAGACGACTTATGGTAAAGGATGCTACTAAATCAAGGTCAGATTGTTATGCCGTTCTTTAGTTTTGATATTCTTATGTTTGGCTCACATAATATTTGATTAGTTTTTTGTATATTATCTTATGATTTTACATTCTCTTCACCGTTTTATCTCCCATTGCAGATACTCACTTGAGTACTTGTATAGAGATGAGACTATAGTAGCTCATATGGCTGGAGGAATTGATGCGTTCATAAAGTTGTCTCAGGATTGGCCATTATTTGGTTCTCCATTGAAGCTGATATCTCTCAAGAGCTCAGATAATTTGAAGGGGATTTCATTAGGTTTTCTTTGCAAAGTTGAGGTGAGAGAATTTCACTGATTTTTATCCCTGTATCAGCTAGAAATCTCCTCATATTCATACTTGCTTTATGATTTTTCTACTAAATGTTGTTCAACCTATTGAAATTACAGAGTAGCTTATTCTTGCATGTCTTTCTCATTTCTTGTGATAACTGGAAAAATAATTTCTGCAATATTTTAGTGTCTATTCCCTTATTTGTCCTGAACGATGTCTATCTTATAACATGCCTTGATGTAGGATAGCAGAAGGCTTAGGATAGATAGGTTACGATTAGAATTTTTTTGGTAGGATTAATGAGTAAAATCTGCGGGATTGAAGGTATATTTAGGATATTAGAGGGAAATAGTGGTAGACAAGCAACAGAATGGGCTTTAAGGGTCAAATTAATTGGTGGGGTGCTATGAACAATACCTACAAAATTAATGTGATGGATTCTAGGGTAAATTCAAGTAAACAATGAGGATTTTGAAAGAGAATTTTTGATTATGTCTGCTAAAGAAGTTAAGGATAAAATTAATCAAAACTAAAACAGAAGTCAAGAAGAAAATTAACCTGGGCACAACCCTAGGGTTTAACTGCATCATACAATCAAAAAATTCTGTTCATTTTACAGTTAGTAGATGCATATGAAATGGGATAATTGAATGGATAGATTTCTAGGGTTTGTTGGCACTTACTGGTAAAATGATGGTGAGGACAGGAGGAACCTTGATGTGCCGAGTGTGCTTTTACTGAGTTCAAATGATGTTTAACTTATCCTTAAAGAAGCTGCCATGCTAGCACAAATCAGTGATTGTGTTTCCTGCAATTAGCCCATATTAATCCTGAAATTCAAATTCAATGAGGCCTCCTACATGTGGGGTTAACTACAAGTCCTAAGCTAAAATAGATCATAGATGTAACATGAATGATGCAGCTTTTTGTAATGTCAACAAAGTATTTTGAGGGAGGAGCAGTGGACCGTCCTCTCTAGCACTAAGGCGCTGGCTCCTTCACTAGCCTGGGGTTCCTCTCCCCCAGTCCCCTCCAGCACAAGCGCTGGCACCTCTACCTACAGAGTACTGACCAAGATAAAATAAGTATTTTGAGGGATATGATCCTCAGACAAAAATATTTGATCAGTGGTTAAACAAGACACCAAAAACTAGAAACAAATTGCTCCCAATAGTTTACAAGATGGTACTTGAATTCTTTCCTCATTCATCTCTTAGATCTTCGATAGTGTATTGTTTGGCAGTAATGCTGATTCCAGTGATGCACTTATGTCACTTGAATTTCCGAGGTTAAATGGCTTTATGGGACTATTTCTAAGCTGTCATTGGGGATATTTACATCCTCATCTTTATCTTGACTTCTAGTATTATTCTGTTCATAATTTGTTGGAAGACTAGCATATTTTGGGTGATTGATTTCTTTTTTTTTTTCGTTTTTCCTCTTTGGGACGGGGGTTTGCTTCTTTAGAAGCTGGCTAATTCTTCAGATGTCCATATTCGGCAAAATATATCAAGCTTCATTGATGCCATCGAAGAGATACTGATAGAACAGATGCAGTTGGATCTTCATGCTGGTGATACTTAAGCCTAATGATGTAACACTCTAGATTGTAGATACCTCCAGAGCCTATTAGTTTGTAACTGTAACTCTGTATTGGGAACATGATTTTCTTTCCACATTTTAGACTTAACATTTGACGTTTGAATAGTAAGAAGTATCACTGTAGTCTGGTATTGTACTGGAGTTGAAATTTTACATGCTTCATACACTTATTCATTCTAAATTAATAGATGTATATTAAAACTTGATAAATTTATCATTTTGGAAATTATATCTTGCTATAAACTTGTATGATGTATCTAAGAAAGAAATAGCAGAAATAATAGTGTATTGATCTCATAATTTATAAATGAAATATGGAGTTACAAGGTATACATGGTTGATGACCCTTATACAACCATCCACAAATTTGGTAAGGAAATTTAAACATTAAAATGAACATTATTCTATTGCTCCTGGAAACATGTGAAGAGTGAATGACGAAGTGGGAAAAGAAAAAAGAAAAAAAGAAAAAAAGAATGCATGTGAAAGAGAGCTCGTGCATTTAGCACATGTTGGGGGTTTAGGCAGCAATACTGCGGAGCACAACAGTCTCAACAGTGAGGCCAGGACCAAAACCAAATAGCACACCCCATTCAAGGCCCTCACCAGTGGTGCCAAGTTTATCTTCTGTTGATTTCCTTCTCATTTCGTCCATGATGAACAACACACATGCACTTGACATGTTCCCATACTCACTGAGCACATGGCGTGTGGCCCTCATTTTTTCTGGCTTCAACCCCAATTTGGCCTCAACTTGGTCTAGAATTGCTGGCCCACCAGGGTGTGCAATCCAAAAAATTGAGTTGTAATCAGAAATGCCCAATGGGTTGAAGGCTTCAACTAGGGCTTTCTCAATGTTCTTTGAGATGAGCCCAGGAACATCCTTGAGAAGATGAAATGTTAGCCCAACTTCACGAAGATGCCCATCAATAGCTCCTTCACTGTCTGGGAGGATTGTTTGGGCTGTCCATACCAATTCAAATAGGGGTTTCTCAACTTCTGGAATTGGGTCTGAGCCCACAATGACCGCAGCTGCCCCATCGCCAAATAGGGCTTGGCCCACAAGACTATCAAGGTGAGTGTCAGTAGGCCCACGGAACGTGACTGCGGTGATCTCGGAGCAAACCACAAGGACACGAGCACCTTTGTTATTTTCTGCCAAGTCCTTGGCTAGACGGAGCACCGTGCCGCCGGCAAAACATCCTTGTTGGTACATCATGTATCGCTTGACGTATGGGCGAAGGCCCAAGAGCTTTGTGAGTTGGTAGTCAGCTCCTGGCATGTCCACACCACTAGTGGTGCAAAAAATTAGGTGGGTAATCTTGGACTTGGGCTGGCCCCATTCTTTGATGGCCTTTGTTGCTGCCTCTTTTCCCAATTTGGGTACCTCCACAACTACCATGTCTTGCCTAGCATCCAATGAAGGAGCCATATACTCACAGATGTTGGGATTCTCTTTTAAGATCTCCTCTGTCAAGTGCATATATCGCTTTTTGATCGTTGATTTTTCACCTGTAATTGGTTCAACACATGTCAAGAGCCATACAATTAATATGCTCTAGAATCATATCTTCTCAACTATATATTTATTCCTAGCTAGCTGGTTGGGTTACTCATGCATTTTATTCTCTTTTACTTTGACTTTCTGTCTAGTTTTTGTTTTTTTAGCTTCATATTTTACTTATATTCCACGAATCTAGTTACTGAATAAAATTGATTCCACAAATGATACTTTGGCTTATGGCGTTTCTCACATGCTGTGAGAATCAAAATCAACGACTAAAACCAAACAAGTCTCACATAATTAACCAAAAATCGAAGTAAAACATAAAAACAAAGACATGAAACTTACACATGCGCTTGAACTTCTCCTTGAGCTCCGTCTTGTGCTCACTGTTTGTGATCCGGAAATAGTAGTCCGGGTAGGCACTCTGCTCGACACAGTTGGAAGGAGTTGCCGTGCCGATGGCCATCACGGTGGCCGGTCCCTCCGCCCGTTGCGCCTTGCGGATCTCATCCACGCTCACCATTTTTTCCCTAAACTTTGTAACGAAAAATTACAAGAAAAATTGATGAGGTACCACTTAAGTGGATGGTGCTATTAGTTGTAGTAGTAGTAGTAACACCAAAGGCTTAATTGGGATACTACGAAATGGTAGAGAAGACAATAGATATATATATATAGGGAAGGTAGTGGTTGGTGGTAGATGGAATTCACCTCTTGCTTGACCAAAGCCTATAATAAGCAAAAATGTTCAATGACTATCGTGGCCGGCTACTCGCTTAAAATTGGAGTTTGGTGAGGTTTGTGTCCCAAACCTACACACGCATGACAAGGTAGACTGAAGACTATTCCTTACCAAACTATAACACGTACTCTATTATATTTTACGCAAAGCTTTGAATGGTCATATACTGCTTAATTTTCCATTATAGAAAAAGGGGAGGGTGGGAGGAAATAAAACAAGGGACCAAAAAACAACGACGATAAAAGCGATGATTTAGTCTTTTTAGGCTGGTGCTCGCATCAAAGAAAGATTAGAATTTGCGGGAATGGTATTTTGACAAAGAGTGTGATCAATAGTTGATGGCGATGATTATAATATAAAATTTGAATTGAATAATATTTGATGATGAGAAACTTATATTAAGTTAGTTAACTTTACTATTCAACGAAATAGATAATTAAAAGTATGATAAAAAATTAAAGTTTTTGTCAGTTGTAAATAAAATATAACAAACGTTAATTAATAATAATAATAAAATATAACAAACTTTAGTTCATCTGATGTTTAAGGACATGGGCTATGACCACTTAATTGGACTAAAGTCTTTGGTCAAGGATATGCATATATTAATAGTTTGTTTATTATTTCATAATATTTATATGTTACTGGATAATTATAAAAAGTTAATCTTGATTTAAATTAAAAAATTATAGTATTGCCATGTAGCAAGAAGGTTAAACTTCATATTTTCCTACATAAAGAGATTAATTTAGAGATTTTTAGCACTTATGGAGTCTTAAATATTTTTTTTTTTTTCAAAATGGTGAGACTCTTAGAATATTTCCCTCGATCTAAAATGAGATTTGAACTTAACACTTTTAGAATGAAGTATATAGTGCTCAATCATTAGTGTGTCATCTTGAAAATTAGGGTTTTATCTGCAAATTTGTTTTATAGATAATGCTCCAGAGGACTAAAAATATATTCTAGGTTTCATTCTCTCTCTATATATTTTACAAGTTATGGCACAAATCTTAGACCAATTTTAGAATATACCCATTGTCTATAATGGGCACTAGCGTACATCCCATGTAGCACAACTAGAGCCACACGTTTTTGGCATATCTTTTTGCAATAAGTATACAAATTGCACAGTTTGTTTTTATTTAAAAAATTCAAGTTTAGGTGACTTCATTGAAATTATTTTCTGTTAGATGTAAATCATGTTAGTTGTGTAATTTGCATACACTTGTGTATAATTGTAAAATAGACAGTCACATACTTATACCTCTAATTGCACCACGTAAGAGTGTTGACCGGGACCCATTACATCTAGTGGTCCAAATTTGACAAAGTCTGTCCAGCACATAGGTAGAAAAGGGAATACTTGTGCAGATTGGCTAGCAAAGCATAGCCTTTCGCAAGCTTTGGGAGTAGTCCACCTTGCTTCTCCTTAGCTGAGTTGTTTAGTCTCTTGGTAGTTGATGATATAGGGATAGCTTTTCCCCCTGCTAGTGTTTTGTAGTTTGTTTTTTGTTTTGGGCTATAGCCCCGTTACCTTATCAAAAAAATAAAAATAAAAAATTGACAAAGTCTTTGTATTTGACATACGTCTAATATTACATTAGACTAAATCTTTCTATCCATATGCATCAACTTTGGCATGAACATCTTTGCTCATTTTAGATATATAAGTATAAACAAAGGCAAGTCCAGAGTATCCATTAGCAGTAATGTGCATCATTACCCATCCCAATGTGGTGTAACTGTGAAGCTTTGAAGACTTGCGGAAGCAGATCATGATTCAATGCAGAATGTAGCAGAACAGAGGCATGAAGGGAAAATGCTGAGAAAATGTGAGAAAGTGGAGACAAAATTCATAGAGAGAGAGAAAAGAAAGAAACTGAATGTGTAGATTGTAATTGTATTTGATGAATGAATATTCAGAAATTACACAATATAGAGCAATTCATTTCTAACAGAATGCTTAACTAACTAACCACTTTCCATAAATGGTTACTTACGTGGCTAACTAATTTCTATAAATAATTATCCACTCTTTAACTAATCCTAACTATTTTAACTCAGCTCTAATAACTAACCACCATCATACTGAGTTACTCTATTTACATCCCCCCTCAAACTCATGGGGCCAGGTAGCACAATGAGTTTGTTGCGGTTTAATTGAAAAGCCAATGTAGAGAGAGGTTTGGTTAACACATTTGCAAGTTGATCAGCAGAAGGAATATGACACAGCCTTAGAAACTTGGTGAGTAACTTCTCTCGAATGAAATGACAATCAATTTCAATGTTTTTTGTTTGAGCATGGAGAATAGGATTAGATGCTAGAAATGTGGCACTGAGATTGTCATACAGCAGTAAATGTGATTTAGGTAAAGAAACATGTAGTTTCTTGAGAAGGGATTGCAACCATTGTAACTCTGAAGTAGCATTGGCTAGAGCACAATACTCAGCCTCAGTACTGGACCTAACAACCACTTTCTGCTTACCAAAAGACAAAGAGATAAGGCTGGCACCAAAAGAGACTGCATGGCCACCAATGCTTCTACTGTCATCAGGGCATCCTACCCAGTCAGAGTCTGAGTAAGCGATTAAAGGAAGAGTCGTAGACTTGGAGAGAGTGTGCCCTTCAGGTATCTACGTAAATGCTTTGCAGCTTGCAAATGGATGTCTGTAGGACTGCTCGTGAATTGACAGAGGCGATTTAAATGCAACTATGAGAGAGACATTGTTGATTGTTAAAATTTCAACTTTGTGAATAGGGTACTTCTTACATTGAAAGTAATCTATCCACAAAGTTGAAAGTTTTACAATCTACAATCTCTCTCTTAGTTGCATCTGATTATAAGTACGAAGCACATCCCAACTTAAATTGTGAATCTCTGCCCTCTTAAGATGGGGGTTCCATAAGCTTAACCTTGAATATCTCAATAATATCTCTTCTAAAGAATTAGAGTTTGTCCTTCCCCATTCCTTTTTAACTAGTGAGACTTCGGTGGAATTAAAGCTTGAGTTAGGTACAACTGAATTATTAGAGTTCCTATAATAATCCTTCAAATCTTCAAATTCTCGGACTTTATAGGCTAAGAAAAAAAAAAAAACTTTGTTGGAAGGAGGAGGCACTCATTTGCACTCAACTCATCAATCTACAAGTGACTATTACACTTGAAAGTGCTTTGAGAATTGACTAATCTCAATTGTTATGTCCAGCAAAAGTTTATATATATTACATTTGTACATGCCCTTGTGTTTGTTATTCGAAGATATTACAATGTAGCATTCCTCTTAAATGGAGAAAAAAGTGCAATTATATAGACAGAAAGCTCAGTCATCATGCTCTTTTTTTATTTTTTTCTTATTTCAATAATAATCACTTAACAATAATTGGATTTAATAAGAAATAAGAACTGAAACCAAAAGTTTACAGTCTCTATTTTTCTTTGTTAATAGAAAACAGATGTCAAGCCACCGAAGAGCTCAATTGAATCATTTTATCTCTTGTTTAGTTAACAAAGTAAGGGTAGCATTGACATTCGCGAAAGATATTTTTCATTTTATCATTTTTTTTTCATCAAACATGATCTCTTAGAGTGAAAACATTGTTTGTTTTGGGTCCTTTAGAAATCTCATTTACATTAGTCCCTTTGTGATGGGTCCATTTATATATAGGGAAGGTTTGACCAAAGCCTATAATAAACAAAAATGTTCAATGACTATCGTGGCCTTCCCACTTAAAATTGGAGTTTAGTGAGGTTTGTGTCTCAACATAGCACCGCATTGGAAGGAAGCATACCCATTTCGGAGACGTCTTAGAAACACAAAATGCATACTAATAAAAGAAACACATTTTTTTTCCCCCTAAACGTTGCAGCTAATCCCAGTTTGTGATGAATGCAGCCATTGGGTTCCACATCATTCCATTATTCAATTATTATAGGCTTTACTTTAATTTATACATTATAACTTTTACTAACAATTTAAAATGTATTTTTAATGATTCAATTTTAATGCATCTAACGAATTTAAAAAATAATGAGAATTAGATTTTGGGTTTATCATTTTTTGTGACTTTTTATAATGCACTCGGTCTAATTAAAAAAAATTTATAATATATTGATAATACTTAATCAAATATGATAAATTCTATTACTTGAATTTTGATTGATAATTTATATTTTGAGTTAATACTTGTTAATATATGACGTACCAATATTCCCATTTTTTTTAAAAAATGTCGTACCGAAGTTTCGTACCCGTACCCGTGCTACAGACTCTTACTTACCAAACTATAACTGATACTCTATTATATTTTACGCAAAGCTTTGAATGGTTGCTTAATTTAGCATTATAGAAAAAGGGGAAGGTGGGAGGAAATAAAACAAGGGACAAAAAAATGACGACGATGAAAGCGATGATTTAGTCATTTTAGGTTGGTGCTCGCATCAAAGACAGATTAGAATTTGCCGGAATGGTATTTTGACAAAGAGTGTGATCAATAGTTAATGGCGATGATTATAATATAAAATTTGAATTGAATAATATTTGATGATGAGAAACTTATATTAAGTTAGTTAACTTTACTATTCAACGAAATAGATAATTAAAACTAAGATAAAAAATTAAAGTTTTTGTTAGTTGTAAATAAAATATAACAAACGTTAATTAATAATATAATAGCTTAAAATGTATCAGTTCCTTAATTATATTTTTTCCCACTTAAATTACTTAGTTACATCTGAGAGCCTTTTTATTTATTTACATTCTGGAATTTTAATTTATTGTCACGTTTGATTGGATAGAAGAGCTTTTTACAGTTAGTATGATGCTACATATCGCATTTTGAGACTTGAATGGTTTTTTTTTTTTTTTTTTTTTT
>QAOA01004621.1:591918-685426 GCA_003255065.1 Cercis canadensis
TTTTTTTTTTTTTTTTTTTTCACAAATTTAGAAATTTATCCTTATACAAACCCAATACTGGGTGATTTTTCTTAATTTCCTATTGCTTTTTTATTTCTTGATTTAATATTGGATATTTTTATTTATTAAAGGATAATGTAAGATGGCCATAGTTTTACTAATTTTGTTTTCTTTTATTCACTTACTGGATGTAATTGTTGCACCTACAAGGTCCACAGCATAAACATTGGCTGGTGCAGCTCTCTCACTGCTGAGGCTTGGGAGGCTTATGATGGTCTCTGTTTGGCTTGAAATAGTGGCTTCAGGTAAGGTCTATTTGGAATGTGATGCCACGTCTCTGATACAAGCTATTCATAATGGTAAGAAGGGTCCTAGTTCTTCCTCCCAAATCTTCTCTTGTATCCCAGTTCTGCCTTTGTAGTTTCTTTCTTGTTTTTGGTCCCTGACCCCAGTTATCTACCAGAAAAAGAAAAACAAAAAACAGGAAAAAGTTTTAATAGGACCTATATTCATATGCAAACACCTAGGGTGCAAATAGCCCCAAAATGATAGCTATCTTCTCCAAGGATACTACTGTTTTGAGGAAGGGGGAAAGCCAGAGAGGGTTAGAACTTTTGATCTTTAGTTCATCTCATGTTTAAGGACATGGGCTATGATCACTTGGACTAAAGTCTTTGGTCAAGGATATGCATATATTAATAGTTTGTTTATTATTTCATAATATTTATATGTTACTGAATAATTATAAAAAGTTAATCTTGATTAAAATTAAAAAATTATAGTATTGTCATGTAGCAAGAAGGTTAAACTTNTCATAATATTTATATGTTACTGCATAATTATAAAAAGTTAATCTTGATTAAAATTAAAAAATTATAGTATTGTCATGTAGCAAGAAGGTTAAACTTCATATTTTCCTACATAAAGAGATTAATTTAAAGATTTTTAGCACTTATGGCGTCTTAAATATTTTTTTTTCTAAAATAGTGAGACTCTTAGAATGTTCCTCTCTTGGAGGGGATAGGCTACCCCTCGATCTAAAATGGGATTTGAACTCAAGACTTTTAGAATGAAGTATATGGTACTCCATTGTATCATCTTGAAAATTAGGGTTTTATCTCCAACTTTGTTTTAATTTGTAGGTAATGCTCCAGACGACTAAAAAGATATTCTAGGTTTCATTATCTCTTTATATATTTTAAAGGTTATGGCACAAATCTTAGACCAATTTTAGAATACCCATTGGTCTATAATGGGCACTAGCGTACATCCCATGTAGCACAACTAGAGCCTTCTATCTTGCATTTTCTTTTCTTCATAATTTTCTATTCCCTACTAGACTTACGAGGATGTAATTTTTGTATTTAGAAGGTCCACACGGAAAGCTATTGCTGTCATAATGTTTAAAATAATGATAATTATACACCAAGTGAATAAACAAGAAGAAGTTTCAACAGTATGTATACACATTCAAACACCTATTAAGCACTTAAATGTATACAAATAACCCCATAGTTATAGCTATCTTCTCCAAGGGTTCGCTCCTATTAATAATTTGTTTATTATTTCATAATCTGTATGTTACTAAATAGTTATAACAAAGTTACACTTATTAAAATTATTAAAAATTTATGGTATTGCCATGTAGCAAGAAGTTAAAATTGAAGGTTAAACTTCATTTCTTTCATACATAAAGAGATTAATTTACAGATCTCTAGTACTTACGGCTAAAATCTTGATAGATTTTGCATATAATGACACAAGCACACACAACACTATTGGTCTAAGGATCTCCAAAAAATGTTGAGGTTATGGGTTCAAAACCCCATTCTTTCATATTCTTAACTAGAAAATCTTGCTCCATCTACTTATAATTTTTTTTTGCATCTAATGGTTCAAATTTGAAAAAACTTTTGTATTCAATTCACATCTAATATTATATATACTAAATCTCTAAGTCCATATACATCACTCTTGCGACAAATATCTATGCTTATTTTGGATATAAACCAACGGCTACATCTTAATGATTTTGGCACAAATCTCTCTCTCTCTCTCTCTCTCTATATATATATATATATATATATATATATATATATATATATATATATATCACAACCAATTACAGTGGGCGCCACCTACCTTACGTGGATAGTTTTGCATCTAATGGTTCAAATTTGGCAAAATTTTTGTATTCAATTCACATCTAATATTATATTATACTAAATCTCTAAGCCCATATATATACATCACTCTTGCAACAAATATCTATGCTTATTTTGGATATAAACCAACGGCTACATCTTAACTATTTTGGTTTAAATCTCTATATCTATTATTTATCTAATGGTTGAGAGACCTGACTGTACAAGACGCAAAACTCTCTAGTAAATTACCTACAACCAATTATAGTGGGCGCCACCTACCTTACGTGGATAGTTTTGCATCTAATGGTTCAAATTTGGCAAAACTTTTGTATTCAATTCACATCTAATATTATATTATACTAAATCTCTAAGCCCATATATATACATCACTCTTGCAACAAATATCTATGCTTATTTTGGATATAAACCAACGGCTACATCTTAACGATTTTGGTTCAAATCTCTATATCTATTATTTATCTAATGGTTGAGAGACCTGACCGTACAAGACGCAAAACTCTCTAGTAAATTACCTACAACCAATTATAGTGGGCGCCACCTACCTTACGTGGATAGTTTTGCATCTAATGGTTCAAATTTGGCAAAACTTTTGTATTCAATTCACATCTAATATTATATTATACTAAATCTCTAAGCCCTTATATATCCATCACTCTTGCAACAAATATCTATGCTTATTTTGGATATAAACCAACGGCTACATCTTAACAATTTTGGTTTAAATCTCTATATCTATTATTTATCTAATGGTTGAGAGACCTGACTGTACAAGACGCAAAACTCTCTAGTAAATTACCTACAACCAATTATAGTGGGCGCCACCTACCTTACGTGGATAGTTTTGCATCTAATGGTTCAAATTTGGCAAAACTTTTGTATTCAATTCACATCTAATATTATATTATACTAAATCTCTAAGCCCATATATATACATCACTCTTGCAACAAATATCTATGCTTATTTTGGATATAAACCAACGGCTACATCTTAACAATTTTGGTTCAAATCTCTATATCTATTATTTATCTAATGGTTGAGAGACCTGACCGTACAAGACGCAAAACTCTCTAGTAAATAACCTAACAATCAGTTACAGTGGGTGCCGCCTACCTTAGGTGGATAGTTTTGCATCTAGTGGTTCAAATTTGACAAAACTTTTTTATTCAATTCACATATAGTATTATATTATACTAAATCTCTAAGTCCATATACATCACTCTTGCAACAAATATCTATGCTTATTTTGGATATAAACCTTATTTTGGATATAAACCAACGGCTACATCCTAACAATTTTCGCTCAAATCTCTATATCTATCATTTATCTCATGGTTGAGAGACCCGGCCATACAAGATGCAAAGCTCTCTAGTAAATACCCTAACAATTAATTACAGTGGGCGCCGCCTACCTTAGGTGGATTGGAATTGGGCCTCTATTTTTCTGTGGTCCACCCTCGGATTTGAACATGTATAAAAATGCATCTAACATCTTACTCGATCAATGTGTCAATGAAATATCTACCTCTCCCTAAATCTCTACCATCTCTCTCTTTCCAGAAGAGATGAATCTGTTTGTGATTGTCGAAGCACCCAGCAGAAATGAAGGAGAAAAAAGATATGATATCGCAAATAGTGATGATTGGATTTTATGGAGAACTTGATTTAATCAATCAGATATCATATATGCTTTCGAGTTCCACCATCTGTTTAATTACCTGATGTAGAAGAAGCTGCAAGGTTAGAACAATCCAAATATATATACATTATAAAGATAAAGAATTTTAGTATTATATATATTCAGTATCTAATCATATCTCACTTGTAAATGTGACAGGAAATTCTTAGACGTCTGTCTAAGTCGCTTTGCCAGAAACGAGTACAATCAAATTTAAAAGTTTCAAAGTGAGGTACGCATCATGGAACAAAAAATTATTAAATTTGGGACATTATTGCTCAAGAAAGGTTCTTTTGTGATAGTCTTATTTATTTTTCATCTCTTTCTTTTTGTGATGTAAATTATTATTTAATATTGTTTAATTGTATCCATTAAAAAGAAATATTGTTTTAATTGATGTGGTTCTTCGATAAATTATTTGGTTCGGTACATGGTGAATTATCTTGCCCATGTCAATGTTGCACTCTTTGCTTTGACAAGTAAATTAAATCCTTTTAATGTATAATAATGTATTTTTCTGGATATTTCATTAGGATTTGTCACTGTTGTCACTAGTTGCAGGTAGATGTGAGAGAACAACAAGAGATGTTTTGGACATATGAACAACAGCAACAACAACAGTTTCTGAAGTTAAATAGTGAAACTGAAGTGGGTTCTGGTTCTTGTCTTGAGTTCAAACATATATCTATAGTTGTGCTCCTGCTGACATATCACCATCGTTAACTTTGCGGAGCTTTGACAAGCCTTACCAGATTCAAATGCAGCAAGAAGAACATGCTGGCTACAATCTCCAAGGTTTACCACACCAACACATACTATTAGTTAAATATTTACTTATTTGTTCTTCATGTTTTTAGCTCATTCCACTTATACCATCTTAAAAATAAGAAATGTAGGTTAGAAGAGATAGACGAGGAGGAACTCTGATGCTGGCCGGTTGCCACATTTGTTGCTGAGGTTGAGGTTGCTTTGGTGTGAGCAGTAGCCGCGACTGAAGCTGATGGAGATGAGGGTGATGATGTTCTCCAAGCTGGAATTGATTTTGGTAAGGGTTGACAATATTTGTAAAGCGAATGCATAGTAGCTCGGGATATTTAGCGTTATTTAACATTTTGTAAACTTTGAGCATTTGAATAATCTTTAGTCTTTCAGTTAAATAATAGTGGGATGAATCCATTAAAGCTAGGCCTTTCCAGCATGTTAACATGTCCTTATCATCAGGAAACAAGCTGAAATCTTGTTGTTTTCTTTGTCCATTCGAGTCTCCTTTGGTCAAAGTGGCTCTCCTCATCTATAATATGCTTCTCACTTGCAATTTCATTAGACAATTGACCCGCCATCTTCTAATTAACTAAAAGAAAAGCTGATCCATTAGATTTTGTGGGTTTCAATTGAAATTCTGAATTCTGATGGTGAGCAGATTTTCTTTTAGTTAATTACAAGATGGCTGGTCAATTGCATAGTGAAATAGCAAGTGAGAAGTAGATTATAGAGGAGAGAGCTACTTTGCCCAAAGGAGGCTCAAATGAACAAAGAGAACAATAAGCTTTCAGCTTGTTTGCTGATGATAAGGACATGTTAGCATGCTGGAAAGGCCTTGCTTTAATAGATTCATCCCAGTATTATTTAACTGAAAGACTATAGATTATTCAAATGCTCAAAGTTTCCAAAATGTTGAATAACGCTGAATATCCCAAGCCCCTATGCATTCACTTTACAAATATTGGCAACCCTTACCAGAATCAAATCCAGCTAGGAGAACATCATCACCATCGTCTCCATCAGCTTCAGTTGCTACTGCTCACACCAAAGCAGCCTCAACCTCAGCAACAAATGTAGCGACCAGCATCTGATTTCTTCCTCGGCTATCTATGCTGATAGTTCAACATCCAGAATCTGCAGAAGCAAGTAAAAGGATTGCTCTCACAAGAAAAACACAGATTTGGCTACGAAATCCTGGCATAGCACTTCAACAAAAAAGGGTTTGTAAAGAAAGTATCTCAACTTAGAATGGAATGATGGCGGTCTAATGCAAGGACAAGAAAAGGGATTAAAGATAAGGAATTCTGCTCTATTGCCAATAATCTAATGCAACCCTTCAGAAGAACCCACACATCTTGCTTTGTTGTGGATAAAAGATCTTATGCTTGGATATGATTCTGTGAATGGCCTAAAGTGATTATAGGGAGAAAGCGCATTTACAGACGTTTGTCTCATTGTCCGGCCAATGAAAAAAATTCAATTTTTGTTCTTTTATGAGGTTTGAGAATTGTCTAATCTCAATATTAAGTATAGCAAAATACTAAGTATTGCAACTTTAAATTATGCGAGCATTTCACTAGAATGTATCTCACAAGTGTTTATTTTAGACATATGATACATCTTTATCTTTGCTGAATGCTGATGGTTCAGGATCCATGATCTTCTTTGGTTTCTTTTTGTTAAAATCCCATCCTTGAAGGCTGAGCAGTACTGAAGTCATTCTTAGAGTGTAAAGGTTCTGTGTTGAAACTCAAAGTTATGGCCAAAATTAAAAAAATAAAAAAAATAAAAAAAAAATCCCATCCTTAAGCAGCAATCATTGGATAAAGCATAAATCTTATTGTCATGGCACTTAAGATCGTTTTGCAGTAATTTGAAGTCAAGACTTTGTCTTCAGACATACAGAATGAAAGTTTACTTAGAATCTGCAGAAGCAAGTGAAAGGATTGCACTCACACCCATTTGCCAGCTTTCTTAAGAATCTGTCTCGACTTAGATGGGAATGATGGCAATCTAGTGCGAGCACAAGAAAAGAGATTGAAGATACAAAGTAACGTTTTGGGAGATGATTTGTATGATTGAATCCCTCAATGCAAACTAAAGTTTGCATAATATTGTATAAGAGATGATTTAATTTGCGATGGATTCAATCGCACAACTTTTTCAATTATAATGTATATATACATAAGAGGATCCAAATGTAACGAGCTAGAGGTACGTAGTAATCGTCGGGTACCTGATTACAAGTGCAACAATGTTGGAAAGGGTTACCATATCTTGAATTTCTGATATACAGAAGTTTCTATCAGTCCCCCCATCAAATTAAAGCCAAGATAAAATAGAATTTTTTTCTTCGTAGATTGTATTGTCTCAAATGTGAGTTTTATGTGAAGCTTCTTTCTTACTAATTAATTATTGCAACTTTAGCATCTGTGAGCATTCAACAATAATGAATCTCTCTAGATTTCATTTTAAATATGATACTCCTATATACGATCCTATTTTATTTATTTATTTTGAGTTATCTCCAATAGAATAAAATGATTATATCTATCCTTATCCCATTAAGTCTTATCTTCTTATCATTATAATATATAGTAGTTATGATCAGTTATTAGCTAAACAGTTTATAAATAGGAGAATTTCTCTGTTTGTTTTTTGGTAACCCAAGAACAAGAGCTTGAGGACCTTTGAATGGAGCTAAATTTATTAAACTTGGAATGAGTCATCTTTGTTCTAGGGGTCTCGCTATCGAAACACCCACAACTATAACTTTGTATGGTGGAACACTTTGAGAACATCATTTTGTTAATGAGAGGTTTCAAATACAAGATCCTCTTTTTGTGAGGAGAGCCTTGTGATCAACTAATCTACTCTTTGTTATAAAAGTGCACAATACAATGGGAATAGAGAAGGGAATATATGATAGGATAGAACCTTTGCATCAACCATCTGGTTCTTAAGACCAAAAGAGATTTTGAGTAATGATTAGCTTAAAGAATAATGAAGAAAGTCACCAAAAAAAAAAAAATAATGAAGAAAGAAGGGTACTTATTTTTTTTTATCTAAAGATAAAAATTTATCGTTAAAGATAATAATCCAAGGGATACATCATAGAAAACAGCAAAGGGCATATATGCCCAACACCCACTCTACTAACCGAGAGGGAGAAAGGAAACAAGAAAAATAAAAGAAAGTAGTGCTCTGCACCACTACATACAACCATAAACCTAGGAAAACACTTGTAAAACAACAACGGGCACCTCTATAGATAGAATGCTCATTGATCTTGATGTTTATTGTATTTTTTATTTCAATAATGATCACTTAAGAGTAACTGGATTTAATAACAAATGAGAAATGAAATCTAGACTTATGTGTAAAACAATATGATAAACATATTTTTAATTTTTTTTCCTAATTTTAAAATAAAAAAAATTGAATTTCTTTTTACCCCTATATATATATGGTGCTTTACTACTTCAACAAAGAAATTAAGAAAGAAGCATTACAAATTTAAAATACATTAGTTGCATCATTGCCTGTATTTTGGCATAGTGAGGGGCTTAATTTGCATATTTAAGCAACTTCTTAGTTATATTTGGGAGTTTAAAGGAAAGTATGGACACAAGAAAAGAGAAGGAAATAAAAAGAAGGGATTACGGGAAATTTTCCTCTCTCTTGTTTGAACAAGGAAGAGATCAGAGAATACTTTTTTCCAAAACCTTTCCATTTGGCAAACTAGAATAATTGACTTTTGATTTGAGGGATTTTAGGAGGTCTAAATTATGCCTTTTTAGATACATGCTATAATAATTATAAATGCATGCTATAATTATATGGGTGGGGCTATTAGCACTCTTCTACAATCATTCTTAAATTTAGTTCTCTAAAATACCCTTCCATAAGCAGTCTCATATTTAATTTTTTAGTCATACCCCATTCAGTTATTTATTTGTAGTTGTATACTCCTAATTTGTCTCAAATGCCTANATATTTATTTTTTTAGTCATACCCCATTCAGTTATTTATTTGTAGTTGTATACTCCTAATTTGTCTCAAATGCCTATGTAACAAAATAGTCTCAAATCATTTATATAAAATAAAATACTACCAAATGATATATAAGGCAATGCAATTAAATTTTATATGTGGTCAAGAATTATTGTTAGAATGATACTTAAAAAATAGCCATTTGATACCAACAAGGTATTAGTTTAGTGGAAGTGGGCTGAGCCCCAAGTCGTTAAGCCAAAGATTTTGAGTTCGAATTTTTAGAGTTACACTTGTTAAGAGGAATTTACCGGTTATTGTTCTCATTCCGAATAAGGATTAGTCTTATATCTAAAGATTGTGGGAATACCTAATGTGTAAGCCAAAAAAAAGAAAAATAGCCATTTGATATAAAATAAATAGAGATTCGAACTCATACATGTAATATAAAAATCCAATGAAATCTTGAAGTGCCTAACTTCTAACAACCGGTTACTGTGGGTATCGCTAACCTTGAGTAGATAACTGCATTTTTCTTTGGCCCGCCTTTGGAATTGAATACATGTATATCCCACCAACCAATTACTATATATTGGCGCCTCTTACCTTGAGTGGGTTGAGCCTCCATTTTTCTCTACCCGCCCTCTTATTTGAAATCCAGTGTTAAAATAGATTTGACGGCTTACTTTTATACTTTTTCAATGTTTCAGTGAATTATCCATCTACCTAAATCTCTATTGTCTCTATCTCTCCAAAGGTGGTGATTTCCTTTTACGCAATCTTCATCGCTGTTGATTCACTCTGCAAATATGAAGAGGAAGAAAAAAGACATGATATCACTGAAGGTTATGATCAGATTTCGTGAAGAACCAGATCCGATCAACCAGAGAATCAATGTGCTTTTGTGTGACATCATCCATTTAGTTATATACTTACTGTAGAAGAAGCTATAAGGTTAGAAAAATCTGAATATATAGATGTTGTAAGTTATAAAGATATAGAATCTAATAATATCTCACATGTATATGCCACAGGAAATTCCAAGTCATCCGGGTAGCTTGCTTTGCCAGAGACGAATTCAATTTGAATTCAAAAGCAATGAATCGGCATTCGAGCAAGACGGAGGCCATGGATCACAAATTCTGGGACGCTGCTGCTGAAGAAAGGTTCATTTTGTGATGGTCTTCTTTAATTTTCACCTCTTGCTTTTCGTGATGTAAATCATTATTTAATATTGTTTATTTGTAAGTGGTTCTTGTGACTAGTTTTCTGGTTTATTAGATGGTAAATTGTCTTGCCCATGTCAATGTTGTACTCTTTGCTTATAATTAAAAGTACATTAGATGTATTTTATTAGGAGTTGTGAGTGTTGTCCTTGTGCTGCGTGCAAGTTTCTGAGGCGATAATACACGCAAGAATGCGTGTTAGAACCATACTTTCCACCAGACAACCCTCAGAGATTTGCATATGTCCACAAGGTGTTTGGAGCAAGCAATGTGGCAAAGCTTTTGAACGAGCTAAACGCTGCACAGCAACTAGTTGTAGGCAGCTATGGCAGCGGGAGAGCAATATGAGATGTTTTGGACAAATGAACAACAACAGCAGCAGCAGGAGAAGCAGGAACAGCAACAACAGTTTCTGTTGTTTAATAGTGGATTTGAGGAGCTTGAACAACCCTTGCCAGATTCAAATGCAGCAAGGAGAACATCATCACTCTCTTCACCATCGGGTTCAGGCAGAGCTACTGCTCACAACACAGCAACCTCAACCTCAGCAACAAATATAGCAGCCATCTTATGATTTCTTCCTCGTTTGTCTCTCCTTATGGTTCAACATCCATGACCTTATTTGGTTTCTTTTTGCTAAAATCCCATCCTTGAACAAAGCAACAGTGGTATAACTTACTAGACCTGAAAAGTGGATATGGCCATTTCCATAATGTACAAATAGAATCCCAATAAAAGACAAAATCATATCTATCAGATTTGAAGATTGTTGCCACCATAATAGAATACCGAATGCTCAACTTCTAGAGCAGCACCTCGAGGAATGGCTTCAATCTCTACATTTATTTTGTAGCTAATGCTCTAGAAGACTAATGAAATATTTCAGACTTTAGTGGTTCTAATTTTTTTGGGTCGTACATATAAGTAATGTTAAATCTTAATTAATAAACTTTGCATTTAATGATCCAAATTTGACAAAATCTTTGTATTATCTTTATCCAAACCCAATATTGGGTGACTTTTGTAGATTTCTATTACTTTTTTTTTTTTTTAATCTCTTCATTTAATATTGGAAAATTTTCTTTATTAAAGGATACTTTCAAGATGACCATAGTAGTACTAAAATTTTGTTTTTCTTTTATTTGGCTGGGTTAGGGGGAGTGCACAATATGCAGCAATTTTTCCACTCACTACTTAACTCTCACTTAAAATAATAGGTGTAAAGGAGAGCGGTCTATGTTGCATTTTATTTTTTTCATTTATTTTTTTTGTATTTTGCTGACTCTCTAGACTTACAAGGATGTAATTTTTGCAATACAAGGTCCACATTGAAAGCTACTGCTGCCATAATGTTCAAAATAAGGATAACTACACACCATGTGTATTAACAGGAAAGGTTTTAATAGGACCTATACTCATGCAAAGACCTGTACAATTATGAACCTAAGTGGTTTACAAATAGTCCCAAAATCATAGCTATCTTCTCCAAGGGTATGCCAATGACTAAAGGCTGAAGGGATTTTGCAAGAGTCTTAGCTCTGGTCACCGTCACGATGGTTCACCTGTCCTTCTTATTGCTGGCTGCCAGACTTGAAGTATGGAAGCTTGGAAGAAAGTCCTAGTAGCGATGGAGTTCATTGTTATAAGTCACTATAATTGAAGTATAGTGTTTCCTTTTCCTTCAGAATTTATAAGAAAAAAAAAAATCATACAACGTCATTGCAATTTGTACTTTTAAATGTTTCTATTTTTTTTTAGTTACATATGAGCATAATAAGAAAATAGGAGGGAAATACATGACAGGAATATAACCTATAACATTAAAATCTTTAGTTTTATGACTAGAAGAGGTATTATTAGACTCACAAGTCATTGGCTTAAATGTTCTAATTTGTATTGAATTAATTACAACAATTGAAGTTTAAATATATGGAGTCTTCTGTCAACTGCGGAGGATTTTAACTTTAGTTTAAGTGTGCTCTACAATATTTTAAAATTTTCACACTGGATGTATCATGAGTTGAGAGCACAACTCTTTTTTTGTTTTTTGTTTTGTGGGTTGTTTCAAGGTGCTTATGAAGAGGAACTGGAACATACAAAAGACATTGCAAGCCTAAAGCATTTCCTACTTATATATATATATATACACTCAAGGGTTAAGCACTGAGTACACTATTATGAAAGTTATGACTTTATCAATGTTTCTATCTCCCTAAATCTCTATTGTCTCTATCTCTTCAGAGGTTGTGATTTCCTTTTACACAATTTTGGTAGTTATTTCCTTTTATGCAATTTTTTAGCTGTCGATGCACTCTGCAATTATGATGAAGAAGAAGAAGAAGAAAAAAGACATGATATCAGGAAAGATTATGATTGGATTTCGTGAAAAACCAGGTCTCCAATGTGCTTTTGTGTGACATCATCCATTTAATTACTTCCTGGAGAAGAAGCTGTAAGGTTGGAAAAACGTGAATAGATATTATAAGTTGTAAAGATATGGAATCTAATCATATCTCACATGTAAATCATGTAACAGGAAATTCCAAGGCATGAATTGGCGTTGAATTTCAATCCAAGATGGTGGTAATGGATCACAAAATGTGGGACACACTGCTGCTCAATAAAGGACAAAATGTGGGACAATGCTGCTCAATAAAGGTTCGTTTGGTGATAGTCTTCTCTAATTTTCACCTCTTTGCTTTTCGTGATGTAAATTATTAATATTTTTTGATTGTATGTGGTTCTGTGACAAGTTTTCTGGTTTGGTACATGGTAATTGTCTTGCCTATGTCAATGCTGTACCCGTTGCTTATAATTAAAACTAAATTAGTTGGTTTTTTTTTATTATTATTCTATTATGCTTGTTACATTTTTGATGTAACAACATCACAATCATTGATGTGAAAGAATTTAATTTTAGCCATTTATTTTTAATAATAAAGATTAATTATTAAGTAAACCTACATTTGAGTCTTCGAAAGATTAGACTTTCAATAAAATCGTCTTTCAAAGATAAAAAACAATAAATTGGTCCTTGAAAAATAGGACATTCATAACAAAATAGTTCTCCATTAAGGTGGGTTGTTAACTAGTGACAGAATAGTTGACGTGACACCGTTAAGTGACAAGTGGCACGTTAGGAACATGTGTGACAATTTAAAATGCCATGTGGCTGCTAACGTGGCAATTTAAAAAAAAAAAAAAAAAAAAANCATTTGAGTCTTCGAAAGATTAGACTTTCAACAAAATCGTCTTTCAAAGATAAAAAACAACAAATTGGTCATTGAAAGATAGGACATCCATAACAAAATAGTTCTCCATTAAGGTGGGCTGTTAACTAGTGACAGAATAGTTGACGTGACACCGTTAAGTGACAAGTGGCACGTTAGGAACATGGGTGGCAATTTAAAATGCCATGTGGCTGCTAATGTGGCAATTTAAAAAAAAAAAAAAAAAGGCACTAGTCAGCCTCCATCTACTTTCATCTTCCTCCATTTCTCTGTTGTGCTCGGCCAAAAGCCTTAACCCCAATTTCTTCTTTTTATCATCCTCTTCACTCTACTTGGAGCCATTGGAGCTTTAACCAAAATCCAAATTAGTACCATAGTCAAAAGACATCTTCCTCCCTTTCTCCTGAACTTAGGTGTCCCCTCTAATTATAGGCAAAAGACAAAAAAAAAAAAACAACAACAAAACAAAAGAGTAGTTGATCACATTGTCAATGGAGCAGGATATGGCTTTTTTCCATCGACTTACACTATCTTTTTTTTTTTTTTTTTTTGCTCTTTCAATTNTTTTTGTCGCATTATCAATTTTCTGATTGATGCACCACCAATGTTTATTTAAAGAACATATTATTGCTGGTTACTGTTTCGTCTCTCCACAAATTAGGCTTCAGATTCATTGCTTCTCTGTTGTGGATGGCACTGATATAGTAGTAGTGCCCATTCGTGGTGGAGTAGAATCATCCATTCATTATTAGCACATACTGTTTCTCTTTTGTGGATGGCACCGACAATATAGACCAGCGTTTTGTTTGTGTCTAACAGTGCAGATAACCAGTGTACGTGACATCCGAAAGAGGGTAAATTGATTAAAAAATATATATTTTGATAAACTATTTATTAAAATAGAATATTGTGTAAATTATTATCAAAATAAATTTTTAATTATTTTATTCATGAAACATGGACAAAATAAGTCATGTTATTTTAAAGTAGAGTCACGCTACTTTAAAGTAGCGTGACCTCTTCCTTTGCATACCTATCAATAATTTAATTAAAATTGTCTCAAATTGATAAATAATTTTCAAATTACTCTATTTACATAAATACTTTACAAAACTGTATGTTTTTAGTCATTTTACTATCATTCAGGTATCCACTTTATTTTTTGTGAATAAAAAATAAATATTACTCAATTAGATATTTTATCAAATCAACATGGATTTATGAATACTTTTTTCTTATTTTATTTATTTAATAATTATATTAAAAATTCTATCAAAATTTTAGCAATTTTTTTTTTAAAAAAAAGTCTAAAAAATCCTATTCAACAATTTACCCTCAAAATTTAAAAAAGGTAAGAAAGACCTCTTTGAACTATGAAAATATGTAGAAAATCCCTCAAAACTCTGACGTCTCTCCATTAATAGATGGAAAGGAGCATGTGCCACACACATGATATGATTAATCACTAATTATAGGAGTATAAATGAAAATAAATTTATAAAATTAGAGCCCAAAAGTAATATTTAAAATTTTGGAGCCAAATGATAATATTAAAAAATTATCATCTTCAACCTCAGCAATATCATTTCCATAAGTCAACCATTTTTTAATCCAGTTGGGTTTTTCTTTATATTTCTCTCATTTCTCAACTAAAATTTTAAATTGCATATTATTTTAAAGTTTGTGAAATGTACAACAATACTTTGCTATTATTTTTAAGATTGACGCTCAAAATGAAGCAGGAAAAATTAGAGACAACAATAGCATTGGCTCTGCTTCTTCCTCTGGTTCATGATAGCTTGAGCTTAGGCGAAAGACAATCTTTACTTGGGACCATCTTCGAAATCTTCAAAGAATTGAAACCCCTAAGATTATGCTTCTAATAATTTCTTCTATCTCCCTCTTTGTTAAATTGAACTCAGTAACCCAGTTCACACTTGAAGAAGAAACTCCATCAACCCATATCACTCCCTACAACAAACCGTACCCAGTAGTTTAATCCATGCACAAATCAAATTTCAATGCTGCCCCAATCAAATCAAAGTATCACTGCTTCTATTGTCTTTCCCCTTCAATTGCATAGAACCCTAAGTTTCAATTTCTACTGATTTCAGTGTATTTTGCCCTTTCAGAAAGATGCTTCGAGGGAGAAGGAGGAAGGAAGAGAGGAAAACCTCATGTGCCACTCACATGTCCAATTAACTAAATAAACCCTCATTAATATGAGCATTTTGGGTAATTAAGCATTTAATCATATTATGTGTGTGGCACTTGCTCTTTCTGTCTATTAATGGATGGATGTTAGGGTATTGAGGGTTTTCTATACATTTTCATAGTTTAAGGAGGTCTTCCTTACCTTTTTTTAGCTTTGGGGGTAAACTACACATAGGGTATAGTTGAAGAGGATTTTTAGACTTTTCCAATTTTTTTAGTTAAATAATATTTATTTTGAGAAGTTAAGACATAAAAGCTACTAAATATGGTTTAATAATAAAAATTTTAGATAATTTGTATGAAGTCAAGGATTTGAACCGAAAAAGATCATGTACCAAAAAAATGATTAAGCATATAAATATGAAAAATTCTTGCCTAATTTTACGTACATACTCTACAAACAGAAATTAGTAGTTTTATTGAATTTTATGTGTAGATCCTACTAATTTTTTAGTACTTTTGACTACAACTTTAGATTCGAACACAGAACCTACAAGCCTTAAAAATAACTTTAGTATCATTCAGTTACAAACTATTTGGTGTAGATCCTACTAATAAAACTACCTATTTGTGTCTAAATAATATAGTATTATGTGAGTACCTACAGATTTCTCCATGGATAGGCTGTGGCCAAAGAAAATTTACGATATCTTTTGAAATCTGTCTAAAATCTTATCAAATCTCTCTAAATTAGTATAATATGGCTAATGCTCCAACTATAGGGACTTGAAAACGACCCAATAACAACACCAAAAGGAGATTGTCTCTTAATATATAATTGTAGCGAACTAGCAGGTCATTGCTCCATGAAGAATTCAGAAATCTATCGAACCACAATGGATTCAATTCTGAGTTTCCTTGATACTACTTCACTTGGAATACTTGTTTCTCTTGTCCTAATTTCTTGTTTCCTAGTTTTAAGATGGTCCAAAGTTGCTGAGAATCAAAGGCGAGAAGCACCAATGGCCGCGGGTGGTTGGCCCATAATTGGTCATCTCCTGCTTATAAACCGTTCAAAGATACCACCCCATGAAACTTTGGGTGCAATGGCTGACAAGTATGGACCCATTTTCACCATTAGGATTGGTGCCAAACCTGCTTTAGTGATCTGCAACTGGGAAATGGCTAAAGAATGCTTCACCACCAATGACTTAGTCGTCTCCTCGCGTCCAAGACCTGGTTACATTGACAAGGTTTGGCCCGACAGCGAAGCCTTTATGGGTCTTGCACCCTATGGTCCTTATTGGCGTGAGGTACGCAAGATTTCCACCATAGAGTTCCTCTCAAATCACCGAATCAAGCTGTTAAGCCGTATTCGTGTCTCTGAAGTACAAACTTGCATTAGAGAGATCTTAAAACTTGCACCAAAGAAGGGCACAAGCCAAGTATTGGTGGATCTGAAGCAGTGTTTCAACGACTTAACGCTCAACATGGTTCTCAGAAGTCTTGCTGGGAAGCGATTTTTTGGTCCTGAGGCTATGGTTGGGGAGAAGGAAGCACATCGGTTTCAGAAAGCTGTAAGGGAAGTGCAGCGCCTCATGGGGCTGTTCTCAGTGGGAGATGCCATTCCACTACTTCGATGGTTGGATCTGGGTGGCCATGAGAAGGCCATGAGAGAAGCTGCAAAGGAATTGAACACAATTGTAAAGGGGTGGATAAAGGAGCATCGGCAGAGGAGAGCTTTGGGTGATCATGTCAAAGAAGACCAAGACTTCATAGACGTGATGATTTCAATTCTTGATGGCTGTGAGCTCGCAGGGTTTGATGCTGATACAGTTAACAAAGCCACAACCTTGGTACGTATGTAGTATACTATGTTCTTACTACTAGCTACCATATACAAAGTAGGAGAGATTAATTCATCTTTTGGTTTTGGATACATGAAGGTTCTTTTCTTCTAGAAAATTGCTTTTCTCACATCATTAAAGGAGTTAGTGCATGCAATTTCAGTTGTATGATAAAAAAAAATTTAAGTAGCTTTAGTTAAATTTAGAGTAGAAAGTCATTTCAGTTCTTAAAATATACAATAAAAATTATTTGAGTCCTTGAAAGGTTTTTATGTATCACTTGAGTCCCTAAAACTTCAAAAAGTTAATCAAATTTTTTACTATCACTTAGATCTCTAAGAAAGATTAATTTGATCAATTTTTGAACTTTCAAGGACTGTGATACAAAAAATCTTTGAGAAACCTAAGTAGTTTTTGTTATATTTTTTAAAGACTAAAATAATCTTTACTCTTAAATTTATATTGTGGTACTATTGTGTTTAGATTAGCTGTGAAAATAATAGATAATATAAAGAATCCATTTTACAAAAATTGATTATGGAATAATCAGTTTTATATTTGGATACGTCAGTTTAGAAGTAATTTTATTATAATCAGATTTTGTTTCAATTGTATAAACAAAATCATTTTTATGTGTTAAATTACCAAAAAGTATATGGAATGATTTTCAATGTCATTTGTTAGATAATAATTCAAGGGTAAATAGTAAAAAAAAACACAAAAGATGTTCTAGTTAATAGTTATAATCAAAAACTTCGTTTTTTAGATTATGTGTAAAAGTTGTTGGAGTACATTGAAAACCGAAAACACCTATTATGTTGTTTAACCCAAACATACTGCCAACTATAACAAAATTGATATTGGCTCTTCAAAAACTGTTAAAAGAGCTTTTCGAAAGCTTTTCTAAACATGCTGATAACACCTATGAGTTGTCTGAAAGTGTATAAATACTTTTCCTCTTTTTGTTTTAAGAGTTTTTCACCTTTGATTTGATAATAGAGAACATTCCTCTAATAAATATTGCATGTTTCAGACATTAATTACAGGGGCAACCGACACCAACACAGTTACTCTTACATGGGCAATGTCGCTATTACTAAACAATCCTCATGTCTTGAAAAAGGCACAAGAAGAACTGGACTCCCAAGTTGGAAAGGAGAGACTTGTTAAAGAATCAGATATAGATAAGCTGGTATATATGCAAGCCATAGTTAAAGAGACATTGAGATTACACCCACCAGGACCTCTTGCAGCACCTCGTGAATTTACAGAGGATTGCACCTTAGGTGGCTATCATATCTCAAAGGGCACTAGATTAATCACAAACCTGTGGAAGATCCAAACAGACCCCAGCTTTTGGTCAGACCCATTGGTGTTCAAGCCAGAGAGGTTCCTTACCACTAACAAAGACATAGATGTTAGAGGTAACCATTTTGAGTATATACCATTTGGAAGCGGTCGAAGAATATGTCCTGCAATATCTTTTGCCCTTCAAATGGTTCATTTTACCCTAGCCAGTTTTCTTCACTCATTTGAAATCTCAAAACCAGATGAACCTATTGATATGTCTGAAGATATTGGAATGACAAACATCAAAGCTACTCCACTTGAAGTTCTCGTTGAACCTCGTTTGTCTCCTAAGCTTTGGAAAACACTCTCATGGTGCTGAGCTAGATGTTTCTATATGTTTGTTTCAATAAATAAGTCTAGCTACTTTGTGTTTCTGTAGTGCTTAGTAAATTAAGAATGAGAGACTGCCCATGTCTCAACTCAATATGCTTGGGCTGATGAGCCACTCCCTATAATAGCAGGTGCAAGTGTGGTGTTGTTGCATGCTAGGCCTGTCTAGGAACCCCGTGGATGATAGGGGTTTTGTGGGCTTAATCTGTTTTGCTTATTATTAATGGCCTCGGACATGGTCTTGGCATTGTGAATAACACACTTCACCGTGTATTAGGATGTATTATTTTAAATGACATATTCTCTCATCACTAAGAGTCAAAATGGATATCATGGGTTTGATTCTCACAATGTGTTTTTTTTTTCTTTTTTTTTTAACACATTGCGCCCATATATAACAAAAAAAAAAAATGTATTATTTGAACTCTCGACAAAGGCATAGTATATATCCCTATCTATATAACAATGTGGAGCTGACAAGTGTCCCTATTAAGGTGAAGACAAGTGACATGCTGTGTGAATTTCTTTCATTCAAAGGTATTTAAAAAATTAACTAATATGAAGCATGTATGATTTATAAATAAAAAAATGAAAAAGAAATTAAAATTCGTGCCTTTAATTTACTTCCATATTAAGAATTTCTCACCATTNATCCAAAATTTATGTACTCTCTTCTTATCTGCACAGATATGTAACTAGTTATTTGTAACAGACACATTAAAAATCAGAATGTCCCTTTATCTAAAGAAATTCCTTGGCTTAACTACAATTTAGATGCTTCTTGATTTGGTCATTTTATTTAAAAAGTAAATAAGTCCCTCTATTTTAACAAAATAAACAGTTTTAGTCCCTATGTTAACTTTAGTCCCTATTATTTATAAGGTGCACCTAAGTAGAGAAAATTTTATTTCACCTTGCTAAAACAACTATCGAATAAAAAAATTTCTTGTTAATGCTCCTGATTCCACACGGTGTATATTTTTTTCTTAAAAAAAAAAAGACTCTTGCTAACTGTTTATTTTGACAAATTGNAAAGACTCTTTCTAACTGTTTATTTTGACAAATTGTAAGTGAGAATATGAAATAGTCCTATTCCAACGGGTTCTATGCACATTATCAATACAAATTAAAAAAAAAAAGTTTAATTGCAATTTTGGTCCCCCTATTTTAACCNTTTAATTGTAATTTTGGTCTCCCTATTTTAACCACTTGAACGTTTTGATCCCCCTTCTTTAAAAATGCACTATTGAGTCTCTCTATATTCATAAAATGTACAAGTTTAGTTCATTTATCTTTAAGTCAAAATTCTTAAGTTTATTTCAATGTGTAAAGTTCTCTGATTCATAATCCCACCGTTCAGATTGAAGGACTACATCTTGTGAACCTTCTCACTAAATTTGAGATCAATCTAACGGTAAAACTCAACCCAAAATACCAAAACCATAAGTTTTTATCTAACTAAAAATTTAGACTTATTCATCGTTAGATTGAGCTGAAATTTAATGAAAAGATTCACAAAACGTAACTCTTCAATCTGAAGAGTGAGATTATGAATTAGAGAACTTTACACCTTGAAATAAACCTAAGAATTTTGACTTAAAGATAAATGGACTAAACTTGTACCTTTTATGAATATAGAGGGACTCAATAGTTTATTTTTAAAGAAAGAGGATCAAAACGTTCAAGTAGTTAAAATAGGAGGACTAAAATTGCAATTAAACCAAAAAATAATGCTAACGGGTATCATTATAAAGGCAAAGTAAATTACACTCATTTTATTTTTCTAACTTGATCACTTGTACCAAACACACTCCCAATGGTCATTAAAACACCAAGGACCGAAACCCCTTTGCCTGTGCTGTTAATTGCAATGCAGAAACAGGACGTAATGGAACTACAAAGAAAGGAACGGGTTTTCTTTCATAAGTTCCATCCTCATCAGCTTTTACAATTGTAAAAGGCCTTTTCCATCCTTGACAATTGAGCAATGAAGTAAAACTATGGGGGAGAGAAAGAAAAAACAAAAAAGAAACCCCTGCTAAGTTTTAGTGCAAGAATTTGAGTACAGGATTATTCAGCTTTAAATTGGGCAATCACCACCATCTCATTCATACCCTATCATTTCATTCTACCACATAAAAATGCAGTGTTTCTTGTGTGGATCACATAAAAACAACTTATATCCGGAACCAATCAATTATTAGGACGTGTTTGTTTTTGCGGTGTCAAGCCACATAATCAGGTTGGGGCCAATGTGTCAGCTTTCAGCTTTGGCCACTTCAGCTGCAAACACTATTGTAAGCCTTGCCAAACAGTACAAACATAAAACAAACTAGAGCTTAGAAACTCAATCTCCATGTTAAAACAGCTTGACAAGTCTAGTTTTTTCCAGTCCCCACCTGCTAAAATTGAAATAAGGAAAATTCCTCTACAGTCATGAGTATATTCCTAGTTCCACACTGTAACGTGTTAAACCAAATATACAAACTGCACACAAGATAATCCAATACTTGAAAAGATTACAAAATCCAAGGAGAATAAGACATGTAGGAAGTCCAAAACTAAGTCACTAACATCTTTGGCACACGCATAAACAGGCAAAAACAAAGCCAAAATTAAGTAACAATGCTCTAGAATGTGTAATATACATATCACCAGCACCACTCTAGAATGTCATCTGCTATAGAATTTGAGTACCAATGCTCTAGATTACATACTTGAAAACCCATGGGATGTGATAAAAATTGATTCTCGTATCTAATAACATTGGAGCAGTCAAATAATAGATTGTTTGGTTGGTGCAGAAGCATTTAAAAGCTGTATTGGACAAAAAAAAAATGATCTTTACACTCACAGCTCCAGGGTTCAATACAGATAAAGTAAAGAAAAAAAAAAATACATTATTTATATAGAAGAAAGGTAGTTACATGAAAAAATAGAAAAGGTAAATAAATAAAGTACAATATAAACTAGACACATCAGTATACAATCTTACCTAATTGAAGCAGTACACTAGGAATCAATTCAACAATTTTGAACCGTGCAATCTGCTTATAGAAGGAAAGTTCCTGAAAAAAACCAGTATAGTTCTTGCATCACAATGATGGAGATACATCATCCATCAACAATGAATTGATCTTCTTGATTATCCCCATCAACCCTCGTGTCTTCATGAACTATACCATTCACGTGATGCAAATTTTGCATCATTTGTGAAAGATAATGGTTACTAGCACTTGTATGATCAGAGAGACCAGCAGGGTGGGCAGTCCATTGTGAGAACAAACCAAGTAACTGACTGGTAAGATTTTGTTGCTCATGAAGAATACGAGTCTGAACCTGGCCCATTTCTGCTCGGTGTTGATTTAGCATCTCATCGACCCTCTTCTTCCATTCTAACCTTCTGCTATTCATACTCTCCTCCCAGTCCCTCTCATGAATTAGCTCTTCCTCTCTTCTTTTCCTTTCCATCTCTTCATTCTCCTTCTCTATAGCTTCCCACTCACACATTCTCTGTCTCCTCAGCTTCTCCCTTTCCTTTTCCCTCTCCTCTCTCTCCTTTTCTCTTTCTTCCAGCTTCTTTTCCCATTGTTTCTCAAGCTCCATTCGGATATTTTCCCTCCTCTGTCTCTCACGCTCTCTATCTATCTCACGTTGCTCAAACCGAGCTTCCATTTCCCTCAACTGTCCCAGCTGATTGGCAAGAATCCTCCATGCCTTCTTTTCCAATCCCTTCACCACCTTCCTCTTCTTCTTCAAGTTAGGCCCAGTCAATTCCAATTCTTCATACACATAACCATTTTCTCCATCTTCCCTCATTCTATCACTTCCATTATAATTCACTTCCCCTTCTTCGACATCATACTCGAAACCCAAACCCATCACCTCATTCTCAACCCCATCAATACCTGCCACAAAATCCCCATCCCCGGAATGACCCATTTGGCCAAACTCAACCATATCCATTCCAGCACCACCAGTCCCCAGAAATCCACCTCCATTTTCGCGATCACCATTCGCAATTGCCAACAAATCATTATTATTACCATGACCAAGTAGTGCCACATCTCCGAAAACCTCCTTATACCTAAGAAAATTAGACCAATGGGTAAGCCCCTCAACCCAATCAAACTCATTCCCACTAGAATCCCCACCAGAATTTTCCATGGACGAAAACTCGGGCTTCTTAATTTTTTGCTTAACAAGCAAATACTGATGCCTCATGTTCTGGACCTTGGTGGAAACATCCTTCCAAGTCCACTGCCAAGGGAAAGCAATAGGATCACGAAGATGGTGCACTGAATTGACATAACAAGCAATGGGTTTGAATTTTTTCTCACGGGTTTTCATTTTGGCGAGTGACCCATCAGCGACCATCTCACCATACTTGTCAAGTAGGGTTTTTTCCTCTGCTTCAGTCCATTTCTTTCTCCTTGGAGGCATCATTGGGAAGAAATCCCGATATCCCCCTCAAAGACCACACGCTGATAGGATATCAAAATTGATTGCATCGAAGACATGCACCCAATAGAATTAACAAAAATCCAAAAATACCAAATGTGAGTTCCCCAAGTAGAGGATAGCGCTTACCTTCAAAAGGAATCGGAACCCGAGAGTTTGAGTGATACTGATGATTGAGGTCAGTCAGAACAGGGAGCCGTTGCTGTTCTGGGGATTGATTTTCTCGGGAAAATCGGGTGGAAAATTTTGAGAAAATAGAGAGAATGTGATCCGGCCAGTGGTACAGGTAAGGAACTATGAAATTTCAGCCGCAACTTTGTTTTCTTACTTACGATTTCAATAATTTAAATTTTTCTGTGAGTCTCACCAAGCAAAGTGGGCATGCCGGAGTGGTTATCGGGCATGACTAGAAATCATGTGGGCTCTGCCCGCGCAGGTTCGAATCCTGCTGCTCACGTTTTGTCAAATGATATATGTAGATACTCACATTTCAGACCCATATTCAAAGGCCATTTAACTAAAAGTTCAAACCAAAAGTTATTTGCACATTACCATTATACCCTTCAATACCTCTATAAATAACCCTTTGTTATAGGTATTAAGACTTTTGACTCTCTTCTTATTTATTATCTTTCTGTGCTCAGACATATCTAACTTAATATTTAGAGTTTAGGTATCTCAACCTAATCCTTAGGTTCTCATTCACTTATGCAATTTAAACTCTTAGCTTTTGTCCGAACTCAAGATTTTTCTGACTTCCAACTCAACACAGGCATCGTCAATATATATATATATATTTGCCTTTCTAATTATTATTGGTAATAGATGATAGCTTAACTAAAGAGTTTTAATTTGATTACTGTCAAGTGTAAAATTGTATACATTTTTGCTCAATAAAAAAGTGTTCGGGCACTAAGTCCTTTGTAAGGGAAAAGTAAGGAATTTGAGGTACTAAGAATCTCCAACACTTTTTAGACTAAAATCTAAAGACTCTTCCTCTATTGTAGACCTTCCTTCACTCTAATATACTTCTCCATGCCCAAGAAGATTTGGAGCCTAACTATGCATTCATAAAACAGAAGAGTGCTAGATGCATGGTTTGCTAATATATCCTAATTTATTTATAACATGTTTGGTTTTGAATTATGGCAACCTGAAATTGTGAATTCAACTTTCCAATAGAGAATAATAACAATAACCTAGCATCCTATGTTTGAGGTGGTAGTTTGTGTGAATGGATTGATTTTTAAGTTGTATATATATATTGACACTAACACTACTATCAAGAAGTTCAATCTTGATAATATTTATTTATTGAATGGTTGATTTATACTACTTGTATAATGCTAAATGACATGTGATATTGAAATTGTTCTTAAGGTTAAGGTTTATAAGTTTTAATTATGTTCAAATCAAAAGTCATAATAAAAATAAAAATAAAAAGAGAGCAAGGTAAATGTAGGTGACACAAGTATGTAAAAATTGAAATCAACTAGTTTATAATCCAATGGACCTATCAATCAAAGATCAACTTGAAATGAATTCAACTGTTCACTACTTTGAAAACTTCAATGCATTGTCTGATTTTCAATCGTATGATTTTCATTATATATATATGTAGTTCTAGAATTATATGGTTACCAGAGTCAATGAAAGAAGTAAATCCAACAGCAGCATCTAAAGTTCAAAAAAGAGAGAAATAGCAAAAGGTGTAAAGTGTTACACCATACAAGTTTCATTACAAGCCATGATGCCCCAAAATATAACACTTTCAACATTAGGGGATTAGAATTGTTAGCTATGCACACAACCTTCAAACGTTGTCATTATGCTTGCTTATCATATTCATTCAATCACATTCACACTAACCATCTGTTCATAAAAACAAAGAAAGAAAAAAGAGGAAGGGGAATGAAAGGAGGAAGACTATAAACAAAGCAACTAAATTATGGTATATTCCTAAGGTTATCAAAATGCTTTCTATAAACTTTCACATTAACGTTATGGTACTTTTCTCTTTACACTTTTCAACACTACAAGCTCCGCCAGAACCAGACAAGTACCCTCTCGTCCCCTGACTTTCTTCTCTTTGGAAGAGAATGAAAGTACCCTCTCGTCCCCTGACTTTCAAAAGCTGTTGCAATGGGGAACATAGGCGAAAGACCACCTCAGATTCACTTAGATTCAAAATCGGTGGCTCTCAAGAGTTTGACATCTCACAAGTGCGGCTTGGCCTTTCATAAGGGGTTTCAGGTTTACTTCCCATATCTTTAGTTTTGTGAAGGAGAAAAGTCCCAGATAAAATTGTGACAAAGCCACACAATTCAGTAGCAATCTGTGATGCATTTTGTGTATCCCAGTCCTGCACCAAACAAAGAAAGCAACAAACCAGACCATGAACCCTATAGTTCATCAAGGACTAAGTTGCACTTTATAATTACTATAATCTATTACTCAATTGCCAATCAAGGTGTTCTTCTGAAACTAATGTAGTTGAGCAAATAATTCATAACGGACTAAGTTGCATTTATTATTACTAATAATTCATTTATGCACCTCTGGAATGTACTGCTGGTTTTGATTATTATTTCTCTAATTTCAAAATCCACTCATAAATGGCTCTAAAAAAAAATACCTCCTGAAAACATGAGATGACTAAAGTAATATCCATACTAAAACATCTTTCATAGAATCACCACTAAACCTTTCTCGTTGTGGTTATTAAATCCATTTTACTTCAGAAAACTTTTCTTTTGGAGAATTTTGTAAAAGAAATTAGATTTTATTCAAGAATGTGATGTATAAACCTGGATTTCCAAGGGCAAATCAAAGTCCTACTCCTAAAATATTGTGTGTGACGGGGCATTTTCACTCCAAAGTCCTAATGATGCCACTGCTCTTGGACAATAACAAATAAGGATAATCAAGCACTACAAATCATGACAACAATTTCTCTTTGCTTCCTTTTTCTCATACTAAGAAACAAATTGTTTATGATAGTTTTATTTCTCTGAAGTCTAAACCAAAAACATAAGTAGAAACAAGAATAGCATATTTGCAAAATATAAAATAAGCTTATTTTGTTCTGTGCTCGTTAATTGTTCTAAAAATATATACTGCAAAGAATCTTCTTGTTTTCTGTGTTTCTGCACTTATGTTCTAAAAAATTAGGATTATACTGTATATTATGTAGTAATTGTTCTAAAATTTGTATGTTTCCACAATTTTGTTCTGGTAAATTGTTAATAGAAACAAGAAAAAAGACCCTCATTTTTCCCACACAAAATGCACTTCCATGGAGAAAAACATACTACTGTTATAGTCACATGAATCATTTCCAAATCTTTATACCTTGACAGAACCTAATTGGTCTATTTGGAGGATATCTGAAGGATAGTTACATAAGGAAAGGATTCATAATCAACCATTAGCTCAATAATGATTTGCCAAAATGCTATGCTAGAATCTTAGGATCCAATGTGTTTCAACCAGACAGATAATTTAGGTTTCTAAGTTTCCTTACGGATCAAAACAAAAAGTACAGCTGCAACCAAATCATATCATACAATGAAATCCAATAACCTACCAGTTTCATTTTTCCCCGAATGCACTGTATGGAAGCAGGCATTTATTTCCATAAACTACCTAATGTTCAGATAATTTAGTAGCATTTCCATGTATAGTCTTAGAGTGAGGAATGTAAAGAGAATTGGGACCATACAAGGTCATGAAAATCACCTTAAACATAATTATGCTGGCAAAGATGGTCAATGACGTAAACATGACGTAGTAAACTGGTGATACGACAGCAGTGTTGAAGGTGTCCAAAGCCTGCAAGCACGTTTGCAAGTTAAATAAAAAAAAAAAATTATAATATAATTAATGAAGTTATTAACAAATAACAATTATGCACTGCTAAGTCAAGATACTAGGTTTCAGGATTCTAGCAGAAATGATATGATATTATGAAGCAAATTTAAGAGAATGCTGAAATGACATAAACTTCAATTGCAAATCTGCCAACAATCACTAATACATGCTACAAGTTGTTTGTCACTAAGTGAAATTCAAATGGTCTGAGACAATCTAATACAAGAACTTTACCATGATAATTGGGAAAAGCAATACACAAGTTATTTTTAAAAAAAAATTCTTCCAAGATATTATGCTCTGTATGTATGTTTAGTTTTCCAGGGGCTTTCTACCTTTCTTCATTACCACATAGTAGATTATACAATGCAAACCTACACACTTGGCTGGTGATAAAAGCTCCAAATAGTGACAGAGCATTTGATTTCTATCAGTGTTATAACTCATAGAACGAGCAGATATACCAACATTTGTATTCCAATCATCAGAAAAAAGTCCAAAAACGATTAAGAACTACACAAGTTCTATTTGACATTATGTTATATGTCACAGATGGTATAATGACAGCAAACATAAATTACATAAACAAAATAATGCCAAATATTACCTTGTTCAAGTAGTTAATCTGCAAAAGACAACAGCCTATCACAACCAACGTAAAAAACCAGGTCTGAAAGTAAATAAATTGATTCGTCCCTTCAAATGTAAGTTTCAAAGCTATTCCCACTGCTCTCACACTCATAACCTACAAAACAATAAGGATAGGCATTAAAGTTTATGGAAATACAGGTTTACAGTCAGATATGAGTCATATGAGATTAAGAGATATAATTAATACCGTAAGAGAGCCCATGAGAGAACATATTCCAATATATACGACCATATGGGTCTGTCCATAGCGTGGCACATACCGAAAAATGAGGATGCAAACCAGAATCACAACTACGGACATGTAGACAATAAAAGCTGTTGATGAACAAAAATCTGTTGTTAGATTAATTCACCAGAGATAAATGCCTTAAATCCATTAGGACTAAACTGAATCATATCACAAGTCCTCCAATTTTGACAAGGCACAATGAGTAAAAAAGTGGATACCAAGCAATAAGGCTTCAAAAATACCTGGTTCTGTAGCAAGATGCCACACTTCCTTAACGGAATGAATATTTCTCTCGTGCGGTGCATGCAAAACAATAGTCGTAGATCCCACTACACAGAGAACACATCCAAGCATACCAAAGATGTGCAATCTCTCTTTCAAGATAAAATGAGCAAGCACTGCACTGCATCATGATATGAGTTTGTATAGTTTATTGCATGCAAGCATCCAGATTAAGAGGGGATGATTGAAGAAACACATCCACATTTGGGTTCAAGAAAATAGAAGCTTCCTTATAATTTATTTTGTGAAGAATACCAAGTTGCTTACCTGAAAATGATACTTAAAGCTCCTAAAGGAGTTACAAGTATTGCTGGAGCAAATGCATAAGCCGCAAAATTAGCTATTTCACCAATGATCACTACAAGAAATCCAAGCATATAATTTAGAATTGTCAATCATGCACAAAAAAGTAGCTGATGACATTTTCTTAAAATTAGTGAATTTAAACTCCAATATGAGTCCACTTTTTCCTCTTTTCTCTAGCTTTCAAGAGGGTACAGGAGAAGGGGATGGGTCACACGTCAGTATTATAGGTAAACATGTCGGAACAGATTAAAAGTTCATGATCTTAACCAAAATCATACACCAAAGTGTTCTGTATCATGGAACATATCCTCGTACTCTTGATAACTTTGTATTTCTTTTGACTAAAGAGGCAACTTATATAATATGAAAGGAAGGATAAAGTAAGAAAATAGGGAGTAAGATGGCAATTACAACATGCAAAAGTACAGAAATAAAACATGAATACATTAAGATTGCAATCCCCCTAATCTCTTTGAATATCCGGTAAACAAACACCCATAGACGTTCATCAGCTGAGCACATGTCAAAGCAACAGTCCTTATCCTATGAAAAATGTTAAGGCATAAAATTTCTAACCCAAAATTCTAGTATATCTATAGATATCATTGCATCATACCATTATAGATGTGGCACTACTCCACAAACATTTAACCTCCTTGTTCCTCCCAAGGCATTTAAAATGAGCCATCAGTAATTCATTGAAGCTAGGGAATCAAATGGACTACTTGCTATGAGTACAAAAATTATTCCAAAGAATCCAACTAGTCAGTCTTAGAGCTTGTAAAACTTCTTACACGAACATTAGATGATAAATCTTTATGTCATCTTAACACCTGTAATAGGATATTTGTGTTAAGTCAATTGAGTACCATAGACCAAACACAAGCTTCAAACATTGAGGGAACCTTCATTTTCCATTAGGGTTTGGCAAACGGGAAACTACCTCAATTTTGAACAGGAAAATACATCAAAAAGAAAAGGAAATTCATGAGAAAAGGTGTTGGAAGCATCAAAGGTCCAAATCCTTAGAAAGATGAGCGAAATTGATTAAATTGAGAAGCAAAGAAAATAAAATTTTCCCCATCAGTCAGCTTTCAGATAAGGGAAAAATTCTTCCAAGTTTTTACAATAAAATTTGCTAACAGGAAGGAAGAAAATGAAAACTTCCCTTAAAGTCTATTAAGAAAACTGGTTTAAATATCCTGAATGTATTTTGAAATATAAGAAGATTACCCTGATTTCTAACACAGAACGTTCTGAAACTACTGATACTTTCTCTATGAGAAAGAACAGAAATAATACTGTCTTGGTGTATTGCTTCTGACAGAGAATCATTGAACCAAACAGTTCAAGGTCCAGGAATAGTTTTTATAAGTCTAACTTTCCTCATCATGTAAAAGCCCCTTGGACTTTAAATGTGAACAAAGTGCAGGCATCGAACATTCACTTAAGCTAAAATACTACTTATGACTGAAATTTTAGTTACACGGGGGAAAGGATCAAACTCAAGATACCTGGTTAACGCTAGGTAGAATGTCAAAGAACTACTCCACTTAAAAGCTTAAGCTGTTATGCAAAGTCCCGAGAATGATTTCTAAATCCTAAGATTTCAAAATGTAAATAAGCACTAAATCAAGATGAAATTTATTGTGGAGTAGTCAAAGAGGTTTTAAGAACAAAGAAATGCTGTAAACAGATGAAGAATATTCCCTTAGTTAAAGATAGATTACATCCTGTATGCAAAATGTAAAGCTATATAATAGGTAGCTTATTATATCGGCTAGGACTCTTCATAGCAAATGAAGAATTTATAAGATAAAGATTTGGAGTCCTGGTTTGCTTGTAGCAATATTTTCCTTCTTATATTAATGTAGTAACATTCTCTAATAGTGTAGGAGTTACGAATTAAGTCTTGGGAAATTATACTGAACTATCCCTAGAAAAATAGAATGATTTTCTACACAAAAGCATTAGCAGTGTTTCTAAAACGTAAAAGCCCAAAAATTTGTCAGCTCACAGCCAAAGCTAGTGGAAAGAATTAAACCCTTATTACAATCTTTTCATTGAACACTATAAGAAAAAGATAAGAACGAAGATAACAAGAGAATTTAATCTGAAGTACTTAATATCGGGCACTAAATATTTGCGACTAGGGATCCCATACCCCTACTCACCAGTAAATACTTACAAAACCAACTACCATAACATTGCCCATTTCAGAATTTAAGGGGATATGCAGTGCATTTATATCAGTTATCTTTCGGGCAGGCAAGGAAGCAACTGACTCTAATAAAACACAAGAAAAGCAGTGTTCGAATCAGGAGTGTGGGGTTTTGATAATGGGAGAGGATTACAATGAACTCCATATACAATAGACCTTATTCCATCCACAATGCAACATGGAATGTTGGAATTATGTAAACAAGCGCAGATTAAAATGAAAATCACTTACTTGAGATCATTCCAACCCACCACCACGGTTCAACGAGGTAGGCGTGCCCTCCTGAAGCTGATCAAATTAAAGCACATTCATTATAATGATCAGGAAAGTCATGTCAATTAAACTCATTGTAAATTTGAGACTTTTCAGTAATCCAGATGAAAGAAGGAAAACAAAAGAACAAGATTGAGAGGAGCTGAACCTGCTCCGTGGCCTGTATTCCCAGCTTTTTTAAGGCCCTTCTTTTTAATTATAAAGCTAGACCCAATGAAAATGCTCGAAGAGACGGCCAGAATAAGCCCATTCAAGTTGTCAGATGATATCCCCATATATCATAAGAATAAAGAGACAGCCTATGGATTTTTAAAGAAAGCTTGCAGGGCCAATACCAAGATGTGCAATCCAATTCCTTTGAGGCATTTCATTGAACATGTAAAAGCAAAGTCAATCCAAACATATCCAGTTCACAATTCAATGCAGAAAATAGAAAAAGCCATCAAATTTACCTTCTTGGCACCCTGCAAACGAGTTTGAGCTAAAAACCTACCTCCATCGGGCAAAAATTTAGCTTTTTGAGAACAGATTTCACAACTTTGATGCTTCAGGAATAATGGGTTTTGCGATGGGGAGAAGCAAAGCTCTCTGCAAATTGAGGAATAGCAAAAGGGAAACCCAGATTCTTGGGGGCACCCACGGAGGGGCGAGGGTGCCAGAGAGACACAGAGAGATTCTGACTATGGAAATGGGAGGCGCAAGAGGTAACCGTATGTGCGTCACATTATCGTCCTAGAAAGTAGAAACCGAAGGGAAGTACAGCCACAACTTCGGATGTCTTCCGCATCCCGCGTTCTCTCTTTAAATGTGTTTTATTACGTCAGAGGAGGACACCTCACTTATTTTGTTTAAATGTTTACCCCATTATCTTATGATATTTCATAAAGAGCCCACTTACACTCCTGATTTTTTCCTTTTCCAGTTTCACTCCATCCACTATATACAATTTTTTTTTAATTTTTTTTTCTTGAATACCCAACGTATGAATATGATCAATCAAGTAATAATGATTGAGAATTTATTATAATAAAATCATTATGTATATATATAGAAAACTCAAATTCTATTAAGATTAAGCGTGATAAAATTATAGATGATGAACTATCTCATATTATATAGCTTATAATGAAGTAGAAACAATATTTATTTGATCAACATATTTATTTATAAACTTTTTAGACCAATGTATTATTTATGTATGTATGTACGTATGTATATCACCCAAATTCTACACAAACTCTAGAATACATAACAATCAATAAACCAAACTCTAATATACATATCCGATACTCGAGTCTTGAAAATAAAAGAAGCTAGGATGTCTAAAATATATTTTACAAATTACAAATTGCAGCCTCTTTTTGCAAAATAATAAAATGTGTGATATACATGCACACTGTCGAACAAGCCCAACAAGAAAGAAAAGCAACCCTTTTTCTTGTGCTTGCTAAAGATTTCCATCATTCCCATGTATGTTGAGACACATTCTTCAGAAAGCTGTGTTTTGATGTGAGTGCAATCCTTTTACTTGCTTCTGCAGATTCCTATTAGTCATAATACATCTAAAGTTGCATTCTGAATGTCTGAAGACAAAACCTTGACTCAGATTGTTGCTGCTAAACTAGCTAAAAGTGGCATCTGGTTGAACCCACTAGCAGAACCAGAACCCATATCAAATCCACTATTAAACCTCGGAAACTGCTGTCGTTGGTGTTGGTGTTGGTGTCGGTGTTGTTGTTCAATTGTCGGAAACATCTCTTGTTGCTCTCTCGCTGCAACTAGTTGCTGCACAGCGTTGAGCTCATTGAGAAGCTTAGTGACATTGCTTGCGCCAAAACCCTGAGGACGAAAGCAAACCTCTGAGGATTGCCTGGTGGAAAGCATGATGCTTACACTCATTTTTGCATGCATTTCCACATCAGAAGCAACCAATCTGATAGATACAGAAACTGCTATCCCAGGCCCAAGCACAAGAGCTAAACGACTAATTAAGAAGCCCAGCTGGTGGAATAATTTCAGTAAGTTCTAGAATAGCATCTAGCAGTTACTTGAAGATCCTGAAATCTAGGGAGAATGCTGAGTTGTATTTCTGTTATTGCTGAGTTATATTTGTAATATCATATCTTTTTCTTCTTCACCTTTATGCAGAGTGCATTGACAACCACGAAAATAGTGCAAAACGATACTCACCACCTCTGAAGAGATAGAGACATAGAGATCAGGGAGATAGACATTTCATTGAAGACATTGATAAACTAAGCCGTCAAGTGTAGTTTTATACTTGTGTTCAAATCTGAGAGTGGCACGCAGAAAAAGGGAGGCTCAACCCACTATAGGTAAGCATCTCCCACAGTATTTGGTTGTTATGTAGAATTCTATTTAGCGTGTCGCCGAATCTCTTGATCATTATTAGATAAAAGATATGTATAGAGATTTGATCCCAATTTGAGAAAAAGTAGCAGTTTGTTTATATAAAAAAATGAGCATAGATATTCCAGCTAAAATCAATGTATATGGATAGAGAGATTTAGTATATAATCTAATATTAGATATAAATCGAAATCCGATGGCAAAATAGAGAAACATGGAGGCTCAACCCACTAAAGTTAAGCAGCATCCACAATAATTGGTTGTTACTTGTTAAGTAATATCCTATAGAGAATTCAACATTGGTCATTAAATATAAATAGGTATAGAGATTTGAGCTCAATTTAATAAAAAGTAGGAATTTGTTTATATCCAAATGAGCATAGATATTCGAACTAAAATCAATGTATATAGATAGAGAAATTGAGTATGATCTAATATTAGATGTAAATTGAGTACAAATATTTTGTCAAATTTAGATCATTAGATGATTTTTCCTAATATTAATTAAGCATTAACTTATGTGACAGTAAAAGAGTTACTTGTTTTTTTTTCTTTTTGTCAAATTGTTAAAGGACCCTAAAATATCTCGGTAGTCCTATTAAGGATTAATTAGTTACAGCTCAACAAAAAAAAAAAAAGATTAGCTACAAAATAAATGAAGTGTTCGAAGCGAGTACTTTTTCATAAAGGTTTTGGGTTCAAATTCAATTAGGACCAAGAGGAATGAGATTACTAGAGAAGGACACTACCCCTATTATATAGCATTCAATGAAAAAAAAAAAAAGGAAAAAAAAATTCTTTTTTTTTTTTCATAGATGATAGATATATAGAGCTAGAATTTGAAGCTAAAAATATAAGGGAATGAGAATTAAAAAAAGATTGAAACCCGAATAAATAGCCATTTAAGATAAAATAAATAGAGATTTGAACTCAAGGATTAAGGTAATACATGTAAGATAAAAGTCATAATAATGAAATCTTTGAATCTATTTGGGAGTTTATTTTTGGGAGTTTGAGAGTTTCAAAGGGAATGGGAACCAAGTGTTAAAGCTAAAAGAAGATAACGATCTCTCAGAAACTAAATTGCATTCTTATGAAGCTGAAAGAGTTCGAGCTCATATTGGGTGGCCAAATGGCTTTTTTGTTGATTAATTGTGTTGGTCGCTCTGGTGGTCTTGCATTATTTTGGAAGGATGATATTGTAGTTTCCTTGCTCTCTTATTCTGTGGGTCATATTAATACAATAATTGAGGATGATGAAGGGAGAAAGTGGCGTTTTACAGGCTTCTATGGCAATCCTCACGTCAACAAACAAACCCACTTTCCTCACTATACGAGGACCTAAAGTTTCTCTTATCATTTATCTTTTCTAAAGATTGAAGTTTTGTTGAAAATGAAACTGAAGAATCAGTTTCATGACTTTGACCCCAAAGAGCAAAAAACTTGCGATTAACTATAGGACGTTTTTTATATATTTTATTGTATGTCNCCTCACTATACGCTCGCTATACGAGGACCTAAAGTTTCTCTTATCATTTATCTTTTCTAAAGATTAAAGTTTTGTTGAAAATGAAACTGAAGAATCAGTTTCTCTTATGTATGATTGTCACGTCAGTATAGTATAACATATATATATAGTATCATAAAATCTCCGTTAACTATATCATTGATAAAAACAGACATACACATACACATACAGTATATTAATTTCACAACCTTTTGATATAGTGCCTATCATTTTCATGTTTTGCTTCTTCATTAAAAAATCCCAAAATATCTTCCAAGTAGCCACATAAAGCTGGAGAGTTTTAAGAAATTTTGGAAGATTTTAGACTTTGAACCCGCTATTGGAGCAAAATTTTGGTTTTTGTGATCGAATCCAAAATCGTAGCCAAAAATACCAAAAACAAGAATAGGACCATGTATCCTCCACAGTTCATGCGCTTTGTTTTTTCTTCCAAAGCTATCAGTCCACGTATAATCTCTTGCTACTTCATCCAAACTCTTCTATATCTTTGTTCTGTATATCTTGCATGCTTGGAGTACCTAAACCAAACGTACACGAAGTGTCTGATGTTGGCAAAACTATACGTAAGAAACATCTACAAAAGTGAAGTTGCAGACGAAATTTATGCGTACAAATGGAAGAACGTGTATTGAGTATTACCCTCGCAATCCACAAAGACAGCCACTAATTAAACCACTTGAGTTTGGTAGGAATAGCATTTTGGTTGCAGGATATAGCAGTCAAATCCCAAACCAAAAACAATATTATGGTAGCCTTAAACATGCCTGATTTTCTTAATTTTCCAAACTCTTCTTGGCAACAATTTTGTGGGTTTTTTTTTGACTTAATTACAATTTTGGTCCTCTAATTTTAACAATTTGAATTTTTTGGTTTTCTTTCTTTAAAAATGAACTACTGAGTCCTTATATATTCATAAAATGTACAATTTTGATCTTTTTATCTTTAAGTCAACATTTTTAGATTTATTTCAAGTTGTAAAATTCTCTGATTTATAATCTCACCGTTCAGATTGAAAAGCTACATCTTGTGAACCTCCCCACTAAATTTCAGTTCAATCTAACGGTGAATAAGTCTAGATCTTCAATTAGATAAAAATTTATGGTTTTAGTATTTTGGGTTAAGTCCCACGTCAGATCGAGCTGAAATTTAATTGAGAGGTTTACAAGACATAACTCTTCAATTTGAACGATGAGATTATAAATCAGATAACTTTACACTTTGAAATAAATTTAAAAATTTTGACTTAAAGATAAAATGACCAAAATTATATATTTTATGAATATAGAAGGACTCAATAGTTCATTTTTAAAGAAGTGAGACAAAAAAATTTAAATTGTTAAAATAAGAGGACCAAAATTATAATTACGTTTTTTTTTTNTAAACGAGTGAAATGCTATCGTTTTGAGTGTGACAAGGCATTAAAATGTACTAAAACAATGTCCTTCATGCCATGGTGGAAGTTAAAGTTCCACACTTGATACTCAGTAAATTCATTACCCATTGCTATAATAAAAAGACCATAGTACCCCTGCTAAGGTACAATCTCTTGCATAATCTCTTTAGAGCACTCACAAAGGAGACTCTCATGCTTTCTTTCTTACACTGGCTTTCCTCTCACTCTCTTCCCCGATCTTGCTAACTTGAGCGTCGGAGGTGGTGCCGGAGTTTCGGCTCTGGCCTTCCATGACTGTATTTCTGCCTTCTATGCAAGTTGCTCATAATCGATCATGACAACATCATACATAATGGTAACACGTAAGCATATTCGTCAACAGTCAAACTCCAATAATGGTAGATAAATAGAGGGAGTTGATTGAAAATATTTGTTTGGAACAATAACAATTAATTTAGTAGAAATTATCATATCTTTGATTTTCAACTTGCTTCCTTCTTCTTTTGTCTCCTTTTTAGCTTCTCTCTTTTTTTTTTTTTTTCTCCCTTCTTATCTTCTCTGTTTTAGGACTTCGGAAGAGGCTTTCCTGCAAGAAATGATTTGAATAACTGAAGGGCTGCTCTGGGCTTGAATAGGGACACTTCATGGCCTGCTCCTCTCACTGTTGCAAATGTTAGCCCTTCATATACCTCTGTTCACCCTCCAACCTTCACACAAACCAGAGATAAAAAATTGAATGCTGCATTTAGATAAATCAATTAAAAAACAGTTTAAATTTGATTTACCTACAGTATAATAATATTATACACTATTACTAAATAAAAAAGTATCACATTATTAAAATATTTAAGATCTAACAATAAATAATTTTAATAATTTATCCACCCATAAAATACGCGATTTAATACTTGTGTAAAATTTTTTGGTTTAATTACAATTTTGGTCCCCCTATTTTAATCACTTGAACGTTTTGGTCTCCCTTCTTTAAAAATGAACTATTGAGTCTCTCTATATTCATAAAATGTACAATTTTAGTCCATTTATCTTTAAGTCAAAATTCTTATATTTATTTCAAGGTGTAAAATTCTTTGATTCATAATCTCACCGTTCAGTTTGAATGGCTACATCTTATGAACCTCCTCACTAAATTTTAGCTCAATCTAACGGTGGGACTCAGCCCAAAATACCAAAATCATAATTTTTCATCTAATCGCAAAATTTAGAATTTTTCACTGTTAGATCGAGCTGAAATTTAATTTGTAGATTCACAAGACGTAGCTCTTCAATTTGAACAGTGAGATTATAAATCAGAGAACTTTACACCTTGAAATAAACCTAAGAATTTTAACTTAAAGATAAATGGACTAAACTTGTACATTTTATGAATATAGAGGGACTCAATAGTTCATTTTTAAAGAAGGGGGACCAAAACGTTCAAGTGGTTAAAATAGGGGGACCAAAATTGCAATTAAGCCAAACTTTTTTACAGTATAATCGAATTACAAAATTAACTCCTTAAAAAAATTTGGTCTCTTATGCACATAAAGTGCAATCATCTATCACTAATCCACACTCTCAGTACTTTTCATTTACCAACTTCAATGAAAATTATGTATTTGAAATACTTTATCTAGTAAAATAGCAATTGATTAGGTCAATTAGAACAACTCTTTTATCTGTAGGGAAGATGCATGACAATTTGGAAAGGAAAAAAAGAAGAAGAAAACTATAATGAAAAGATAGTAGCATTACAATTCAAGAAAGTTCCACTTTTGCTAGGGAGATTTTGAACTGATGATGACGAAAAAAAAAGGTGTTGTTTGAAAATTGGAGGACCAAATCGTTCATATAACCAAAATAAGAAGATTAAAATTGCAATTAAGCCAAAACATTTTTTTGCCACATCAATGCAACGTGGCTGCTACACGTTAGCACCCACCGTTAATTTTTTTATGGTGTTAATGATTTAGACCAATTTATTCATTTTGTGAAATTAAAGGGATTAAAAAGTTCTGTTTGATAATAGAATGACCGAAACATTCATTTCGCTAAAATAGATTAACCAAAACTATATCTAAGCCTTGTATTAATTAGTTAAGAAAGTTTTTTTTAAAAAAAAAAAAAAACAAAAAGAAATGGTGAGGTGGGCAGTGTTGACTAGAAAAATAAAAAAACCGAGCGTCTTCTTCTCCTATGTTGGATGAATCGGTTCTTAGCAGAAGAGAGCAAAACGGAGCCTACACTTCTGTCTCGTCCTTTCTTCGACTCTCTCTCTCACTCGATAGACTCTAGCTACTCCATGGAAGGGGTTCTACTTGCACAGCAATGACGGCACCACATGGTGGAGAAAGAAGAATCATAAGCACTCTGAGATTTTCCTAAACCACTCAATGATCTGTTTGTATACCCAGAAATCAGAGTTAGAGGTTTGCTATGTTTCTCAAGTTCATTCATTTAATGTTAAATTTAAAAAAGAAAATTAAAGGATATAAAAGTACTTCAATTCAAATGGAGTTTTCAATAATAAGAATGTGTTCAGTAGATGGGAAAAGGGGGTAAAATTTAAGGAGTATAACTTATTTTATTTTAAGTATTTTTGGAGTGGACTCACGTCGTTATTTTAGTGCTAATAGAAAGATTTTAAAATATTGAGTCACTTAATATGGATCAAACTCCAAAACTGCTAACAAAATTTGTGTTAAATCGCGTAAAAAAATTATTATCCCGTGTTATTTTTTTAATCTATTTTTTCAACATATATTGTTATGTTTATTCATTTTATAGAAAACTAACAATTTTAAAACACACTATGAATACTACTAAAACTCTCACAATTAGAAGATAGTGTAACACTACCTAATTTAGTGGGAATAACATAGTGTTAATTACTTTAGTTAGGCACCATTCATGCTCCAAAAACTTTCAATCACTCCTCAACAAAAAACAAGAACACAGTCATTTAGACAACTCAAAGAAAGAAATTGTCAGAATAACAAACTATACCAAGATAAGAATTTATCTCTATGTAAGTTTGTTTGCGTATCAAGATAAAGGATTCTAGTTTGATGTTCCATCATTTGATTCTAGGATTGTTTCATTATACCATTATTTGTGCTACTATCAAAAGGCCGCAACTTTGTAAGGCAAAAAGAAGCAGAAGAAAAAATATTTGTTTCATTTACGAAGAGGATATACGAAACTTCAAGGTGGGAATAGATAAAGAGCAATAAAATAAACAAAAACCAAATATAATAAAAGCAACATACCTGGGTTTTTGGCCCTGAATCTTATGGCTGTCCAACCATTTTTGGGGATAGGTATGGTATTTACATAAGGAGGGTCAACAAGATTATATCCCAAAGGGTCTTTGTCTTTGTCGAAGTTCCCAAATCCCCAACCCACCACATAGAAACTATGTCCATGTAGGTGAATAGGGTGTTCTGTCCCAGCCAGCAAGTTAGTTCCCTGCAGAACAAGCTCCACCGTTGAGCCATACTCAAGTAGCTTCACCTCTGTTGCTAGTGTTGGAGTTTCCAAGAATATAGGTAGATTACTAGAAGTGAAATCAAATGCCAAGGGAGGCACATCTGGATAATTTTCCCCATAGACACCACTAATGTTGTTGTAATAAGAATTCAAAATGTTATTTCCAGTTGGCAATTCAAAGCTTATGTTGTTCATGCTCGTGGAAAGGCCTCCTTGGGGGGCCTATGCATGTTGAATCATTTCCACATGGTAATGAATTAATAGAGGCAGTGTAGAGAAGCTGAGTGCTTATGTTCAATGGCAAATCAATTGGATGCTTCTCATCTGCTAATCTTCTAAGTCTACTGATCAAGTTGACAGAGGAATTGGTGTCATTGGAAGCAGGAAGAGAAGGGAAGTGAGGGGTAATTGAAGATGGTATGTGTCTACCTCTGTATTGGACAATAGCGGTGGTGGTGGTGGGATTAAACGCAACCCCGGCTGCGCTGGAATATACTTTAGCAGCCATGTAATAACGGTCTAATCGTTGGTTTGCTTGGAGTAACACATCCATGGTTTGTCCAGGAGCAATTGTGAGGTAATCTACCTTGAATGGTTTCACATAGCTACCATCTGTTCCAACCGCTGTGAGTTGATGTTTGGCAATGGCAAAGAAGAGCATATCCTCAACTGCGGCATTGACCATTCGGAGAAGATAGGTTTTGCCATAGTCTACCACAAGTTTGAAGGTTTCTGCAACGAATACATTCAAAATTTGTCATTACATTTACATTCTTTGTGTTTGCAATCTAAAACAGGGGAGAATAGGGGAATAAAATCAAACATGTTAGCTGCATAGCAGACTTTGAGCATGAATAGAGATCACCAGGTTGGCCATTGATAGTATAAGCATCAGAAAGATCAGGGTCTCCTCCATTTCTGCTGAATTCATTGAAAACCTCAAAAATGTCTTTATTCCACCACTCACCTACATTCCCATGTCCCAATTAGTCACCCCCTTAATATAAATTGCTATTATAATTAAAACCCATGTAAATTAATCTTTTCTTACCTAATATAATGGGCACCTCCTTATGTGGTTTTGGAAATGGGTAAGTAGTTCCAGGTTTGGGTTTGACAACAATAGCACCATGAACAGTGGCCCGAGAATAGTCACTGTGAGCATGCCACCATATAGTGTAAACATGGATATGAGCTGTTGGATGGTGATGTTGGTTGATTCACTTAACATAAGTAATTCAGGGCCATCTAACCATGGATATCTTGGTTGATTCACTCCATGCCTGCAATTAATCTCAACATTATTACTACTAATTTTTCTAACAAATATTATAAGCATTAAGTGTAAACAAGCATATGAGATGTAGTAGTTAATTACCATGGATGGTGATGTTGTGCATGGTTGGCTTGGTTATAGACATCGACAATTACAGTTTCTCCTTTGGTAACATATAGGATTGGCCCAGGAAATTGCCCGTTTATAGTCAAGTTGTTTTTTGTGCTGCAAAGTCTTGTGTAAGGGTGTCTTTGACCTGCAATTAGTTGAATTAAAGGGTTACATATCATTTTGTGAGCTTTATTTCGCGAAACCAAAGATAAAATAATGATCATATTTAGAACTTTAGTGTATTAATCATGCTACTCACAGGATTTTAACTCAACAGTAATTTAAATAAAACATTATAGAAGTCCTCAATTTTAGTAAACCTAAATAATCTATATACTCGTACTTATTTTTTTAGTTGTTACCTATGGTACTCTAAAAAGAACAAGTAATTACTCAATGTGCTGAAATATGTATTTCAAATGGTGATTTACAACCCTTAAATTTTGTTTTGATATACGTTTTAATGCAAAACTTTATGATGCAGATTAATGCTTATACAGATTAATAGATTCTTACATCATATATACACAATCATATTTTATAGTTACACATATGGAAACCAATGTGTTATGAGTATATAGCATGAAATTATAATGCATGAATGGATATGATCATCACAAGAAGTAAAAAAAAAAAAAACTTATATACCACAAAAGAATGATGCCTCAACGCCTCGCAAATGAGAAGACCATTGAAGAACAAAATTCCTAAGATTTGCAGGACTGAGATTTTCATGAGAACTCTGAAACTGAGAAATGCTTGATATGTTGATTGATTTTTCTCTTTGATGCTTTGAAAGAAAATCCACACAATTCATCATAAACACAAACTTTAAATTACAATTTATTTCAACAAACATAATTACATAGCAATTGTGGTCAAAACTTACACAGCAATTGAAAAAAATACAAAATTAATTGTGATGACAATAAGTATGCAACAGTTAAAATTGAATCCACATGTGCAAATAGTAGGACTAGACTCCTACTCTGACTATCTAGAGAAAATAGTCCCTTAGCTTCAAGGAGAATAAATTAAAACTTAAGTAATTGACTGTCTACATAAAAAATATGACAATCATAGAATTCAGGTATAATATTTGGTTTGCTAACCGCATCCTTCCATTCTAATTCCTTCTATAGGCAAAATTCATAGATGAAATTTTATCAGTTTTTGTCTCTTGGTCAACAAGTTTACATCCAGAAACCAATCTAATGTAAGTATCAATGAGATTATACTGTCAAGCATTTAGGGAAAGCATTAATCAGATCTAGTATTTGTCTGTTAACAATTACATAGTATATTCTCAAACAAAAAGAAAGATTGATGCTCCACAGGAACATGACAATGGCAACATGATAGCAAATAATGCTGAAAGTGACTGATATTTTGATAGCAAGAAATCATAAAATGGCTTCAAGGTTAATCTAGTTTGTCAATGAACGTTATTTGAGTATAGGAACCTACCTCAATGAGCAGAAAACTAAAAAATGAATTGGTAGAGTTAGAGTAAGAGACCTACGCTGCAAAACCCAAGCTCCGGAGGCTGGAATGGGGATGAGTTGCTCTGGGGAGAGAGAGAGAGGATGGCGGAGAACGGAGGAGAGGGAGAAAGGAGAGAAAATGGAAAATGGAGGCCGGGGTGTGCGAGGTTGAAGATAAGCAAAGTTTCTCACGGAATTTTTTGTGAGAAATTAACCCCAAAATTTAAATTTTAAGTGAAACAGTGCGTATTGATTTCTCACGAACTCTCTCACAGGGTTAACAATCCGTGAGAAATTTCACGTTTTCTCACGGACTTTGTCCATGAAAATGGTCAATGCATTAATTGTCATAGTTTGGGCACCATTTCTCATGAACGTTTCCACGGAATTTTCTCACAGTTCACCTGTCTGTGAGAGAATCACAACAGTCATTTTCCGTGAGAAAATCTATGAGATATGTCTTGATTTTCTCACAGATTTTTTGTCCGTAAGAAAATAGAAATTTTCTTCTAGTGAATTTGGATTAGTATAGTTGTGTAGAAGTTGAATAATCTTCTCTTTGCATAACCATAATTATGTCATCCAAAAAAAAAAAAAACTATAGTCATTTCTAAGCGTAACCAGTTACAATATAAATACATGCACAACTATAAGGCCCCATTTGGGTAAATGACTTATTTAATGTTTACTTAAGAAGGCTTTAAGTGAGAAGCTCCTATATTATAAGTTCCTTTAAAATTAAGTTATTTTGTGTTTGGATATACAATTGGAAAAACACTTTAGCATAATTTTCACTATCATTTTGAGATTTTTTCTTCTAAAAATTCTTCAAAACAGCTACCAGTTAAGTTGTTTTGAGCATCCACAAGAGCTTTTTTCAAGAAGCTTTAAAAAAATAGCTTCATAAAATGCTAAAACAGCTTTTTGGAGGGTAATAAATTATTTATATAAGTTTATCCAAACACTTATGATAGTAGAAAAGTTCCAATAAGCCATAAGTTATGCTATCCAAATAAGGCCTACCTACTATTTCCTACCATTAAAGAGACGAAAATAAATTAATCAATATTGCAAGCATTTCAAAAATTATAAAAGGAGTATCCAAGGTTTGGACAATTATATGATCTTAAGCTTGAAAAACAAACACTTACATATTTCATAAATAATATAAATCAATAAAAATCCCCTAAAAAACTCTTGACTCCTAATCTTTCTTCGAATTTCTCTTTATTCCAAGGCTAATCTAAAGCACTCTTGACTTCTACTCTCTCTTCAGCATCAACTCTTTATATTACCACCAAACAACTTATAGCTAAGTGGTACTGAAATTGTCCTCAAGACTTGTAGGTTTTATGTTCGAATCTAAAGTCGTAACCAAAAGTATAAAAAAAACTCTTCATATTACAATTTTCAATTCTCTGTATTATTGTGACTGTCCCTCTCCCAATAACTTAGACAATCTTGATGCCAAACTATGTTTCAATGCTGGGGAAACAGGATGCTTGCCTATCATGGTCTCCAATACTGCCTCGGAAAGTGGTTTATTGTGTATAATAACAACCTCTTCTTTTGGTATTTTCCCATCTTGAGAGAAACTAATCTGTAAAAGAATCAAATATGCAAAATATATTGCAATATATTAAAAGAATTTATGTAAACGTATTCCTTTTTTTTGCTTTTAATAAGTGTGTAATTAATTATTTTTACCGTTAATGATCCATTGGGTGATTGTTTGTAGAAGACAGAAGAGCCAGGTGGGAAGGCATGATCCTTGAAGGCTTCAATGAATTTCTCAATCGCTATAGCTTCTGCATCACTGTAAGTCCCAACAGATTTCAAGTGGGCCACACAATTTTCTGACACCTTCCGTGAGTATTCCTTGCCAAGCAATGGTAATATTTTTGTCCCTCGAATGAGCTTCTCATAGGGACCTAATTAAGAAAATACAATCTTATTATATTTCCTAACCTAAAATTAATCTTTAATACAATGGCTAAACATATTTCTAACTTCCATATATAGTAGAGTGTCACTCTTTTTTTTTTTTTTCTTTGATTAAATTGTTTTTTAAAGGAACGTACCAATATTTATCAGGAATAAGTTTATTTAGGATAAAAAAATGGAAGATTTTAAGACGTAGTGGTAAAAAATAACTTGTTTTTAAAATCATAAGCAGCTTTTGATATTACATTTTTATTAGAGCTGTCAAAACGGGCCAATTAGTCTTAACCTGCCTCAACCCGCCATCAAACGGGGTGGGGCGGGTTGGCCCGTCATTTTGGCGGGCTGAAAAAACATTAACCCAACCCTATCAAAGAAATAAACGAGTTATGTCCAAAATCAAGTATATGCTAAAAACAGCCTAAGAGACAATGTGACAAACACACAACATCATTACAAATGGAATTAGCAAAAACCAAATAATTACCAAATCAAGCTCAAATGAAATTCATCAAATGAACAAATCTGAGAACAAAATAACCAAAAAAATCAAACTTTACGAATCTTGAGGGAGAGCCTATTAACCAAAGCAACTTAATAACATAATAGAACAAATTGAAAACTACAACATCATTACTTCATAGTTAAGGAACAACAAGAAGCCCAGAACCAGCACCCAACAGCAACCCAGCGACATGATGCACTGATGAATGCGATTGTGCGAGTTGCAATTTCTGATTACGTTGACAGTGAGGTGACTTTCGAGTTGAGGGACCGTAGCCGAGAGTAGAGGTGTAATCGGTCCAGTTTACACCCCAAACCAACACCGAACTAACCAAACCATATCGGTTCGATTCGATTTTTCAAATCTTGGAGAATAAAATTGATTCGAACTGGTTCGAATTGGTCAGTTTTGGCTAGAAAAGCTGCACAAGCCATTTTTTCTAAATTTAAACAAGAAGAAAGTGAAAAACTGAACTGGTTTTAGCCATTTCAGAAAGAAAAAACTTCAAAATAACCAAAACGACATCGTTTTAGCCTACTCGATTTAGTTCGGTTTATTTTCGGTTTTCCTTCATTGAAATCGAGAACCAAACCAAACCCTCAGTTTTTTAGAAAATAAAACTGAGAACCAAATCAACACCCTCGGTCCGGCTAGGTTTTCCCCTGGTCCGGTTCGGTTTGGTCAGTTTGACCAGTTTAGCTTACACCCTTAGCTAAGAGGTGATAAGTGAGAATGATGAGTGATGACTGATGAGAGAACTTGGGAAAGCAAAGATTAAGAGAATTAGAGAATAGAAGGAAGTGAGTTTCAGAGCAGAGTTACTAAGGGTAGAAAGGAGAGAGTCGAGAGACCGAGATAGCCAAAGTAAAGGGAAAGAATTAGAGTTTAGGAATTTTTTATTTGAGAAATCAATTTTTTTTTTTCTTTATATATATACAAACCCACTTTCAACCTATAACCTAAATAGGGCAGGCTCAATTGACCCACTTCTAAACAGGCCTAAATTACTTTAACCCAACCCATTTACCTAGCGGGTTGTGTTAGTCCTACAATTCTCTAATCCAGTTTTGATGATAACAAATGATCCTACTGTTACTAATCTTGTGTTATGTGCTTAAGTATTTATTTAGAACAGGTTAGTAAGAAGTCTTCAACAAAGAACTAGTTCTGGCAAAGCAGTTCCAGCAAAGGAGGACTTGTTCTTCCAAAAGTTGATCGCCCAAATTCTTGCTGATGTGAATAAATCTTGTCGAAGACTCAAGTTGGATTTAGTCCTCTCTAGTCTCTCTAGGACATTGTGTGAGTTGAGATTGGAAAGTCTTTCTTGACTTGACTAATGCAATGTCCTTCTTTTAAGGAAAACTTTACACACTTTCTCTTACACAAAGTAAGACTTTTTGGCACAAAATGACAAAAGACTTTTTGGTTGATAGAAATTGTGTCAGCTGGTCGGTGGCTTTCTTCTTTGCCTCTTTGATAGTCCTTCACGTGGGTTCTCTTTGCCAAAAGAAGAGAAAGGTTTCAAGACTTCTCCTTTGCCTTTTTCAAAAGTCCTTCACGTGCACAAGAAAGAAAATAGAACAAGGTAACTTCCAAGAGGCTTCGGTAAGCATGAAGAGAAATTAGAAGAAAATATTTTAGAGAGAGAGAGAAGTCATTGTTGAGAGCTTTGCTCTTCTTCTACTTCCTCTCGGCCATTCCTTCATACTTCAAGTTTTTCATTGTAACATATCTACTATGGGAGAGAGTGTCTTCTTTGGGGTTGCACCAAAAACACTTGGGTTTTTGTATCTGGATTTCTATGGAAGAAATCCATAAGAGTGATCTCTAGTGAGTTAGAGAGAGAAAGTTCATGGTTAGCTTGAAAAATAAAAACCATGGTTGTAAAACTTGAAAAAGCTTGGAAAAATAAACTTGAAGAAAAGCTTGGAGAAGCTTGGACAACTAAACTCGGATTCTAGTGGAACCTCAAGAAATTGAGAGAATGGATGTAGGCAATTTAGCCGAACCACTATAAACTCATATGTCAAATCTCTTCTCCTTTCATCTCTTTAATTTTGAGTTATTTACACTTCTGAATTTTATCTGTATTTCTAATGTTGAAGTGTGATATTCTGGGTTTTTATTATTCTGCTCTTCTTTAATTTAATTAGTTTTGAGTTTCTGTTGAATATTGTTTTATCAAAGAACTAGTTTCTGAGAATTAGTTCGTGAAGAGAGCTGAATATTGAATTGATTTGTGTTTTAGAATTGATTTAGTTTTAAATTTTGAAAACTCCTATTCACCCCTCTAGGAGTATTTCTTGCAACTGTCAGGTTGGGCCAATTCAATGGGCCCAACCCAATTTGACAACCCTTATCTTTACCTACTCTACAAACAATTTAAAGGAAATTTATATGAAAAATAATATTAAAGAAAATTAAAATAGCAGCAATATTTAAAAGTAGCTTTTCGTCAATTTATTTGGCCAAAACAAGGCCATGTCCATAATATCAATCCATGAAGATAGGTATTGGTATAACAACTTACACATTTATATAATTGTATACAAATTACATAGTAGAATGGGAATTCAAGTTGTGTCACTCAAATACCATTCTTACAATATCATATATATCTTGTTAACTTTGTAAATTGGAGTTTGCTAAGAAGTGGTATAGCATAACCACTCCACCTAATTATGTGGATTTCAGTTGGACCTACCTAGTGATTTTGATATCGTTGCAAAGCTCTTGAGAATTGAGTCACTCAGTATGCAATAGAACACACAATGCCTTCTAAAAAGCATAAATGACACGATATAGAAAAATGTGTCAAAAAATTAAAACTCAGTAAAAAAAAACAATTTAGCACATTTTTTTATATCGTGTTGTTTATGCATTTTATAAAGAACTGTGTTATGTCGCATACTGAGTGATTCAATTTTTCTAGAATTTTGAAATGACACTAAAATCACTAGGTGGATCCCGTAAAAACACAGGAAGGTAGTAGCTTTCTTAATACTCAAGCTATACCAAAATCAGCCTAAGAAAGTGAGTTTCGTAGGTTACCTGCAATTATATCTCTGAAGAAGTCAAGGGATTCCAACAACTCATTCTCAGTCTTGCCCTTCCACTTAGCTGCCAGTGATGGCACGGCCTTATCCTCCAAGTACACTCCTATTGTTGTGAACTTGATAAAGTTCCCATCCAAATTTTGCCCCCTTACACCTACACATTTTACAAAAAAAACCAACAACAAAATTGTTGAAGTAATTAAATTAATTGGGATAATTTTCATAAACCTTCCTTAATTACAGAAGTATTTTATTTTTGAAATTAAATTATAAAAATATTTTTTATTTTAAATTTTTAACATATGATTAAAAAAAATTATTGCCCTGAAATTGAACAAAAATGAGAGATATGAGTTAATTTAGAAAGAATAATAGAGATTCATTTTTGCTGAAAGTTAGTTGGAAGATGCATGTGCAATCTGCAAGTTATAAACTTATAATAATTGTCAACAAAGCTTGAATCATAAGTTCAATATTGACATATGATATTAGATTCTATCTAGAAATATATAGTAGTCGCATATTTTATAGCTCATTATTAGAATAGAAATTAAGATAATGAGAAGAAATGAGTGGTATTAAATTTCACTTGGACAGAATAGGATATAGTGATATTATAATGCCTTTAGAGGATAATAAAATTTAATTATATCTAAAAATTTTAATAGATAGTAATTTTGTTGTATGAGTACCTGCACCTCCGAGGAAGTAAGACTTGGAAGAGCTTAGGGGTGTTACTACTGCAGGGAACTCAAAGTTCTCCACCTTCAGTCCGGTAATGCTAGATACTGATGCCATTTTTTATGTGAAGATGGAGCTTTTTGTGAAGAGTTTTTCTTCTTTTTGAGGTGAAGAGGTTCTTCAGTTTTGATTGTGTGTGATTACGATTTGATTTTGAGAGAATGCAAGAGAGGATTTATATAGTGGGAGGGAACCAAGTCACACGGTGAAGTTTTGTCTGCGTCGAAACTGTTTTGATTCCTTTTCCCCAGAATAATGCAAGAGTATGCATGATTGTTTGTTCTTTCCGCCACTAAATCCAAACCCATGCCTTCGAAATTCTCACTGCCGTGATGAAGGGATCTAACAATTCAAGATCAAGTAATCCAAAAAAAAAAAAAAATTAACAAAGCAATTACTAGTGTGTTCAACTATGATCTTCAATTATAAGCACTTACAGCATAATTAATCTAGAATATCCCAAAAAAAAAAAAATTAAGGTTTTACGCTCGAATTTTCATTCTTCTTTATTTCACAATTTCTACTAAGAATTTTCTTGCACCATAACAGACAAGTGAGTGTCATGGCAGTCCCTTTTAAATGTCCAAATCAAATCCAAATCCAAGTATCCCATTCTACAAGCTACAATATAAATATTGCTGCCAAGTTGCATTAATGTTGCCTATTTTGTCGTATGTGGGATTTTAATTTCCACATAAATGTGATCATAGCAACAAGTAGAAAGTTGTACCCAAATTTTCTTGTATAAACTTAATTTCCACAAATGTATGACCACATTGTGTGAAGAACACATAGTTACTTGGAAGTCACTGTCCATAATATGTAAGGACTGAAACCCTCTCACCTAGTTTGGCCAAGAAAGCATCTTTGAATATTTTGCTTCTTAATTAGCTATAAATATTCGTAAGTTAGTTAAAATTCTACACACCTTACGGGATGTATGTGTATAAGACAGTATTGATATGTCTGGTAGGGGTATAATCGATTTGACCAACCAAGCCAACTCGATTCGGTTCAATTCAGTTATATGAATTTCTGGCTTCAAAATTTAACCGGCCAACTCGGTTTAGTTCGGTTCGATTGGTTGGTTGTTACCTCCCTTTGCAAAACTATTTTTTCTCCTCAGTACAACAAGACAACCACAAATCGAAGCTCACAGAGAAGGAAACCGAAGCTCATATTAGCTAATATAATGATGGAAAAAATACAAACTCTTGCCAGATGAGCAAATCAGAAAAAAAAAAAAAAAAATTGCTTAACAGCCGCCTTTAAATAATTGCTTTAAAAACATGTCACCTATTTTATCCTGTTCTAAACAGAAGTTAGAAATTTGATGTTCTGCCACTAGTCGTATATTTGGATTCCTTCAGTTCTCAAGGGACATAAAATAATGCTCCTGTACCGCAGCCATGTTAGTTCCATGTTCGTGGACAGCATCATCTTGGAAAGAGGATATATTTTAATTATCACACTCGGAAATTGAATTCATAACGTCAGAACTGTAAGAATGATGTTTGATCATCGAGTCACAAAATGAAAAATGATATTCAACGAATATTTTCTGTAATAATGCAAGCAAGCTATGCATGTATTATGTATATATAGTAAACTAAGTTTGCAGTAAAAAGGTTAAGAGTAAATTATATCTAGTTATCCTGTACTTTTGAAATATATCCTTCATGGCCAAAGAAAAAAGTTCAAGAATTCTATGATACTACATGTGTATATCATATTATACTGACGTGACAAACATACGTAATTTTTATATTTTATTTAATATAAAATTAATTTATTTTATTTTTTCAAATAAATTTTAAAATAATTAATTTATATACATATCATTCACACATTGACTATTTTTATGTAGTATAACATACAATAAAATATCTAAAAAACGTGCAAAAATATATATATCATTCAAAATGGAACTGAATAATTCATCACTATTATGTTAATTCATAATAAATATTTTTCTCTTTATTACTTAAAATTATAATTCCATTCATATGCCCAATTATAGATTTACATTAATAAACTGCCAAAAATAATGAATTTACAATCTGAAATTGTAAATAATTAGAAAGAATGTTGATGTTTAATCATATTTCAAGAGATTTATTGTAGTTTAACTGAAAGTGTATTCAGCCTTGGCAGCCTTTTGACTAGATCAATCTAGAACTATCGAATTTATTTACTTAATGTGTAGTTTTCAATTTTTCAGTACTACTTGCTTGACAAGTTTTCCGGAGAGAATTATAGTTAGCTAATTGTGAATTACGTTTGATAGTTTTAAGCATGACATTTCTATTGAAGAATACCGAATATTCACAAATTACTATTGAACAAATAATACAAAAATAACCAAACAATTTATAATTAATTGGTACTGAAGTCGTTCTAAGGGCCTATAGATTCTGTGTCATAAATTCAAAGTTATAATCAAAAATATCCAAAAAGAATAATGCAAAAATAGTTCATGAAATTCCATAAAAAATTTTGAAATTGTGTGTTGTAATGAGCTTGCCGAAAGCATGACCAACGATTTCATAGACATACCCTTTTTACTCATGTAAATATGGTAATCTTTGAATTTAATTAAATCCTTATTAGTTCCACCAAACTTTTTTGTATAATTCACATTCTATCTACCTCTACACCTATGCTAATGGTAAAGTTTAGAGTGAGAGATAGGTACTACATTCCAAAGATCATGACATGTGTTGATACCCAAATTTGTATATGCATTATTTTTGGGCTTGATTCATAAATATTTATATACATAATTTGGGATCATGATCTTTGGAACCATATTTCTATATGCTCAATTGAAATATTTTAATACTACAAAATAAAATAGAGATATGACACTTTGACCCAAATATTATACTTTTACAACTTTTTTACACATTTATCATATTTTCAAACTTATTTATCTTAATATTATACTTTTTAAAAAATCAAAAATTAAAAAAAAAAATTCAGAGCAGTGGGTCAGTCACCCTGTCCCCACCGGAAGTGCCGCGGCCCACATGGCGTGTCCTACTTTAGAAACATATGATGGGTCAAAGTGGAAAGAGAAAAAGAAAGGGGGCGAGGAGGGTGCTGACAGTGGAAAGAGAAAAAGAAAGAGTGGGGGGTGGGGGGTGGGGGGCTGACATGACATTAGAGAAAAAGAAGGGGGCGAGGGGCTTGACATGACATTGTTTCTAAGGAAATTGGGACACGTCACATGGGCCACGGCATGTCTGGTAGGAATATGTCAGCTGGCCCACAGCGTGTTTGGTGGAGCCCACTGCTCCGAATTTTTTTTTTAATTTTTGATTTTTTTAAAAATATAATATTGAGGTAAATAAGTTTGAAAGTATGATAAATGTATAAAAAAATTGTAAAAATGTAATATTTATGTCAAAGTGCCTAGAGATAGCTAAAAAATGTTGAGACGCTCATTAACCAAAAAAAGCAAAAATAATAAAATAAAATAAACAAAAAATAAAAAGAGGCGAGAAGGAAATGTCTGCAGCAAGGAAACTTTTTGCAACTCAAGTGCTGCTACTCCATCAATCCGACACAACCAAAACGACCCCTATTGTTTGCTAGTGCCCCTTGTAGCTAGCAAAAGGAAGAAATCTTGCATCAAAGAAGCTAACTCCAGCTATAAAAATCTAACAAAGCAGAACAAAAAATACAGAGTAACACAGTGAGCAAAGATACAAAGTGAACCACAGAGAATAAGATATAGAGAGAAGGGAAGCTCTAGAAATTTGAGAAGCACAAAAATACTCAGAGTGAATCACACAACAACTCTCACATAAACATCCAATTTAGGTACCAATTCTATCCCATTTTTTTGCTGCACTACACACAACATACATAGTATATCTTTGTCACAATTTGCCTATTTTTTTAGACTAACAGAGGCCCAAAAAAAAATAATTATTCAAACAAAAACATCACCATAGACAAAGAAATAACCCATAAATCAACCCATTCTCATTCTCATCTTTTCAAACAAGAAAAACAAAATCCAAAATTACTCTAAATCAAAGACAACCACAGAGAGGGAGAACTAACCTTCGGCCAACCCAACCCCAAATCCACCATTTTTTAGTAAAAGAGAGCAAAACCTAACAATTGTTTTAGGGTTCATGCATGAAATTGGAGGTGAAGCACAATAGAAACCCGATCAGAAAGAGAGCCACTGAGTTAGAGGGAGAAGCTAAGTTAAAAAGAGAAACCCATTTTTCTAGAGAGAAACAGAAACAAAGTCGAAGAAATTTTTGAGAGAAAGTGAAATAGAGAAAAAGATTCGTACCTTGGCACACCGATTAGATGAGTTAGAACCAAATTTTTAAGCTCCCAAAATCTTAGAGATGAGAGTCATGTCTTGCGTCTTTTCCCATAGTTCTATTTTGTTTTGTTCTCTAATTTCTTTCTTTTTAAAGCTTGTTAACTAATTCCATCTTTTTAAGTGTATATCTGTTTGTTTGGCTTTTATTGTTAAGGACATGAGATAAGTTTTGTGCTTTTAGTTACTATTGTCTGGGCTGAATGGGTTTTTGTTGGGTTAAATTTAAGATGTTTCAAGTTTTTTTCTTTCTCTTATTAGCTAGTTGGTCTGATCTGAAATAGGGCAGCCCACCAGATGCTCCATTTTTATTTCGTTTGGGCCTAGCTTGGTTTGGGCCACCTTTTTCATCCTATTATTTCTTTTATTATTCTTTTTGCCTTGGTATGGGCTTGGTCCAAATTGGATCAGGTCATTGTGTGTTGTATTTTTTCTTTATTGCTTGTTTGGTTTAGGTGTTTGCTTCTTTGCGCTGGAATTTTTTATTATTATTAAGTGTCTTTTATTTAAGCATTATAGTGTTTAATATATTTAGTTTTTTTTTTTTCTTTTTGAACTCATCTATTTAGGACTCATGCTTTATCTTTGGGCTACTCTAATTTATTCATTTTATTTATTTGTTCTTTGTATATTATTGTTATCATTTTTTTTTATTTTTTAGTTTATTTTATCCTAATGGCACTAATTTATTTCATCTTATTTATTTTGCATGCTTCATGTATTTCACATTATACTTAATCATTTTGGTAAATAAAATTAAAGTTCGATGACGGACTAAGTTAGAAAATAATTGTGTTGACAATTTTTTTTTAAATTTTGTTGAGGTGATAAGTAATTTTTTGTTTATGCCAAAAGTACTAGTGTGATCAATAAAATTTCTAATATTGCTTTTATTTCTTTAATTACGGTATCTTTGGCATTTTATTAGTTATATTACATTTGATCTCATTTTATCATTATTTTTACTCATACTAGAATAAGATTACTAACGAGGGAATAATCAAAATTAGCTATAATGATGACAACATTTTGACATTCTAGAGGTGAAAAGTGTCACTTTAGTCTTTTCAGATATATATACTAGTGAACTAAAAGAAAGACCTCCAATAAAATAAAAAAATATTGTGCCACAAATCTCAAACTTATTTTTTTAACATACATAATAAATTGCCTTTCATGCATTTTCTAGTTATCACTTAGATAATAAAAATGTTAAAATTTGCCTATGACAGAACAAATTAGGGGAGGATTGTAATGACAATCATTAACTCTTTTAAATAGTCTTGAGACATTTTTTTAGGTTTCACTTGAAGTGTAGGCATGACCTAATAAAGCATTAATTTATTTTAAAACATAATGTTAGGATCAATTTAAATCATTTTAAAAGATAACAAGTGATTAAATAGGAAACCATTCTAAGAAAGGATGTTTTAGGGTGTTAATATATTTTCTACGCGTAATCAACCTCCCGAATCCAAACTTTGAACATAGACCAAGTTTTTTTTTTTTTTATTTAGATGTCCAATCGCACAATTCCATTTCTTTAAAAATTGAATAAAACGATTGGTGGCAACTTTATTTCTTACATATGGTATCATGCACCTTATTTTTTATTTTCCTCCTAAGGGGTTTTGTCCCTCCGTATTGTGCTCCAAAANTTGCCTATGACAGAACAAATTAGGGGAGGATTATAATGACAATCATTGACTCTTCTAAATAGTCTTGAGACATTTTTTTAGGTTTCACCTGAAGTGTAGGTATGACCTAATAAAGCATTAATTTATTTTAAAACATAATGTTAGGATCAATTTAAATCATTTTAAAAGATAACAAGTGATTAAATAGATAACCATTCTAAGAAAGAATGTTGTAGGGTGTTAATATCTTTCCTACGCGTAATCAACCTCCCGAATCCAAACTTTGAACATAGACCAAGTTTTTTTTTTATTTAGATGTCCAATCGCACAATTCCATTTCTTTAAAAATTGAATAAAACGATTGGTGGCAACTTTATTTCTTACATATGGTATCATGCACCTTATTTTTTATTTTCCTCCTAAGGGGTTTTGTCCCTCCGTATCGTGCTCCAAAAGGGATGTTACGACAGTGGAGTTGCTGTTCTGCATCGCACTCCAAAAGGGACATTGCAACATTATGTTATAAGCCTCAGTGCAAACTTACAATTGTACTTACAAATTGCCTACTAAAAAAGGACATTTAGCAGTGTGAATTGAACTTAAATCTTACAAGCGAAGTGCTTCAATCTTTACCAACTCAATCAATATTATTGGCATTCATCAAAGGACAACCTTAACCTCTACACCTAGTACGAAAAGAAAGATGAACAAAACCCAAATAGGTCTTTGGATGGCCAAAAAAAAAGCTGGCAACTATTTCTGAGTGAAATTCAATTGCATTATAATATACAGATTTTCAATTTAATAGTCAATTTGTATCAAAAGAATTCTTCTTGTTGATTAACAATTGTTGTTTTCTTAGCCCAAAGAAACCAATTTATTTTTTTTCGGCTGCAACGATTTTTCATCATGACTTCGAAATTTTGACAAAGTTTATGACGAAAATAATTCTTCTTTTCAGCAGCAAATGAAGATTGTAAAGTTCATTTGATAAGAGAACTATTATTTTGATCATTGAAAGATGTTTCTCATTTAGTCTACGTTTAAATTTGCTCAATTAATTTATTGAATATTCAAATTGTTTCAATGCAAGTTCTTTGTTGACCCCTTGCCAAGTTATTGACATATATTGTGCCGTGGTCTAAAGAAATACCCATGTGCAATGCTTTTGTTTCAATGCTTCTTTTGGCTTTATTTTCAAGCTACTGGTAAACATGTAAGCAAAAAAATTACATATGGGCATTTAGTTAGGTCACGAACACAACTCAAAGACATGACAAAAATAAGGCTAAAGGTACCAAAACATATCAGGCTAATGATCTTATGCTAAAGTAAGTTTACACATTCAGGGATTCATCAATTCTCAAAAGTAGGTTGAACATGGGCCATGAGATTAATCTTACATAGACATTTACATAAATAACTGATCTATTACTAACCATCACAGAATCTTGACCTTAGAAAACAGTCATAAATAATACAAATACATGAAACGAAAATAAGGTACTTTCCTCACTCATAAAGCGCAGCACGTCCCACTTCTCTCTATAATTTAGCACACTTGACCTTGAACTGAAGTTTCTTCTGGTAAACGAGGAATCTTCTAGATTCCCCCAAGATGCTTTCAAAGCCTCTTATCAATAGGTTCCTTCGAGAAACTATGCCTCCTTCATTTCGAACCAACACCTATTGAGCCTTTTTGATTTGCATCCTATCTATGCCATGTCGCTTCAATACTCATCTTCTGTCGGCACCCTTTGTAATTACTCACCTTATGGGCTAAGCGACCAATTCTTGTTTCGATGGAATTCTGCCAACTTAGATTCCCTTCCTAATCAAAGATTCACTAGAGTCTTTGACAAAGTGAAGTTTGTGCACTATTAGGTTTTTACACAGGTTCTTTATTGTTCCACAGTTATGGGCAACAAGAGTCTGTGTTGGGTTGTAGAAAGCATGGATGCTTCCCTCTTATGTATTAACTCGTGTATCCAATTCTTTTTTAGTTGAGCTTTGCTCTCTTTGTGTTGGGTCAAGCTTGTTAGGCTTAGCTTTTGAGCTAGCTTAGTCTCTGTGCCAGTCATGACTTGGGGGTTTAAGCCATGAGGAGTGTTGAATAGCTGTTCAAAAGTTCAAAGGTTTCCACATCTCTCTGGTATCTCAAGGAAGACTTTGGATCGATGCTTTTCCAGGCTTAAAAAATTGAGGCCAATCGAAAACCAAATCTCTGATTAATTGAATAATGGATTTTACAAGATTCAGGAAACTACATCGTCTTACCCTTGAAAAAACAAACACTTATCACTAAGTAGAGAAAAATACCAAACAACTTGTAACTGAGTGGTACTAAAGTCATCTTCAAGACTTACAGATTTTGTGTTCGAATTTCAAGTGATAGCCAAAAATACAATTAAAAAAAAAAAGAGAGTAGAAAAGTGTCAGTCATCATGAAAATCTCAATCCTGCAAATTTTAGGAATTTTGATCCTCGATGGTCTCCTCCTTTGTGCCTTGCAGTGATCATATTCATTCATGCCTTGTAATTTCATGTCGATCATGCACAATATGTTGGTTTTGAACTACAACTATAATACAACATGCATCTCTGCCTTTATAAGCACTGTAGTGCATATTAATTTATATATGTTCTTTTCTTTTTCTAAATATATAAAGGTGCTATATAATATATACTATATGTATCAAAAGCTGCTGTGCTGTATATATTTCGGTTTGGATTGATATCTTTTTTTATGATGGTGTAAAATATTTGTGATTAAAAATCTATATTTGTTTTTCAACATGAAAATTGATGGNATAATACAACATGCATCTCTGCCTTTATAAGCACTGTAGTGCATATTAATTTGTGATTAAAAATATATATTCTTTTCTTTTTCTAAATATATAAAGGTGCTATATGATATATACTATATGTATCAAAAGCTGCTGTGCTGTATATATTTCGGTTTGGATTGATATCTTTTTTTATGATGGTGTAAAATATTTGTGATTAAAAATCTATATTTGTTTTTCAACATGAAAATTGATGGGTATAAATTTTTATTTGTAATGCAATTTTTTCAAGAGTTACCTTTTATTTTTTAAATAATTTGTTTGAGTATCATGATCTACACAGCCGTCAGTTGTAAAATAGGCTCACTATTTTTTTTTCTTTTTTGTTTTGTTTTGGAAATATAGCTTACGCCGTGAGATGTAACAGTTTCCCTTTATTAAACCCTCTCCACCTGAGTGAAATTAAAATTAATTTGATCACTGGTCCTAGCACTCACTAAAAAATCCTTTACCTGCTTAACCAGCTGAAACCTGGAAAATATTATCGTTATTGAATTTAAACAACAAAAATTTTATTGTTGTGTAATATTTGAACTATAAACATGAGTTTACTTTTGATATGATTATTCAATTATTAATGGTATACGGTAAATGTTAGTTGTTAATTTGCTAAATTTTACCCTTCCATTCAATTTTAGGTCAAAGACACCTCTTAATTACACAAGACTTTGCAGCAATAAGAGAAAATCTTAATTGTAAAAGGCAAATTTCCAAAACCAACCCTATGGGTATGTTTGGGAGTTGATTTTTGAGGAGAAAGAAAAGAAAATGAGAGGAATGAGGAAGTCCACGCCCTTGTTTAGGAGTTTGAATTTGAAAGGAGAGGGGAATCGGCTAGGGATGGCAATAGGGCGGGGTAGACACTCCCTATTCCCATCCCTGAAGAACATCCCCATGCCTCATCCTCGGATCCATCCTCAGCCGAAGATTTTTCAACAGCCTCATCCCCGCCTCATTGAATGCCCATATGTCCCATGTCCCGCCCATTTACCCATACAACCATGCTTTCTAAATATACACAATTCAAAAAAAATTATGTAATGTATTATATATATATATACTTTCCCATCTCCAACCCCATAAATTATTCATCATCGTCTCCATACCCATTTTTTTTGCTCCATACTCGTACCGACCGGATAAAAAAAAATGGGCCCCCATTGGGTATGGGACAACTTGTCATCCCTAGAATCAGCAGTTGAACTTTGACCTCAGCACTCCTTTCTTAATCCGAAAATCCCATTCCCCCAATTTTGAGGGCTAGGAGAGGGAAGAGTAGCAATTTTACTATTATTCCCTATAATAGCATTATGTCAGTACAAATTTTTTTGGTGTCTCTCTCATGGGCTTTTTAGTTTTTCTCTTACTACATGGGCCGCCTACTACTCTTCTTTTTGATTTTCATATGATTGTTCACGTACCACTCTCTCATGGGCTTAACAGTAGGCTATTTTAATTTTTCTCAATTGATTTATGGTAAAAACACAGCAATTTATTCATAGAAAAAAAAAGTCATTTATTCTGGACTATTTTACTAACCAAAAATAATTTAAAACAAATCAGCTTATTTTTTTATCTCAAAAAATCAGTTTGTTGGGAGAGAGAGAGAGAAAAGTGTATGATATATTAAATCTTATTAAATATATATTCGCTTTATTAATGGAAGATAAATTTGTGAAATTACAAAATTTCATTATTTTCTCCTTCCCTTCCCTCTCCATTGCTGATTTCAAATAAATGAGAGAAAAATTACTTCCATTCATTTCCTTCCCTTCCCATTCCTTTAGGCTCTGTTTGAGAGTTTTTTTGGAGGGGAGAGGAGAGGAGAGGAGAGGAAAGGGAGGGAAAGGAAGGGAAAGGAAAGGGAGGGGTTTTCCTCTCCTTTGTTTGGATGATTAAAATGAGGAAAAGGAAAGGAAAGGGAAGGAAATGTCTTATTGTAAAATATTTTTACTAGTTTACCCTTTATTATTAAAATAGACATATTTAATATAAAATTAAATAATATAAAACATTTTTTTTCTAAACTAATCAATTAATAAAACTAAAAAATAAATTAAATATTTTTCTAAAAAATTAAATTAATCAACAAATCAGTGATAAATCATCTTAACATGTTATACAGTAAAAATTTAAATTAAAGCAATTTGATAACAAAAATAATATATATAAAAATCTTAGTTTCTTCCATTAAAGATATTAAAGTCTGACATTATTTAACATATGGTTCATGCACTCACTTATATAAAGTTGAAGAGCTTCTAAAATTAAAAATCTGGTGCATGTCTGTTCATAGTGCCTTAATATATGCTGTTTTTTTTTTTTGGTTATAAAAATTGCAAAATGCTGAAAATGAAGATGGAAGTATTTGATGGGAATTGTACCCCAACTTATGTAATATCTTAGTTCTTATGATCAAGGAATGTAATGTAAAGAGAGACGTAGTAATTGATGTACCACCACTTTATGAAAATAAATGAGAACAGTAATCACTAACCACTAACCAGGATAGCAAATGACCATGAAAACTTTTTTTTTTTTTTTTAATTTGCTAACAACCATGAAACTCGTTCTTGGTCACATGGTATTAGCTAACTTCTTGTTTTTTTTTTGGGCATTCAATAGAGCCCAAATTTTACTTGTGAGCTGTGAGCCTTAATCCATTAATAGATTGGGCTTCAAGCTTTATAGATTCCATTTACCTTCAAAATAATGTGACACAAGTAAATGCAAGTGCTCACTTTTCTCGCTCAAGATTTGAATTAAGTAGCACTTATTGAAAACTTTGCAATAAAATGGATAGTGCTAAATAGCCTTAGCAAAGAAAAAAAGAAAAAGTGTTTGATGTAACAATTACTATCTGCTCCATTAATAGTCTCTTCTAGAATCTAACTACTCATCGCATGTCCAATCAGCTTAAGTAAGCTTGTAGTCACCTGCATGAAGAACATCACAAACTCAAAATTAGACTGACACAAACTCAGAATTATTTAAAAGGATACATGCTGCAAATACAATCTCATGCAAACAAAATTGATTACATTCACTTTATAAGACCTGTAGCATCAAAGATGCTTGAAGTGCTAACAGCTCGTGTTTGATGTAATTTGTGCATGTAAGAGAGAGGAGGGAAGGGAACTCCCACCTTTCCAACTCTTTATTTTCAATGAAAATGTTTTCAAAAGCTTGCAGAATACACTAATTGCTCCAAATTATGTCTACCAAGTGCCAGTTCTTGACATAGAATTTTTACACTGGATGATTCCTAACTACGAGAGTAGTTAGTTACTATGTGAATACAGGAATATGCCGATGCTAAATCTACTATATGCATACGGGGTAGATACAGGTGCTAAATCTACTACATACATACAAGTAGATACAGGTGCTAAATCTACGAGCATACATGTAGATGCAGATGCTAAATCTACTACAAGCATCGAAGTAGATATAGATGCCAAATCTACCACTCATGCCTTACAGAAGCAATCTTTACAGAACTACACATGAGAGTAGAGAGCCTTGATAGATAAACTGCATTAAAACAACTACAGTACAACCTCATATATCCATGTCAGCAAATATTTCTCCGTCTTCCTCACTATGTATCTCATCCATAAGAAATCCATCAAAAACCAAGTTACTGCAAGCTAAATTGGTCAGGATCCAAAGCAAACTAAATGTCTGAATTTTCTGTACAGCTTCAAGCACGTAGACATACTTGTCCATGCCTCCTTACTACTGTTTCCTTTTGCAACTTGTTTCTTAGGCATACTTGTTCTTCTACAGTTGCCTGTTGTGTTGGTAGGAGACCACCCTCTCTTACTAACTTAGAACACAAATCTAAAAAAGCTTTAGGTCCCATTCTTATTATATTGCGACTTCTTTCATTAGTAGATATTTCTGTCATTAGTTTTGCTCGTGTCTTTTCTCTCTCTAAACTCAAACTACGGTCAATCTGCCCAGTCCTAGAGCACTTTCGAATTAAATACCAATAAACTATAAGGCATACAACTTGAACAATAGCCCTTTGACGCCTTTCTCTCCATCTAAACAGTGCAATAATTCTCTCCTCTCCTTGATTATCCATCTAAAAGATCAAACAAAATAAGCATTTCAAGGACAAACTTTATAATATTATATAGAAAGAGGCGTACAGGAGACCTATTGTTAATCCCTGTATACTCATCTACATTTTCTCACAGGCAGGAAGATGCATATAGATTCTACTTCAAATACTTCAGAAATTAGTCCTATATATCATCCAATTTAGAGAGTTTAACAAAAATGATAACAAAAACAGGAAAAGTATAACATGGCCAGTACATTATATAAATTCCCCAAGTAATTCTGAAGAGAAAAAAATTCTTGCAAGTAGCTGAAAATGACTCATTATCTCTGCATTAACTCACCTATTAACATAATACCCTCTTCTATAAAAGCTCCATGCTTTTTTCTCTTTAAATACTTTTCAATTTTCAGTATATTGGGAGACAGCAATACACCAATAATGATCAATTTATGCATTTGTAGGAAATAAATTGAATAACAAGTCATATATGAACTTGGGTTTTAGCCCTCTTGCTCTATAAAGTTAGTGACAAACGTCTTAATACTGACAAAAATGTTGCCTAACTTGAGTGCTAGATTTCTTTTTGTGTATGTTTGTGTCAAAGATTCTCATCACTTTTCACTCTTATTCCTAACTCCACTAATGGGACAATCTACATCAAAATGTAATGTCCAGTAGTTTCTTAGCTAAAGATAATGATAAAATGACATCTATAGAATATCTTTGAATTCTATTTCATTAAGTCATCTACCATATCTGCTTTGCTTAGCTAAAGATATCTTAAAAAAAATATGCCCTGCTTAACTTAATTGATGTGGCACTTGCAGGAATAAAATGAAAATATTAGGAAGTCTCATACTTTGAGATAAAAATGTGATATTGAGAAGAGAGAAGGAAAAAAAGTGAAAAAAAAATAAAGAAAGAGAACAACAAGGCAAATGCAACAACAACAACACAAGAAGATTACAAGAAACTGCCATCTATTCTCGTAGGTAGCTATGACCCGCTGGAGGTCACTGTTTAGGGCACCCACCCAATTAGAGGCTCTCATGCTTCCAAAGCCATACACGAGGCTTCACTTCATTGCTATTTAGTAGTTTGATTTGATAATCTCTCTTCCAAGTCCCAATCATAGAATTTACAGTCTCCCAATAAATTGTTCTTCTAGAATATCAATATCTTTCTATTTTTTGGTTTACAAAATGTGAATATGAAAGTGTTTCTAGGTTTCTTTTGTGTAATTGGTGACCTGCATTGGTTTTGTTCATATAGTATATATAATGCAATGAAGTGTATCCATACTTAGAAACGAAGAAGGAAATGGATTTTTAACCCAAAAAGTGAAGAGCACCAAAACGTTAATGACTTAAAAGAAAGTTGCTTCATTTGTGGGCAAAGAAAGGGTTAGAGAANTTGTGGGCAAAGAAAGGGCTAGAGAAAGAAAACAGAATTTGCTGTCAACCATTCTGTTGTCACTTGGAAGGCAAAGTCATACGGAGATTCCAATGATAAGCATTGGAACATAAAAATTAATCATTTTACCAAACATGGCAGTGTAGCATTAAACAAATACTGCCAAGATTCAACAATTGCTGCTGTTAAAAATTAGTTGAAACCTTTTCTATTTTAATAACCATGATTTGGAGATTTTTACATTGAATAGCTCGATCAAGGGAAAAAGTTTTGATATTAAATTAATTGACAGAGTGGCTAGATTTGAGTAGCAGTAGACCAAAGACCTAAGCTGACACTATAACAATTGCAAGGATATAAGGTTCTAGATATTACAATCATTCTTGCAACATCTATAGAGTCCTGAAACTAGAACCCAGTCTACATTATACTTGTTTATAAACTGAATGTCGGAAGAACTTAATGTGCTGCATCCATTTATGAAACAGTACAAATCTCCGAAAGAGAAACAAGGAAGACAAGAACAAATTTACCATACTCAAATTTTGCTCTAGCAATGAGAGCCCTTAATTAAGACTTAAGACAAAACATCATCCCAGAGTAACAGAAATTGAGAAGCAAAAGTAGCTGTAAATGATATAACAAGGACAAGCTCAAAATTTTTGTTCAATGAACTAAATTCCCTTATTAAAGTATTAGCTTTTGGTGTATCTTGAATTAGGGTTTTGCTTATTTTCCTTTTTATCTGATTTCACATTCCTCAACATGCAAGACAAAACATTTAACATATTCATTTCCAGCCTTATTCTAAACATTATAGACCAATGCAATTTCCATTCCCACGCATTACTTGCTGCAACCAATTCAGAAAACGGCAGAGATATCAAATAGACAAAAGGCCAGAAAACACGTTTCCTTATTCAATATGCATATCAATGAATTGAGCAGAGATATGGCCACCTTTAGAAGAAGACACAGAATAGCAAGCAATCCACAAATACAACAATATTTTTCATGTTAACTAAACCCAAAAGTTTACCTTTCAAGCAAGTGAGAATCCAAGAAGGGTGGCAACGAAGCTGCTACCTACCCAAAATAGTTTCCATATCAGTGTAGAAAAGTAATTATATGTACAGATCATGCATCCCCCATAAATAATAATCGGTAATTTTCAAGGGTTAAAACTTACTAAACAAACTACTAAGATAGAGTTTTCCCAATCTCCAGAACAAAGGAACATGATGCCGACACATCAGAGGCACAAAAATTACCTAAGTCAATATCAAAACTAAAACATAAACCAGATACCCATATCCTAGCTCAATGATGCAATCAAACAGAGAAACATCAGAGGCACAAAAATTAGCAATCAAACAGAGGAACATGATGCTGACACAACTTCCTTCTTCCTTGTTTTAGAAAATGAATATGGGGAGAAGGGTTCGAGGGTAGAAGAAAGATTACCTGGAAGTGGACTGCGGAGCAATGGGTGACGGTGATGGCAATCGGTGACGTCGATCAACGGCGTCGAGGTTGGGTTTTGAAATGAAGGGAGGAGGAGGCGTAGCCGAGAGATGCGTAGAGAAGAAAGGAGAGTATCGGGTTTGTGTGGGATATAGGTAAGGAATTTTCAAAAAAGTAAAGGGGTATAATAGTCATTAGCATAGGTTTCCTCTCCAAACCCTCCGATTTGGAAGAACACGGGAGTTAGTCAAAAAAGGATTCCAGGGGTTATAATTTTTCCCCTTGTTTCCTTTCCTTTTTCAAGTTAGATCTCCCAAACAAAGGAGAGGAGAGCTTTATTCCTCTCCTCTCCTCTCCCCTCCCCTCTAAAAAAACTCCCAAACACACCCTTAGGATTTATTTAAGAGTTAAAATTGGGGGAAAGGAAAGGAAAGGAAAAGAGTAAATGTATTTATCTCTTTGCTCATTTTAATCATCTAAACAAAGGAGAGGAAAACCCCTCCCTTTCTCTTCCTTTTCTTTCTCTCTCTTTCCTCTCCCTTCACTTCAAACTCCCAAACAGAGCCTAACTCTTGTATCCTTCCCCTTCCTTCCTCCTTCAACTCCCAAACAAAGCCTTAAAGTCTCTCACTAGTGCTTTCGAATTGAAGAGCTAAAGATGAATCCCTTGATCTTTAGTGATAAAATAAATATCAAAATTTAAGCTCAAATTATGAAGTATCAAATTAATGTGAAGAGCTATGGATGAACCCAAAATTAATGCTATGATATAAAAGTCTCACTTTTTTTTTTTTTAATGTAATTTAGGACTCCCTAAGTACTACTGGAGATCTTTAAATTGATCTTTATTTGTATGAAATGTATGAAGTTTTATTTTCAACTTTACCATCATGCCACACATCAAGTGCTATAACTTCTTAAAATAAATTTAATCAAGATTAATTAATTAATTATTTATTTATTTTGTATCATAAGATGAATAGAACTTGATTTTCTAATTGAAAATATAATTTTTTTTTATAAATTTGTATAACTATTCAGTAACATAAAAATATTATGAAATGATTAAAATCAACTATTTATATGTTTTGGCATAGTAAATTTTGAAGATCAAAGTTTATTATTTTGAGGCAATTTATATACCACTTAAGTCATTTGTAACAAGAATTGTCTAAATGGACTTCTTTATCCTTCTAGGAGTGATATATTGTAAAGAGTAAAACCCCTATTTGGTCCTCGAAAGATAGGTTCGGTGACAGTTTAGTCCTCCAAAAATTTTTATCGACACTTTAGTCTTTGAAAGATTATTCCGTCGGTCATTTTCGTCCTTCGCTTGTGCCCGTTAATTGGACTTCACAGAAAATGCCACGTGGCCCGTTAACTGGTGATGTATCCGTCAAATGCTGAGCTGGCAAGCTTATGTGGTAGTCTTTCTTCCCCTCCTCTATCATTTCTCTCTCTCTCTCTTTCCTTTCTCTCTCATTTCTCTCTTTCTTCCCCTCCTCTCTCATTTCTCTCTCTCCTCTTGCCTCACCTTCACACCCTCATCGCCATTCCTTCTCACTTTTACTTCACAAACCGCACCAAGCACCATCGCCCAAAGCACCCAACCACCAGATTCCCTTCCCTTTTCACCATCATTTCCCACCCACCTCATTCTCGTTGCTCTCATTTTCTTTGGACTCTTGCAGTGTTTGATTTCCTTATTCATTTTCTAGCTAGGCTTGTTCATTATTGGTTCTTCTTCTCTCCCTGGCTTTCTCATTCTTCTCTTTTTTCTTTGTTCTGTTGCATTTCAAAGGGGATGACATTCAATGACTCCAATGCTTTCAAACTTATGGAGAGTAAATTTGATAAACCCAAGCACCAGATTCCCTTCACTGAGTCATGCAACTCGGACTCGACTCGGGGTACCCAAGCACCAAATTTGATATGTGCATGGTGTTTAGTCACTTCTCTTGTAACATCTGAGACATATAAACAGCCTCATGCCTTGATGCTCATGGTGAAAAGACTTGAGCCAATAAGGAATAGACCCCAGATGAAATTTAAGCCTATGATTCAATGAACAAGGAAAGCAAGATGAAGAAACACGATCTGTAAGCAAAAGAAGTATATATTCCTCATTTGTGATATAACTATAGACAAGAACACAAGTTGTAGATTATAAAGGCAAAAAACTAAACATTGAAGAAGTTAGATGCATAGAACATCAAAATCCTCCTCACACTATGTACAACTACACTGTACAGCAAACTCTCTTTATGTGCAGGCCCACTCACTCAAAGCTCACCAAAAGCAAAATGGATCTTCCTCAGGCATCAACGGAGCCCTGCAAAGAGGGCATGTGATGTTCCAATACTCCAACCACTTTTCCAAGCACACTTTATGGAAGAAATGGCCACAAGATAAGCGATTTATCTCCGATTCTGGTTCGAATTGAGTCAAGCACAAAGAGCAGTCATGTTCAGGTCTTTTGCGGCTACATAGAGTGTCAAAACGAAGTGTTGGTGTCCTGCTTTTAAACTCTTCAATGTAACCCTCAAAGGGAAAGAGATGGAACTCAAAGGGTTCAGGTGGGTTTTGGGAATCTGGTGAAGCAGAAGAAGTTGATGATCGCGTCTGATCCGGGTTCGGGCTTGGGTTGATCCGAGAGTTGTTGGGTCTGCTTAGGCGGTTGCTGTTGGTGTTGGGGTTGCACCGAAGCCGGCGGCGAAGGAGTAACTGGTTTGGGTGTGGGTATGGTTAGAACTAGCATACGGCCATGACCTTTGTTGGAAGAGACCGTAGAATAAGAGGCAGCAGAGTAAGATGGAGAAGGAGCTGGGTTCTTTGCTGGGTTGGTGTTGGAACTAGTGGTGATGGTTTTATCATAGAAGTGGTTGAAGTTAATGGAGGTAAACTTGTTATTGTTATTGTGTTGTTTGAGAGATTAGAAACTATCCCCTATAGCAACAGAGAGAGAGAGAGAAATGAGAGAGAGAGGGAAGAGAGAGAGAGAGAAATGATAGAGGAGGGGAAGAGAGACTGCCACATAAGCTTGCCAACTCAGCATTTGACGGACACATAACCAGTTAACGGGCCACATGGCCTTTTCTGTGAAGTCCAATTAACAGGCACAAGCGGAGGACGAAAATGGCCGACAGAACAATCTTCCAAGGACTAAAGTGTTGGTAAAAATCTTTGGAGGACTAAACTGTCACTGAACCTATCTTTCGAGGGCCAAACAGGGGTTTTACTCTATTGTAAAATCTTAGAATAAAAAACACATGGGTGTGTATGTATGTACAAGTGCAAGTTATCAATCAAATAGTATCTAGTTACCTCTTGCTCCTTACTTTTGAATTCTCTTTCTTATGTATACATGCATTGGGATAGAAGAGTTGTGAGACTGCATCCATTACAAAATAAATCATCTCCTCCACATGTAAAAACTTTACATTTTATTGATGGATACAAACTAGATTTGCCATCATTCCCTTTGAATTTGAAGTGCTGCACAGCAATGTCACAGCCAAAGCTGTTGTTTTGGTGTGAATGTGAACCACTTCTGCAGAATCTAACGACCTTGCGTTGTGTTGTGTTGTGTATATCTAGAGACAAAACCTGGGATGTCATCCTCCAAATAGTTTCTTCACTGTCATAGTGAGTTCATCTACCTGCAGCCTGCCAAGCATCAAATCATCAATGAGGCTTAATTCTGTTCACATGTACAATGAGAATCTTTTAACTTTGAAGTTAGAACTCAAAAAACCATCTTATTATGAGAATGCAAGTGGTATCATAGATTATTGTTATTATAAAGCTATTAGGCGTGGTCTAGTAGTGAGAAGTTTGGGTAATATACAGGAAATCAAGGGTTCGAATCTCCTTGTCGTCATATAACAAAAAAAAAAAGATTATTGTTATTATTCACACACCATCCACTACCATTATAACAACTAGTTCATAATGCTTGTGCATTACATGTGTGTTTAAGATATATAATTATTTTGCAAATTATCATATATTTTTAAAATTTATTTTATTTGTATTTTTTGATCACTGTAAATTATATGTGTAACTTTTCTTTAATTCATGAATAATTACTGAAATTACTTTGCTGTGACATTCTTTTTCTTTTTATTTTTTGGTATTCTATGTCTCTCAAAATATATATCAGAGACATTATGATAAATGGGTAGAGCTCATCACCATGGCATTCAATTAAAAACTCAGTGTGGATGTTAGATACTCAACTATAAAGAGAATATAGAGTTTGTTGAAGAAATTTCAACTGGATTTTAATTAATAGGACTAATGGAAATTGAAAACCACCATGGAAGTGGTTAATTGTCCTCATGTTGATAGAGATATCAACTGGACCAGACCTCTGTTTGAATTAACTAATGGTACGTACCAATCATTAAAGCTCATTGGTCAAGATCATTACTACACTTGTAAGCATTTGTTTTCCTTTTCGTTTTGGTTTTTACTGGAGAAGATATTCATTCAACAAAAGAGGATAGTTTGGGGGAGTATTATTATAAAATAGTTTTTTCTATAATTATTTATTAATAATTAGTCGATGCTAATAAAAATATATATAATGATCTGAGTTGGTTATATAGCTTGCATAGGAGAGGACAGTGAATAAGAAAGATATAATGTTTGTGTACTGAATTATGTATTTTGTTTATAGTTATGAATGATAATTTGTGTATTTTATATAGAGTAAAACCCTTTTTCAGTCTTTGAAAAATGCAGTTATTGACAAATTCGTCTTTTAAAAATATTCAGTGATAAATTGATTATTAAATTATTATTTCGCTGACAAATTAGTCATCTGGTAGGTAAGATTAGTGAAAAGAAAAAGAGGACTTGAATGAAAAAAAGGAGGGCTTAAACATAGCTAGACAAAATCAGTGAAAAAAATTTAGGAAAACGGTTTGCAGGGGTCAGAACTTTTCTTATTAAAGTACCAGAGGACTAATTTATCAGATAAAATAATAATTCAAAGACTAATTTGTTACTGAAAATTTTTAGAGGACGAATTTGTCAATAACTGTATTTTTTAAAAACTAAAAAAAAATTTTACTCTTTTATATATTTAGTTTTGATGGTTTTAACATTATATATTTAAATTTATTTATTTTTTGTCCGGCTTTTGCACCGGTCCAATTTTTACAACATTGGTTTATAACAAATCTGCTTGTTGTATTTTTACTTTTATTTTCGATGTGGGTTAAGCTTAACGGCATACACTCTCAGCGCAGCATTGCCTCCCGGCGGCGCTTCATCACTTGTAAAATCTCCGCTCCAATCTCAAAACCCCCTATCACCTTACTACCCACCTTCCCATTTAACCTAGCTCTGCCACAACAAAGCCAGGTCGGAGGTTTCTTCCGCCATGGATGACGTCTGCGAAGGTAAAGACTTCTCCTTTCCCAAGCAAGAAGAGAAGATACTCCAATTATGGTCCGAAATCAAGGCATTTGAGACCCAGTTAGCTCGCACAAAGGACAAACCCGAGTACGTCTTCTACGATGGTCCACCCTTCGCCACTGGTCTCCCTCACTATGGCCACATATTGGCCGGCACCATCAAGGACATTGTGACCCGGTACCAGACCATGACGGGTCATCACGTAACTCGAAGGTTTGGGTGGGATTGCCATGGTTTGCCAGTGGAGAACGAGATAGATAAGAAATTGGGTATCAAGAAAAGAGAAGATGTTTTGACGATGGGGATTGATAAGTACAATGAGGAGTGCAGGAGCATTGTGACGCGGTATGTGGAAGAATGGGAGAAGGTTATTACGAGGACGGGGCGCTGGATTGATTTCCAGAATGATTACAAGACAATGGATATCAAGTTTATGGAGTCCGTTTGGTGGGTCTTTGGACAGTTGTTTAACAAGGGTCTTGTCTATAAAAGCTTCAAGGTAAACTGGTTTGATGGAATTCTCTAGTTTTGAGGGCAAGTTCATACTTATAAAAGTGCCTTTTACTTTTTTTTTTTTTTTTAAAGATTTTGTTTTTTCTTATTATCAGTTTTGTCATTGAGCTGTATGGGTTATTCTTGTAGGTCATGCCCTATAGTACTGGCTGCAAAACACCACTATCTAATTTTGAGGCTGGTCAGGTTTATAAGGTTTGTGATCTCACACTTTTGCAAATTGTTTATATGTTTGATTTATCATTGGTCATTGGATAAATTTATTTGTTTCTGTTATTATTTCGAATATTGTTGAAATATGTTTTATTATACTGAAGATATTGCTAATTTGTAATTCTCAAGTGGGTGGCTTGAAGTGTTATCTATAGCCTGACTTTACAAAAATGTCATTATTTGGCCTCATTTAATAGCTTAAGCTCTTTGGGCCAGTAGGGCTTTAACGTTGTATTATATCTAATGATCAAGTGGTGTAGAATTCCTCATTTATGTGATTAAATTTGTGCATAAATTTGCGGCGGGCATATGCTTTAAACTGCCTCCAACCTGATGTGCTTTCGCATGAGAGGACACGTAGGGAATGAAGCTCTTGTCCTTTGTACCAAAGGCTTGAGATTTTGACTAGTTTTCTGACAGTTCCATTTTCTAGACTTAGCCTGGCTACTTGTATTTATTTTGGTAATTGTAGTTACATTTACAATTCTGTAATGGTGCAGGATGTTCCTGATCCTGAAGTAATGGTGGCATTTCCAGTCATTGGTGATCCACATAATGCCTCTTTTGTAGCTTGGACAACAACTCCATGGACTCTTCCGAGTAATCTCGCTCTTTGTGTCAATGCTAGTTTTACATATGTGAAGGTCAGTTAACTTTATTGTTGAAAAGATTGAACAATGTTGTTCTTGTAACTGTTCGGCTTGTTTCATTGTTCTTTCAAGCTATTTGTAAAAGAACATAAGTTGTTGATGTGGCATGGTCAAGTTTGAGTTGTAAATACTGTTGTAATTGGAGACAAGAATTATGAGTTTGCAACAATTTTAGTAAAACTGTAGCACCTGAAATCACAATCCCCTGTTTGGGTGGTAGGCAATGTTCTACATTGCAGTAAATCTTGAATGATTAGTAATTATCATGTCAATGGGTCAAGAAAAAGATGCCAAATATAAGTGGACAAGGACTACAGTGTATGATGCTTTTTGTTTGTTTTTCTCTTTTTCTTTGCCCTGGGGGATGGGGGCTACTACACTTAAGTATGAGCTGCTGATTTGAGATATTCTGATTGACAAAACTCATTCGGATTGAGCACTTGCAAAACTTCTGACTATATGATATTCTCTTGGGGGTAAGTGACACCTCCCCCTGGTCTTCTGAAAAATGCTATGGACAAAAGTAAACCCTTAGAGGGGAAGTGCTGGAAGAGACATTAGCTTTGTGTGCTTGGATCATGAAATTGGTGAACTGATTAATAATGATAAGAAAGGGTAAAACATGAGGTTTATAGTTTACTTGACTCGAGATCTTTACAAAACAAACCATATGCCCGATTCTTTGTCCAAGTCTTGTCAATCATGTCCTTAATACATGTGTATTAGATACAGGATTTCTGGATTGCTTTCACAAAACGCCCCTTCCCTTTCTTGTTCTCTCTTTTTCTTCTGAAGTGCTTTGCTACTTGACATCTAATTTGTGGTGGAAATAAAATCAGGTCCGTAACAAGTTTTCAGCTAAAGTTTATATTGTTGCTGAATCACGTCTGTCTGCACTACCTACGGAGAAGCCTAAAGAAACTGTAGCTAATGGGTCAGTTGATGGTCCCAAAAAAACAAATCCGAAGATCAAGGGATCTGTAAGTGGAAAGACGGAAAATGTTCTAGATTCTTTTGAAGTGCTGGAGAAAGTCCCAGGGGCTTCACTTGTAGGAATGAAGTGAGCGGTCCTTCCTTCTATGTTCCGCTTTTATGTTATTATTCTTTAAATAAACCACTTCATAATTTCTTTTTGAGACTTTTCAATGAAAGCATTGCATAAGGGGTTTGTTTGAGCATTAAAATTCTAAGAGACAACATGTTCTGCAGGTATGAACCACTATTCAAGTACTTTATGGAGTTTTCCAACTCTGCTTTTAGAGTTGTTGCAGATAGTTACGTTACCGATGACAGTGGTACTGGCATTGTCCATTGTGCTCCTGCTTTTGGTGAAGATGATTTCCGTGTTTGCATCGAGAATCAAATTATCAGTAAGGTTAGTACTTTGGTGGACTTAAAAAATAGTAAGCTTGAGTTTTGGTTTTCCCTGAGCTAGTGCAACTAGAGAAAGTATGCTTGTATGCTTTGTGGATTTGGAACGGAGGCTGTAGAATTGTGGCCATGGAGTGTGTTTTAGTACCTTTTTGTATATATTGAGTGTAATGTGTGTATATATGTTTTGATTTTTAAGTACTCTATAGGATATTATTCCCAGATATTTTCTGTTTACAATACAAGTTGGAAGAGTAACGTGAATGGAGGAGAAAGTTGTTTACAAGCCTTACCAAATGGTTAGATCCTTACTATTTAAATAGCAGGAATTTCGTAAGCTTCATACTTGTTGAAACATATAAGCTGTTCATGCTCCCAAATGGGTATGGATTGTTAATGAGAACAATACTAAGTATAGGAATGAGGGATCTGTGATAAACATGACTTCTAAACTGCTCCAAAATGTATGCAGTGAACTGTGGTACAGCCTGACATTGAGATTTTCCATAATCAAAAAATTATTCGTTGCTATGTCAAAATATCTTCCATTCCATATAGGAATTGCATTGCTCTGTATTTTGGCAAATAGCTTGGCTTTGTTTTTTCCTGGTTTAACTGGTTCAGGTTTCATTGGTTGTTTCTAAACCTCAAATGATGGGATTTGTAATTCCCTTAATTTTTCATCAGTAGTCTTGAAATTTAAACCTGGGATCATTGCCTCTTGAGGATTGCATTTTTGAACAGACTACAGAGAATATGGTGTGTATGCAATGCAGCAGCATCATTAATGTTGAACCCTACTTAGAAAAATGAAATTGTATTTTGAAAACATAAATTTTTTTTTGGGGGTGGGGGGAGAAAAGTGGAGTATATAATTTATAGTTATATAGAAGAATTTGTGCATGGACCACTGCGTTTAAGAATTTAATTGATCTGATTGAGCAATATCAAAAATAGTGAATCCTACTCAGGGAAAAAAATAATTATATTTTGAAAGCAAAATATTCGTGGGAGAAAAGTGGAATACATAATTTTTAGGTATATAGAAGAATTTGTGCAATGGACACCGGGTCTAAGAACTGAATAGATCTGCTTGATTTCCTTTTGATTTTTATTCTCTGGACTCAGGTTTTTTATTTTATTTTTCTTTCTTTGAGACTAGTAAAATGGGATTTGAGTTTCTGTACTGAGTTTAAAGATTTTTTTTTTTTTTTTANTTTTTTTTTTTTTAATATTTTCATAAAAGACTATACAAGTATTAATAGATAACCAGCTTCTGAGTGACTAGTGGCCCAAAGAACAGTCCAAGTATGCCTACCTTCCCTATCCTTTGCCTTTCCATTCCATGTGACTGGTAACTACTGATTTTGCCAACTATCATGCATGTATTAATTTTTTTTCCATTCATGCCTTGGAATATCCATTTTGTTTCCATCTATCTGGTGGAAGTATATGTCTTGCATTACTTATATTATTTTCCTTTCTGAAGAACCGGTTTTCTTACTTTTGTACCAAACTGTCTTGCTTATGCTTCTAGTATTTGCATTTCTCTTTTTTGTTCAGTTACAGTATTTAAGATCCCCTGTTATTGGCCTGTAGGAAAACCTAATTGTTGCTGTTGATGATGATGGAAACTTTACGGAAAAAGTTACTGATTTTAGTGGCTGCTATATCAAGGATGCTGATAAGGATATTGTTGCGGCTATAAAGGTATGTTTTGTGTATCCAAAATTGAAATCCTATTATTTGTTGTGGAATGACATATGGTGTTGTTAGTTTGAAACTTTACTAAAGATTCTCGGATAACACAGTGAATATCATATTTTCTTTTCATATGGGTCAATCACTAAAATCATATGCAGGAATCATTTTTTTTCCTCTGAATAATCTGGAACATAATTGCTTATTCTTCTTCAGCTTCAACAAGAAAAACTATTTTTATTAACTGAATAACAGCTGTTTAACTGTAACAACCCTAAAAGAAATGTTTGATCTGGTAAGGTCTTTGGGATATTACAACCAGCGCCATAATTAAAACTAAACCAAAATGAAGAGACAATTGAATCTTTAGACTCAGGCTGTCTTGATACTAGTGTATCCTGCATCCCTACTTTCTGGTGTTGAAAGATTTTCAAATATTATTATTAGAGTTTCAAACGATGTTATAGAAAGTGAAATCTTTGTTGTGAGGAACTGAATGTTTTTATTTCAACTTTGCTTCAATTATATTCTTCTGTTTATTTGTTTTCTTTCCATATTTTCTCAGGCAAATGGTANCAACCAGTGCCATAATTAAAACTAAACCAAAATGCAGAGATAATTGAATCTTTAGACTCAGGCTGTCTTGATACTAGTGTATCCTGCATCCCTACTTTCTGGTGTTGAAAGATTTTCAAATATTATTAGTAGAGTTTCAAACGATGTTATAGAAAGTGAAATCTTTGTTGTGAGGAACTGAATGTTTTTATTTCAACTTTGCTTCAATTATATTCTTCTGTTTATTTGTTTTCTTTCCATATTTTCTCAGGCAAATGGTAGGCTTATTAAATTTGGAACCTTTACACATTCTTATCCATTCTGCTGGAGATCTGGTACTCCTCTAATTTACAGGGCTGTTCCAAGCTGGTAAGCATGTTTGACCTGGATTTTCCTTTTGGCTCTATGTTTTGTGCAACTGTAGTCCTCAATTTTGCATGCAGTCCTAATTTGATAGGTTGAAATTGTTAGAAATGTGATCCATGAAGTATCTATGCTTTACTTCTAAATTTTTAACTGCACAATTATTGATCAGAACAACACGAATTCAATGTGTTGCATATGTTGACTTGTCTTTGATTCCTCTTGTGTAGAAATGAAGATTTAACTGGTTTTATATATTAGGAGGTTGATAGCTACACTAAGGTTCTTCACTATTCTCCAGTATTGCCATTGGTTTTGGTATATTATTTTGAATTAATAATATGAAATTTGGGATGACAGCAAAGATTATATTATTGTTTTGGTTCTTTTCTTAGGATGTTGTCTTGTCGATGGTCAAATTGTACTTATGTAGTAATGAAGGACACAATGCCCTACCTGAGCTGAGATTGTATAGCTCGAGGATATAATAGTTGAAACTGGACGTCTCATTTGTTTCTGATATTAGATTCTTGAGATGTTCGAGGATATAAGGAAGTGATACTTAAGATTGTTCTAATGAAATTGATAATATATTATATAATATATATTTAAAGAAAGTTTCCAAAGAAAGTTCCAAAGATAAGGATGTGCTATTTGCAATTAGGGTTCTGCACATTAGGTTTTGGGTTTCCGCTTGTAATTTGGATTTTCCTTTGGTAATTTATTGTTTTTATTTGGGAAAATGCATTTACTCCCATCAACCTTGTCGCTTTTGCAAATTACTCTCAACTTGTAATTGACAATTAATGGCTTGGTTTTTGAGAAATCTGCCAGTAGGAAATTTTATCTCTTTTTGTCCAACTTCCAATAATATGTCTCCACCATTCAATTTATGATTGTTAAGGGAAGTTGGATTGAGTGTTAATTGGGAGATTTCTCAAAGTTAAGGCAGGAGTTTCCAAAAGGGGCAAAGTTGAAGGGCTAAAATGCTTTTCTTTCTTTATGTTTCTAGTAAGATTATGATTGATGAGGATTACCCTTTCCTGAGTATGTTAGAAGATCCTATTAAAAGTGATATGATCTGTTCTTGCCCTTGATGATTCAATGACTTTCAGAGAACTTTTTCTTCTCTATTCCCCCTGCCCCCCTCTACAAACCCTACATCCGAATTCTTTGGCAAGCATCAGGATTTCTTTTGGATGTTGTATAAGCCTCTTTTCTCTTGACAAGGATTTGGTTTTAGAGTTTGTACAAATTTTAATCCTTGTTTCTTTATACGTAAGGTAGAAAATTGCATAATTTGTGCTCTCCTTTTTGAAAAATAAAAGTATCCTAATGAATTTATGACAATCTCTTTCCCAATGCTCTCCTTAATCCTTTATTTAAGGTCAGGAGTCTGATTCTTCCCAGCATCAAGGGTTGATGAGCTGTCAATATAATTAGTTTGTAGTCAGAAAAACTAATGAATTTATGACAATCTCTTCTCCAATGCTCTCCTTAATCCTTTATTTAAGGTCAGGAGTTTGATTCTTTCCAGCATCAAGGGTTTATGAGCTGTCAATATAATTAGTTTGTAGTCAGAAAAGCTATATGTCAGATGACTTTTGCTCCGAACTGCAATCTACATTGGTAGTATTTTTTTTTTTAGTAGGGTGGGAAAAGGGAAATAAAACAATAAGGGATGTCATAGGGAAAAATCTTCTACTAGTAGGAGATGAACATGGTCGCAGAGGGATGATCTGGACTCTGGATCATAATCCCAGGGATGATAGTTGTACTGTTTTTTTTGGTCATATTTGTGATATTAATTAGAAATAGTTGTAATCTTTTCTTACATCTAAAAAAATTTCTTTTATAAAAACGTAGAAGAGAAAGAAATGGGATCTTGAGAAAGACTACTAAACGGGAAACTAATTGTAACCAAATTAAACTATCAATGCCCACCTGTTCCACTGTGGTTCATATGGAAGTGGTGTAGACAATGCTCCCCAATGATATGTTGATGGATTAAATACTTAGCATTCTAAACACAGGCACCAAACTACTGCCAAATATTGCATATCCCCATACACTTTTGTTCTCCTTCCGTCCAAATTCTCTAAGGCTTATTAAGAAGTGCTCCAATGCCTATGCGATAGTCTGGTGTCACCAGAAATATCTAAGTGCTGACACCACATACTCCAAGCAATAATGCAATGCAAAAATAAATGACTCTGGGGNCAAACTACTGCCAAATATTGCATATCCCCGTACACTTTTGTTCTCCTTCCGTCCAAATTCTCTAAGGCTTATTAAGAAGTGCTCCAATGCCTATGCGATAGTCTGGTGTCACCAGAAATATCTAAGTGCTGACACCACATACTCCAAGCAATAATGCAATGCAAAAATAAATGACTCTGGGGCTTAGAACTATTAAAGCACATAGCAGATTGATCAGGAGAATGAGCCTTCTTTGGGCTGAGTAGTAGGGAAAATTTTCTTCAATCTTGTTTACATAGGATCTCTTATGCAGAATCTTTATAGACAGCTTAAGAAACATAATTTGCTCGAATATCCATTCTTCTATGGTTTTGCTTTGTGTGAAATAAAGACAAAAGTAGCCGTAAAGGAAAAAGTTTTCTGAACTCAAGTTTCTTCAGAAAGTTCTTTGGAGAACAGAAATATTCAAGAAGTTGCTCTGATTTTACAATTTTATATATTTTCCGTTGTTTTGAGAACTGAATCTGTTCTCTGGATAGATATTGTGAGGCCCTTTGTCAATATAGATAATTTGCACGAATGCATGGCATTTTGGCTAGGAATATCTGAGTTTTGTTGTTTGTTTGAAATAGTAAAGTTCTGTACTAATTGCGTTGTGCTTCATATTGTACATAATTTCTGGATTTGGGTTTGAGCTTTCAAACAAATGCTAAATTTAAATTCTTTAATTATGAATATTGGTTTGTCTACTTTCAGTTGATACTTTCACTACTACAACTTCTGCATACTTTTTTTTTTTTTTTTTTTTTTTTTTTTTTTTTTTTTTTTTTTTTTTTTTTTTTTTTTTTTTTTTTTTTTATTTTTTTTTATTTTTTTTTTTTTTTTTTTTTTTTTTTTTTCATTTTTTGTGAAATTTATGATGTGGTTTTTCTCTTCTTTGAATCAATTGCAAATAAGGTGTTCCAATGTAGGTTTGTTCGAGTGGAGAATTTGAAAGAGCAATTGTTGGAAAACAACAAGCAGACATACTGGGTCCCGGATTTTGTGAAGGTAAATTGTCTCTTATTAAATTGAATCTCCTAATAAAATATAACAGGGGCGTCTTCAAATGCTTATACATTTGCAGCTTGCATACCCAGTTTTTAATGTATAGAATTGATTTGTCTTTTAGTCAAATGATGGAATTATTGTTGTGTGCCCTTAATTAGGAAAAGCTATTTAGAGTTTACCTCTTAGATGTGCTTCAAGATTAAATGGAAGAATCATGGATGAAATGAAATGGGATCAATAGTTTGTAATGTGACACTTGTCCTGGAACAAGAAGCATCACACAATATAAGGAATAAGGGATAGACAAGTAGGTGCCATGTGGGATGAAATTTGGCTGATGACCCTACATGGTTTACAATCCTGTTTCTTGATTTATAAGTTTGTGTGATCTCAAGCATTAATTTCTAACAGTAGATCGAATAGCTGCAAACACAACACACTTCCTCAATGGCCTATTATTCTTTGTTCTGCAACTTTGCAATGACTACAAAAACTGTTCCAAAGTTATGAGCAGATTGATTGCTCATCAAACTTTCTGAAGAGCTTATACCATAGTTTCCAAGCAATCAAGGGGAATAAAAGGGAACCAAAGAAACGGAGGAGTGAAATGGCAGCAAACCACTGCCGCCGGTGGGGTGGGGGGCAGAGACACACCGCCTCTCTATCTGAAGAGACTAGAAAGAGAGTAGTGAAATACAGAAGCCTGTAGGAGGGTACATATCATCCACTCAAGTCCTGAGTAATTTATTTCCCATATATTCTTGTGATGCTCCTTTTTCTGTGGCTTTTCCCTGATTTTTTCAGTTAACTTCCTTACATTATCCTTCTGCTTCTTCTTTTTTACATTATTGAGGATGCACAGCTCCATTGGAACTTTCAGTTTTTGGGAATCTTAATGACAATGATGTAGGACAGCTGTGGGGTTAGGCTGAAATTAGGGTTTTCAGGGCTGATAGAAGGGTAGAAAGGTGGGAAATTGGCTGTTTAGGGTTTATGTGTGAAGGAAGGCTGGAAGGGATATTTTGGAGGCAATAGGATAAGTTGTAAGGATTTAGGTGGCTGTTTATGGCTGTGAACAGGAGCTGCGGGAATTAGGATTCTTGTTGCATAGCAGATCAGAAAAACTAGTAGAAATAGGGTTTGATTGCATCACACAATCAAGAAGGCAGCATGGCTGTATTTTCTTTTCATAAAACTGAACTCTGAATAAAAGAAAGCATTACAACTCTTTAAATAGACCTCCTATAACTTGTCCTACAAGAATTAGGAATAGTTTCCTAAACTTATAAGGATTAAGACTTCCTAGACCCATAAGGAAAACTTAGACATCAAAATAAGACCTAATAACAACTAAATAACATAAGCCCAAGTCCAAACATACCCAAGGCCTGGTGCTGCCAAAACCAATTTAAAATACTCTGAAAATTTCAATCAGCCCATAATTAAAATTGAACCACTAAGATGATTTGATATTTATACTTAGACTTCCTTGATGCTAATCCATCCCCCGTTAAATGGAGAGATAGTGATCTTATACTTCTTCTTTAAGCCTTCCATTACCAAATTGCTTCAATTTTATTTCTGTAGCAGTACTTTTATGTTTATAAGTGCATTTTTGGTAGGTTAACTCAATATTGCATGCTGTGCCCATATACCTGTGTGATTCTGATGCATTGATGCTTCATAGTAGGTCTCCTAGGATTAACTAATTAAATATAGATATTAGAGAGTCAAATGATTGTTGTAAATTCCTCAATTATTTTCCATGCTGCAGGAGAAGCGATTCCACAATTGGCTGGAAAATGCAAGAGATTGGGCAATTAGTCGGAGTAGATTTTGGGGCACTCCTCTTCCTTTATGGATCAGCGAGGATGGGGAGGAAATAATTGTCATGGATTCAGTTGCAAAACTTGAAAATCTTTCTGGTGCAAAGGTTAGTTTTTTCTTTCAGCGTTTGAGATTTCTTGTGTACATTCTTGTGGTTGTTGATTAATTGTTTTTCAAGAATTCATTCACTAGATTTGAAATGTACAGATTGATTGTTTCAATATAGTTTGGTTACAGACCTCTAGTTCTTGGGTTGATTACTCTTGATTTTCTAATATTTATTGCCTGTGTACTTGAGAATCTCTTCATTTAGCAATGGTGTAGATATGATCATTATTTAATTTTTCTTGTGTGGTGAGGATGCAGTAATATGGTATCAGTTATGTTTGAGTAATTGGGTCTTGTTTTCTCCATGTAAACAGTTTTGTCCCTGATCATTGAATTATGGGCATGTTATAGTTCTTCTGTCATTATTCAGTTGTTGGATCCTTGTTGTCACAGTTGTAATGCATAAAGCTTTGTAATGATGAATATTCACTAATCCCATTGTAATGCTATATACAGGTGTTTGATCTTCATCGTCACAACATTGATCATATCACAATTCCATCTAGTCGTGGTCCTGAGTATGGTGTGCTTCGACGTGTTGATGATGTAAGAATACCTATTCATAGTTTTGAGTTGTGTTATTATGTGTTGTGCCTTACTCTGATTCTTGTGGTCATGTAGTTTTTAATTGTTGTTCTCTCATGTTGTCAAAACCAAGATGCTCTCTAGCATTAGGCAGGTTGTCTCGGGAGTAAATTGTGGATTATAAGATTCTACTTCCTTCTTTATATATATCTACTTGTATACAAAATACAAACAAGCAAGTACTGTCAAAACCATCACTAGTATGAGAACACTATAATGGATAAATAGAGAAACTGGTGAGCACTTTTCTATGAATGTCACAAATACTAGGAGCTACAGACAATATACTTTTTGCATTGTTCTTTGATATGGATAAATTTTTTAATCTTTCAGGTGTTCGACTGTTGGTTTGAAAGTGGATCCATGCCTTATGCGTACATCCATTATCCTTTTGAGAGTGTTGAGTTGTTTGAGAAGAACTTTCCTGGCAATTTTGTGGCTGAAGGGCTAGATCAAACCCGTGGGTGGTTAGTACTTGCTGTAGATGTGTCTGTGATAGAGGCCTTTTCATCATTGCTGGGTTATAAAATCATTATTTGTTTTTATAAGTTATTCTCTGTATCTGTTTCATTTTTGTTAACAAAATTTGTTGATCAAAGATTCTATTGATATCATTGTGTTGCAATTCATGTTTCCTCATCACCTTATTTATTTATGTTTAATGCTTGCCAGAATAGATGACAGTAGCTTTTGTCAACATAATCTGTGTTACCAATAATAAAATTATTCATCACTGCTATATATGGTATCTTAATAAATCATTTATACCCTGGTGGAGTGTACTAAAGTTCATTTTGCTATCTCTTCCTCCCTCCTTTGACAAGTTAATGCAGATGGTCGTGAATTTTCATTTTCTGCCTGTTCAATTTGCAGGTTTTATACCCTTATGGTGTTGGCTACTGCATTATTTGGGAAACCTGCCTTTAAGAATCTAATTTGCAATGGACTTGTCCTGGCTGAAGATGGGAAAAAGATGAGTAAAAGCTTGAAAAATTATCCTCCTCCAACAGAAGTCATTGATGATTATGGGGCGGTATGATAGTTATCAAATTTCCTTTTTCCTCCTTTTCCCTTAGTTTATTTACTTATTTGGCATGTTAAATGTAATTCAAGATGCATTCTATCTTACTATTTTAATTATGAGCAGATGACTTTAATATTTAATTTCTTTGATTTTCTTAAGGGTTTGTTATAATGTATTCTTTTCTGTGGGACAGGATGCGTTGCGATTATACCTCATAAACTCTCCTGTTGTGCGTGCTGAGCCCTTGCGTTTCAAGAAGGAAGGAGTTTATGGAGTTGTCAGTATTTTCTAGCTGTTATTTACATTTTTTTTTTAAAAAAAGTTCATTATTTTGATCTTTTAATCAATTTTGTATCTATCAATTGAACTTTATTTAATTCAACTGGTACTTTATTTTCATTGTGCTGATGTGACCAGGTTAGAGATGTGTTCCTCCCTTGGTACAATGCATATAGGTTCCTTGTTCAAAATGTAAAGAGGGTTGAAGTTGAGGGTTTAGCACCTTTTGTCCCAATTGATCATGCTACACTTCAGAAGTCATCTAATGTTCTTGACCAGTGGATCAACTCAGCCACACAGAGCCTTGTTCATTTTGTCCGCCAAGAAATGGACGCATACCGCCTTTACACAGTGGGTGCATTTCTCTGATACTTATGCAGTTTATGCTTTGCTTTATTTGTTCCATGCTAACACATGATCTGTGCTTATGAAAGTAATGGATTTTATTAAGGTGGACTTTGAGAACTTCCCTATTCAATGCAGTTTGTTACTGCTTATTTTCTAATGCTTTTAAGGCCAAAGGGGGAAGAAAGAGAAAAAGATTTATTTAAATATTACTAAAGTATGTGCATATGCATTTTTTTGTTCCCTCTGAAAATTTCAAAGCTTTGATTGCTAAAAGGGTTGTGTTGATACTGACTATATGCAATTCAAATTGTCTTATGGATTCATGAACAAGGGAGAGAAACATCAGCTCAAGGGGATAATTCCTGAACATGATATTTTGGACTTCTTGAACCTACATCTTAAAGTTAGCCAAATGTAAAAGGTTATTTTCTGGCTGTAGATTGGAATCTATTAATAAATTCACATTGAAAATGGAATTAAATAAAAATAGCATGCAAAATTCTATGGAAAATACTTGTTACTGTCAAGTAATTGGCCGTGGTGGCATCAAAGAGAGGCCATAAAGACACCTTTTCCCACACTGGCAAGAAGGACAAAGAAGTATCCTGAAAAACATGGGCATTCTTCTCCAATTAAGTACACCAGATAACGGCACAAGTTGCATACCACCATAAGGTTTTACTGTCCTGCCAAGGCCTCTGAAACGCATTAGTAAGAAATGTTTCAAACTCAAAGGAAAAATTCCATATTTGCCAAAAACATCACACATAATGAATTGAGCAGTTGCACTTGCTGAAGACCAAAATGTTGCTTATGCATGTGAAACTCTTTGCTATCGTTTATTACATTCTGATACCAATTTGTAGATGTGCACTGTATTTTTTATGTCTAATTTTCTATATTTGCTAAAATGGTACATGGTACCATTTTGAAACTTGTAGGTGGTTCCTTATCTTCTGAAGTTTCTTGATAACCTAACAAATGTATATGTGCGGTACAACCGCAAGAGACTTAAAGGTCGTACTGGAGAAGAAGACTGCCGGACAGCACTCTCAACTCTTTATAATGTACGTTTGTGATAGCTTCTATCTGCCTCAAGATCGCAAATTCTTACACTGCCTCCAGTTGTATTTTGTAAAATAAGAAACTTGATTGAGGCTGTCTTCCAGGTCCTTTTGTTGTCCTGTAAAGTGATGGCTCCTTTCACACCCTTTTTCACTGAAGTACTTTATCAAAACATGCGGAAAGCTTCCAATGGATCAGAGGAAAGCATTCATTATTGCAGTATTCCCCAGGAAGAAGGCAAGGTACATTATGGATCAATTAATATAGAGTTCAGTGGATGGTACTTTTACGTTAAAGTTACTCATAAAGTTAATTACATTGATTCAAATGAATTTTCACTGTTGAATTAATTCATAATGAAGCCATATATCAATTTGTGTGTGACCCTTGGTGCTAATAGCAACAGAAGTTTAAAATAGGTGGAAAACTTTCATCTACTTATTCTCTTCCATGTTCAAAGCTGCATAAAATGTTGTGGCCAGTGTACAAATCCTGTTATTCGTATCTACCTAACCACTCAAATCAATTGTTGAAAACATGTGAACTGAGCCAGCTATTGAATTGGAAAGTTGTGGGAACTGTTGTAAACAAAACTTATAAAGTTGATTTTCTTTGGCTTCCTCAGTGTTTGGTGAACATTTTGGGTCCTAACTTCGAATAATCGTCGTTTTCTAATGATAAACACATCAGACGAAAACCTGTGTGCATGCACACACTTGCAAAATTTATAGTAGTACAAGGAAAAATATACTATTCATTGACCCATTTTACAACTGCATGTGTGATGCATAATATATATTGTCATATAGAAACACAGAATTCAATTTGTTTGGTTGTTAACATTTGATAATTTTTGAAACTGACATGAAATTTTTTGGTTTTTCATATCTGTTGGGGCATTTCTTTACTTAAGTCAACAGTTCAACGAGGCTTTAATGTAACAGTTCTGTTGGATATGCATGGGAAGGCCCGACCATTGCATATTACAATTTCTTGTGAATCTGGTTCTGGCTTTATCTGTTTTTGCGACATAACAAGCACCTAATATGCTACTTTCCCTGTATTTGGCTACATGATTCCATCAGAGGGGAGATCGAATTGAACAAAGTGTTTCAAGGATGATGACAATAATTGATCTTGCACGAAACATTCGTGAGCGTCATAACAAACCTCTTAAAACACCGCTCAGGTAGATTGGTTTCCATACCTGAATATTTTATACATGCATAGGTATAAGTCTATATATGTGAACATAATGTTTTTATCAATTTCTGTTAGTTTCATATAAGGATTTTTATCGTATCATTGCTACTTCAGGGAGATGGTGGTGGTTCATCCTGATAAAGACTTTCTTGATGACATAGCTGGAAAGCTGAGAGAGGTATGTGCATGGTGCCATAACCTTGTAGTATTTACTCTTCGTGCGTTCAGCATTTATTCAGGAACTTTCCTGGAAATTAATCTGATCATTGTAAATTTCTTACTTTATGGGATTAATAAAGTTCAGTCAACCCTGTTCATTGTGTTGAGTCCTCTTAAGCTTGGGTATAACTGACTGCTTGTTTATCATGCTAAGATTTATTTTCTGTCTGCATATGTGGTGTTTTTATTAAGTCTCCCACCATGATGTTTTGGGTCATCATCTTGTTTATCAAGATTCTCCCCCTTCACAATGGGAAAAATGACCCTACCTGGCAAATTCAGGGGCATTTACACCAGTTTACTATGGAAGTTATCGATGATGGTTGTATAAGATCTTCCCTGTATTAAAATTTTCCCCCTTTTGCTCTGCTATGAGTGTTGTGGTGCTAATAATCTGGTACATTTATGAGAATTGTAGGGGGGGTAAATGAAGCAACAGAACAGATCCATGTATTAGAGCAACCAAAAGTCTTAGTCTGAACAGCTCGGAATTCGTATCTATGTTAATTGTGTATCATGATGATCAATAAATAAGCACAAAGATGAGATTTATGGTGTGCACAATTCTTGGGCTTTGTGCTGGCTGGCCTAGCCTATACCAATGGCTTGAACTTCTTACAACATCATGGCCTTGATGATGTCATCCGACCTTGTTTGTGCCTTCACTGGTTATATTTCAGTAACAGACAAGGCACAGAGGTTGTCTCTGAATAGGTTGTGTGATGAACTGAGACAAAGGGCTGACATCTGACTTCTAATCCACTAAATCTAGTTGATTGGACCTAGAAACAGTCAGAAAAGGATAGGTTTAGGCTGCTCAGCCTCTTCCGAAGTTGTATGAAACTTTTTCTTTTTTTGCTATTTTTGACTGAAGCTTGGATTATGATGGTTGATGTGGATCTGCTTTCCATGTTAAGAAAATATGGAGAGTTGAAAGGGTAGAGAGGAAAGTGTAGAAGAAGACAAATACATTGACTGACAGCTATACAAACAGTCTACCTCTATTTATATTATGACAATGTGAAGACACCTATGCCATTTGCTTTAAGTGCAATACAAGTAACTTCCTTCCAGATCGCATTTCACTTCACAAGTCCTTAACATGTTCCCTAATCCCTCAACCGTCCCTTGCTATTTCATTTTAGCATAGGCTGTTACTTTGATGTGCTACAAATAACCACATATGACTAGTATGTGATTCACGTCCTGTTCGTATTTGTATTCTTTTGATGAAATTTCATTCATGTTAAAATCAATGATGATCATGTTGCTTACTCCTTATTTATTTTTCTCTCCTAATTCAAATCATATTCTGCTGTGATATTTTAATTCTATTTCCATTACAGTATGTGCTGGAGGAACTCAATGTGCGATCACTTGTTCCATGTAATGATACTTTGAAGTATGCATCTTTACGTGCTGAACCTGACTTTAGGTATGCGTTTTTTTTTCTTTTTTGCTTCCTGGAAGTTTACTTTCTTGGTTTGATAATGTTACATATTGTCATTTCCTTCCCTCCTTTTTGCAGCATATTAGGTAAGAGGCTGGGAAAATCTATGGGAGTTGTTGCTAAAGAAATCAAAGCAATGTCCCAGGAAAATATTTTGGCTTTTGAGAATGCTGGAGAAGTCACCATTGCAAATCACTGTTTGAAGCTGACTGATATTAAGGTGCCATTTTTTTTGAGGCTGATCATTATACCCACCATCTATTAAATATGACCATTTAAATTGGTGTGCGTTGTGTATGATTAGTGCTGATAATGAGGCGAATTTCTTTTTTAGAAGAACCTTAAGTATTGTGTTTGATTTCTTAACAAACCAATGAATAATTTTGTTTTTAATGAGTAGCCGTACTACCTCAAGATCATTATTGTGCATGGGCCAAGATGGGAAGAATGGTTAAAGAAAATCAAAGTGAAAAATTCCAATTAATTTTGACTATGGATTTATAGAGTTGACCTCAAATAATTTTTGTTTGAGCATTTTGTTTATCATCCATTTTTTACCATCTGAAGTGAATGTCAGACGTAAATAAGTTCTGAATTTGTAGGCATCTGATAAGTTGATTCTTTTCTAGATGCATCCTAGCAATGATGGGTTTCATCTGAAAGTAGTAGAGACTGCTAACTAGCTAATTTCCTATGTTGTCTCTTTATTCAGGTTCTCCGTGATTTTAAACGTCCTGATGGTATGACAGAGAAGGAGATTGATGCAGCGGGAGATGGTAAGATTATTAATAAATGTTGATTGTTCTCCTGGCTGTAGCTATGAAAAACTGATTTCGGGAGACGCTGCTAGCGTCTAGAGATCTTTCAAATATGATATTTGATTATCTATGACTAACACTTTCATTTTTGTTTTAGGTGATGTTTTAGTGATATTAGACTTGCGTCCCGATGAGTCATTATTTGAGGCTGGTGCTGCTCGTGAGGTGAATGCTTACTGTCAAAAGAAATATTGAATCTAACTACTTTTTCTTTTGGCCAGAATCTAACTACTTACTATTCATAAAATGCTTGCATGCATGCAGCTCTCTACTGGTGTTTATTATTGACTTATGTTTTTTTTTTTTGAAGAATTCTTAATGGTAAAGTCACTAGTGACCTTCTTTGAATCTATAAATCTATGCTTTTTCTTATCCTTAATTTTTCCTTTTGATGAATTGGGTTCTTTCACTTGCGAGTTGGCTTCCCATGGCCTTGTCCACTCTCCTGGTCTTCATTGTTTTTCTCCTGATAGTTGTATTTATTCATTGTTTACTCTTGTTTAGTGTATTTCTAATCTATGTGTCATTCTGATCACCCTGCTGTTCAGAATTTAGCTTTCTCCATGTCCTTTTGGAAGGTAAAAGCTCTAAGGTGAAAATTGTATGGACACCGGTACTCAAATAGAATTAATATAAATGAGTTGTTATAGATTCCTATGCTGGAAGGGTGTTTCTCCTTATATGTGTGTTATATGTTTTCAGAGTTTGGAGATGAACAATTGGCTTTTTCATGTTCCTTTTTTCCTAAGCATAATCTGTTTTGTCTTTTGTGGAAAATGGTTGAATTCACTAGATTCCTTTCATGTTATTAATCAAGAAGCTTGGCCGTAATTAAAATTTCACTTGTACTGCATTAAAGCTTGGAACTAACTTAAAAATAATTGAATTTGATGGAATTGTCCCCTGTAGATTGTCAATAGAATTCAGAAGTTACGGAAGAAAGTTGCTCTTGAACCATCTGACATGGTGGAGGTTTACTTTGAATCCTTGGATAAGGATAAATCAATCTCTGAAAGAATTTTGCACTCACAGGTATGATTAAGATTTTGATAGCAGGCTTTGATATGCTCTCCAGATTTTGTTTGTTTGTTTGTTTTTTTTTTTTTTTTTTTTTTTTTTTTGGGTGTGATAAGAAGAAGAATTTTAATAGCAAAGGCTTGTGTTTGAGTGGTACCGAGGTTGTTCTCTGGCTTGCAGGTTCTGTGTTTGATCCTGGAGTCCTAGCCAAAAGCACCCAAAAAGAAAAGAATAATTTCAAAATAAGAGGGAGGGGATACAAAGAAATGTTTTAGTTGAAATCTGTCCAGCCAAAACATAACAAGTTATCTAACAAATGTAACAGTGATGATGGCTTCTAAAAAGACGGGTACCACTGCTCTGATGTTACAATATGTTCCTTGTGAGGTTGTAGTGAGACTGGGTTGTTTTATATTTTATAGATGACATGACATGTCTGTAGTTTCATTTGCTCCATGCCACTTCTCATAAATATTTTCATTTTTCACATATTAAGAGCTAGTATCTTTATTGGTTCCCCTCCCAAAATTTTATTTTGTTCTTCTAGATCTTTCTTCTCACCCTAGTGAAGGAAATTGTTACTATGATCAGTTTTGCTTGAATTGGAAAGCAACTTCTCTCAAGGAAAGGAGAAACTTCAAACTTGTTTTATGCATGACTTGCATTGTATGTATTTTATGATGTGTGTAATTGTAAGATCTTATTTAGCATTATGTACAACGTATTCATGAGCATTTTATTTACATTTTCACCATTTGGTTTCTAATGCTAACTCTAGTAATGTGGCATGTGTTCATCTTGTATGTTTGCAGGAATTTTATATCAGGGATGCTATTGGTTCTCAGTTGCTTCCATATTCTACAATGCCTCCACATGCAGTAAGTTTTTTTATTTAGGACTAAAAACACAATTTATGTGAGAGCACAGACACTGTCAAGGATTATTTTTTATTGTCATGCAGACTTGTTTATTATTACCCCCCTAAGCCCATACAGGGTAATTGTGATGACAAGATCTTGAGATCATTGTAGGTTCAGAAGCAAACGTGACTTTTAAATACTATTTTTTGGGTTTTGCCTTGTATTTCAAACATTTCTGAGCTGACACAGGCTCATTGGCTGGTGGTTTAGATCTGAGGGTGTTGAAAACAAAGTTTTAAGTGGTAGGCTTGTACTCATGATCCATGAAGTTGCCTATTAGGAGTATAGAATCAAAAAATGACCGCGTAAATTTGTGGTTTGAAAATAACCTTGTGAATGAAATCTGCTATATCTTTTACTTTCTCTACGCATGTAGCCAACCTATTATGCTTTGATATGCTTTGTTCAAGCCATGCCATATTGACATTCTTTGTGAAACCTCCAGGTTGTGATCGGTAAAGAGAGTTTCCAGGATATTTCCAGAATGTCATTTGCAATCACTTTGGCAAGACCTGCATTGATGTTCAACTCGAAAGACATTATTTCCCTATTTGCAGGTTTGCTTTCTCTTTTATCTCTCTCATATGCACACAACAAATAAATAATAGAGTTGCTTTATGTCCTTGCCGTGTCACTCCTCATCAAATTAACAACCTTGTTTGTTCTGACTCACTGTTGTTCAATGGTTGTAGGTGACAAAAAATTTGCACACAATCTGCATAGTTACCTGTTATCAAGAGATCACCTAAATTTGAAGTCTGAGTTTCAAGATAGAAATGGAAAGGTTTGATTGAGTTTAAGCTTCATATCTTTGTTTTCTTTTGCATAAAATGAATACATTTTATTTGGTCTCTCATTTTTTGCAGATAACAGTTGACTCAATTGAACAGCAACCTGCTGTGGAAGTGGTTCTTGGTGAGCATGTCTTTCTCACAGTGGGAGACTACTATCTTTCTCACAGATAACAGTTTACTTTTGGAAATGTTTTCTTATTTGCATTTTCAATTTTTATCTCTTGGAATACATTTTCATTTTTAGTTTCTAAATTTTAGGAAACATATTTGGTTTGCAAAGCTGAAAATGTTTCTAGAAAATGAAAACACATTTGGTATAAAAATTTCAAAAAATGAAAGTTATGAAAACATGTTTGGTTAATATATTTTCTATTCGTTTCTTATCTATTTTTAATAAGGTTTTAGTCTTTTAGATAATTTATCTCCATATTTATTATATATATATATATATATATATATATATACATATAAAAGAAAATTCTGAATATATTCATCGCCTGAAGTCACCAGTGAAAAACTGCAATGGAAAATATCTATATGCTAGAAAAATGAAAACAATCACGTCAAAAACTTTAGATTGAAAATATTAAAAAACAATTATATAATTAGAATACAGAATCAGCACAAGAACATAACCAGAACTATATGTAATAAAAACAAAGGTCAAAACAATACATATGCTCTAAAAGTACGAAAATAGACTAACTCAGCTACTTTAACCAACAACTACCGAGTCAAAGCTTAAAAAGAATGAGCAGATGAATTCAAGTGGCTGTAAGACAGGCTAAGACATTTTATTACACCAGAGCACATAGTCTGCAATCACGCAATAACCAGAACCACATAAAGCATCTGCGCCCAATAAGCGATGATACACCTGAATCAAACACCCATTCAACTCAATCCATCATTACACAACCATCCTTCAAAGCAAATAATATTCTAAAAGTAATTGCTTAAAACATGCAAACAGATCATGGCTTAATTTTCTTGTGAACTATAGTAATCAAATAGCCCATGTCAAAGCACATAGNCAAAGCTTAAAAAAATGGAGCAGATGAATTCAAGTGGCTGTAAGACAGGCTAAGACATTTTATTACGCCAGAGCACATAGTCTGCAATCACGCAATAACCAGAACCACATAAAGCATCTGCGCCCAATAAGCGATGATACACCTGAATCAAACACCCATTCAACTCAATCCATCATTACACAACCATCCTTCAAAGCAAATAATATTCTAAAAGTAATTGCTTAAAACATGCAAACAGATCATGGCTTAATTTTCTTGTGAACTGTAGTAATCAAATAGCCCATGTCAAAGCACATAGCTCAGACAACCCACTTTTAATTTCAAAGATAAAACCAAGAATGCAAAGAAAATGAATCAGAAACAAAGCATACAGAATCCCCATTACAATGAGTCAGCAAGCAACTGGAGTAAACCAAAGGCCAAGTTGTCAGGAGATAACAAACAAAAAACACAAGGACATCACTCCCAAGTCAGCATCAAGGTTAATCTAAAAGAGTAATGCTACTCAATTTATCAACAAGTTTGTCAAGAAAAATTATGGCCACCTAGCATTTTCCAATGTTAAACAGATATAAACCTTACGCAGACTACTTCCATGTTTAACAAGCACTCAACATAGAAAAACGCCTAAGATAATTTCTTCAAAGCTCATAGCATGCAACTTATGAATGTGAATTGAAAGAGAATGTAACCAAAAGGTTGCAGTCAAAGAAAGAAAAACAATCAGAAAAAAGTAGAGCACAAAATATATTATGGGGCAACCTGCTATTCACAACAGAAGCCAATTAAAAACTGCTTCCTGGCCCCAGTGAATACAAAATAGAACAATAAAAGAATCCATACAACTAGTTAACTCCCATATAGCACTACATCTGAAGACAATTCCATATTTTTCTTCTCTCAATGATCAAATATCTTTAGTGACTCAGTATATGATCGCATACTTCACATCATATAACCAAGTGAGGAGACAAATAATGGGTTACTCAAGAACCCAATACTATCACCAACAAGACAAGTGCTAAGGTAAGTCAACAAGAATGTTGATGGCATACACAATTTAAATAGAAGGACTTATATGCATCAACATTATGCAGTCCCAAAGGACACAGCCAAACTACAAGCAACAACTTCAGTATCACAAATGTGATGGTCATCCCTATGCTAATTATTGCTTATTTTAGATTACATGAAACCCACTAATGTCAACTAAATTCATATTGAAGAGCAAATTAAGATAAACTTATCAAATAAGAAGTCATAGGAAACAAATCAAAAAGTTAAATAATCCAATTTTGATGAAAGCACATGAAGGGAACAGAGATAGCAGAAGTACAAGGGCTATGAGAAATCAAAATGCAGAATATCTACAAACAATCTTCTAAAGATCGATCATGCTTAATAGTCAGTCTTACCATGCCAAAAAATTCTCTTGAATTAAACATCCGACCAATGTGGTTAGCAATAGCCAGAACCAATCAATGAATATGGCATTTTCATTGCCAACTACAGTATATACAGATACTAACATAAATCAAAGGCAAAAACAAAATACAAAATACAATAGCATATGGACTAGTAATCAGTCAATAATAGATTAACTGAAATGCATCTGTCATTAATCTAAAAAGACAAAAGCAACTGAAATAATGAATTTAGAGCTTTGCTTTAGCTATTCAGCTGGTAAAACTTTTTTCTAAGTTCATTTGTTTATTCATAGATGCACGTGAAACAATGGGATAAGCTGATTTCATGAAAGCTTCTTTAAATTTACATAATGAACATTCATCCACCTTGTTATTGCCAAGCCTTCCTATTATCTACTACATATTTTTAGATGCATAATTAATTTACAGTGAAATGGAAAGAGTAATAATCTGTTTGCCAAGCCTTCCTAGAGAAAGCTCAATTTAGAAACTATGAAGTTGAACTTTTCAACTAATATTTTTCGTTTCCTTCTGCTAAGACAGCAATCAGGAGAAAAGATAAAGTGGCTAAAGCTACTATCTCTCTACGTTTACCAACCCGCCCTTGCCCACTTGAGTTGAATTCAATTCAATAAATACCATTCCCTTAAT